>JAQIUQ010000725.1:0-374836 GCA_030378365.1 Hybognathus amarus | reverse complement strand
TTCGTGTTTGTAGCTCCGGAGGATTTCTTCATTAATCTTTAATTTTACCTTCTTTACCACTCATTTATAAACTAGCACTTTCTATTTTTCTATCATGTAGAACTTATCCTCGATACTATTCCTTATAAAAAACAATTGGATTGCTTTGATATCGCTACTTAGATCCAATTTTTCGAATCTAGGCTACTAGCCTTTAGCCCGCTAGCATTCCAGCGCGTGGCCTTCGCCTATCGAGACGCTGACTCAAGGCTTCTCACTTGCTTTGCTTAGAGCCTGCATCGACGGGGCATAGGCATTTGCTGTGAGAACCTGCCTTTACGGCGCATGCGCGTGCGATCTGTACTTGTGTTTGTAGCTCCGGAGAATTTCTTAATTAATACCTTGATTTTCTTCTTTACCACTCATTTATAAACTAGCACTTTCTATTTTCTATCACCTTTAGCCCGCTAGCATTAACGCGTGTCCCTTCGCCTATTGGCCGTCTCATTTTACACCCGTTTCACTGAAAAGATGCGGGTTGCATCCAGGCATTTCAGTCCTAAATTAGTCGGGATATTAATTACTGTTCATCTTTTATAATGGCGAACACATCGGATGAGAAGTCTAACGTTACCCTCTGTGTGCAGGTGAGGACACATTCGAGCTCTTTCACCGGTGAAGCAGGAGCTGGAACGCGTCGAGAGCAGATCCGCAGTCTGCTGATGAAGCAAGCCGAGCTGTTGGACCGGCGTTCAGACGCTTGAAGCTTCACGCGCCGACGCTCACAACTCAGTGGTTAGTAACGTTAACTCTGCTTCAGTACTTCCTCATCCACTCCGTATGCTCCTCTGCCCAGGACGACACGATCAGCCCGGCCTTCTTTGCACTCCGACTCCGGCACAACACCGTGGAGCATGGATAGCGCAGCGGAGGCCACGAGCCAGGACCGGAGCTCCCTCTCCGCCCCTCCCGGTCTTCGAGATCTCCACTCGGAACCGCTTCTCCCCTCTTCGCGAGCCGGAACGCGATGACGCCGATGATCATCTGGGACATCCATGGTCCGTCGTGTCCGCGCTACTCGGGTAAAGGTAATGTACGCACACACTGTTTCTCCCGGTGCCCGTGAATCTTGATATCGCCGCTCAGGTTTCCGGGATCGATGGGCGGTGACACGCGCATCGGAGCTGTTGTGCTGGAAGCGGGAGCCGATGACATCAGGCAAACGGCAGGACCGAGCGTTCTGAAGAAGGACTACATGAGCCTGATCGGAGACGGTACGTCACCACAGCGCCTAAAGCAGACGATCATCGTGTCCGGACCGCGCTCCCACGGTACAGACAAGGACAGGAAAGGTTCAGTGGACTTTTTTGCACTTAATCAATGGCTAATGTTAATGTGTAATGAACAGAAACTGCTCTTTGTAAATAATTGGCATCTGCTTTGGGAGCGAGCCCAGGCTGTACCAGGCAGACGAACTCCACCCCAGCAGACATGGGAGCGAGTGTCCTGTCGGACAACATCTCCGAGACGTTCGCAGCACCAGATGACTGGTGAGTCAAAGTCCAAATTCCAGCCTACTTTGTCCAAACTTAACTAATATGCATAGTGTGGAGCAATACATAGAAACTGTATTCCATTCCATCGTTTAGTGAAGCCAAACAATAAATCTAGTGCAGATTTAGCAAAAATCTTATTGTAATTAAACCAGAAAATCTAAATATCAGTGAACAAAAACTATTTTTAAAGCTTAGGTCTTCTAAACATTAGATCACTCACACCTAAAGCAGTTATTGTAAATGAAATGGTCACAGATAATAATTTTGATGTTCTGTGCCTTACTGAAACCTGGCTTAAACCAAATGAGTATTTAGTCTAAATGAGTCTCAGTCCACCAGGATACTGTTATAAGCATGAGCCTCGATCTAATCGAGTCCGAGGCGGCGGTGTTACGACAATCTATAAAGATATTTTTAATGTTACTCAGAAAACAGGTCACAAGTTTAATTCTTTTGAAGTACTTGTGTCTAAATGTTCCGACTGTTAGATGTAAGAAAGAAATCCATATTATCTCTAGCCTTGGCTACTGTATATAGACCTCCAGGGCCATATGCTGAATGCCTAAAGGAGTTTGCAGACTTTCTCTCGGATCTATTGGTGAATGTCGATAAAGCAATAACTGTTGGAGATTTTAACACACACGTAGATAATACAAATGATGCTTTAGGGGCTGCGTTTACAGACTTATTAAACTCCTTTGGGGTCAAACAAAACGTCAGTGGTCCCACTCATTCGTCTAAATCATACACTAGATTTAATTATATCATATGGAACCAGTCCAACTGATATAAATATTATACCGCAAAACGATGATGTCACTGATCATTACATGGTGACTTGCATAATACGTACTGCCGAAATATGTTCATGTTGCGCCACGTTATAGAAAAGGCAGAACAATCCTTCCAACCACTATAGATAGATTCTCAAATAGCTTACCTGATCTATCTAAGCTGCTAAGTGAACCCAAACAAACTGATCAATTAGATGAAATGACTAGCAGTTTGAGCACCATTTTCACTAGTACATTAGATATTGTTGCACCAATTAGATTAAAAAAGGTTACAGAGAAAACTAAAGCACCCTGGTACAACAGTGATACGCATGCTATCAGAGAGAAACTCGTTATCTTAGAGCGTAAATGGAAACAAACTAATTTAGAGGTCTTTAGAATGGCGTGGAAAGACAGTATGTCACGTTATAAAAAGGCTCTTAAAACTGCCAGGGCTGAGCATCTTCGCAAACTAATAGAAAATAACCAAAATAATCCAAGGTTTTTATTTAACACCGTGGCTAGACTAACAAATAAACAGACATCACCAGAGCAAAATATACCGTTACAGTTTAGCAGTAATGATTTTATGAATTACTTCAATGAGAAAATAGAAAGCATCCAAAACACAATTATAAATGTACAATCCTCTATGGTGTCTTATGATTCAGCCTCAATTATGGCCCCTCTAGAACAACTACACCGCTTTACAACGATAGGACAGGAAGAGCTAAATAAACTTATCATTGCTTCTAAACCAACAACATGTTTATTAGATCCAATACCCACTAAACTACTGAAAGAAGTGTTACCTGTAGTGGAAGAGCCTCTCCTCAATATTATTAACTCGTCTTTATCTTTAGGTCATGTTCCAAAAATATTCAAGCTGGCAGTAATAAAACCTCTCATTAAGAAACCGCAATTAGATCCAAATAACTTAGCAAATTACAGACCCATTTCAAATCTTCCATTTATGTCAAAAATACTAGAAAAAGTTGTGTCCGCTCAATTGTGCTCTTTTTTGCAAGAAAATGATATCTATGAAAAATTCCAGTCAGGATTCAGACCGCATCATAGTACAGAAACTGCGCTAGTTAAAATTACAAATGATTTACTTTTAGCTTCTGACCAAGGCTGTATCTCAATACTAGTCCTACTTGATCTTAGCGCTGCGTTCGACACTATAGATCATAAAATACTCTTGGATTGGACTACAAAACTACACTGGTGTTCAGGGACAGGCATTAAGCTGGTTTAGATCGTACTTATTGGACCGTTCTCATTTTGTTTGTTTAAATGGGGAAAAATCAAAGCTAACGCCAGTAGACTATGGAGTACCGCAAGGATCGGTTTTAGGCCCTCTGCTATTCTCAATATATATGCTGCCACTTGGTAATATTATAAGAAAACATGGAATTAACTTCCACTGTTATGCTGATGATACTCAATTATATATTTCATCACGACCAGACGAAAACACTAACTCATCTAAATTGACAGAGTGTCTCAAAGATATAAAATGCTGGATGACGCGTAATTTCCTGCTATTAAATTCAGATAAAACGGAGGTTTTACTTATTGGTCCAAAAAACTACTCACAAAACCTCTTACAATACAACTTTAATATAGATGGATGTCCTGTTACTTTATCCACTACAGTAAAAGACCTGGGTGTTATACTAGACCGCAACTTGTCTTTCGAAAATCATATTTCATATGTTACAAGAACAGCCTTTTTCCACCTTAGAAACATTGCTAAGCTACGTAACATGCTATCTGTTTCTGATGCAGAAAAGTTAGTTCATGCATTTATGACCTCGAGACTAGATTACTGTAATGCTTTATTAGCCGGTTGTCCTGCATCCTCAATAAACAAGCTACAGTTAGTCCAAAATGCAGCCGCTAGAGTTCTTACTAGGTCAAGAAAATACGATCATATAACACCGATTTTATCATCTCTACACTGGTTACCTATTAAGTTCCGCATCAACTACAAAATACTACTACTAACCTATAAAGCCCTAAATGGTTTAGCTCCAATGTACTTAACGGACCTTCTTTCGCCCTACAATCCACCGCGTTCTTTAAGATCACTAAATTCAAGGCTTCTGGTCATTCCTAGGATATCTAAGTCCACTAAAGGAGGGAGAGCGTTCTCGCATTTAGCTCCTAAACTCTGGAATAGCCTTCCCGATACGGTTCGAGGCTCTGACTCGCTGACACAGTTTAAAACTAGACTAAAAACGCATCTCTTCAGTCAAGCATTCACATAATGGTTACCTTTTAGTCCTCTGTTATGCCATACAGAACCGTTTGCCGCTGAAACTGCTTAACGCACCAGTGGGGCTCGACAGCCTTTTAGACAAACGGTTCGAACACGTTCGGCACGTATGGTTGGCTTGCGGAGAGTTTGTGAGATAGTGATTTTCTAACACCGACTCCTGTATAATGGAAATCATTCTGAACATCAGCTATGCTAATTATCTTCCATCTGCCTTTCTGCTGTTATCTCGGGACGTTTGTCCCGGGAAAATGGCGCTCGTTAGGTCCAGTTTGTATCCAGCCTCTCACGGGGATCTCAGATGCCCCAACGCCTGTGAAGAGACGACTCAACGCTGGCGATATGTTATGGCTCCATATTATATATGAACAATATTTATATTTAATATTTATATATAAACAATATGAATGTAAGCCAGAGGAGAACTGGCCCCGACTGAGCCTGGGTTCTCCCAAGGTTTTTTCTCCATCCAATCTGATGGAGTTTTGGTTCCTTGCCACTGTCGCCTTGCTTTGCCTTGCTTTTGGCTTGCTTAGTCGGGTTTTTACCATTTTAACAATATTACTTATCTGTGTTGTACTTCTGTCATGTTATCACTGTGAAGCTGCTTTGATACAATCTGTATTGTGAAAAGCGCTATATAAATAAATGTGACTTGACTTGACATTTATGCCATTGTAAATATCTCAATATCTCAGCTCTGTATGCCATTATAAATATCTAAATATCTCAGCTCTGGAAGGGTCTAGAGCCTCCATTTTTGCACTCAGATCTAAGTCCCATGGCCCTCTATCAGAATCCAGAGTTTTCAAGAAAATCAAAATTTTGACCCAAAAAAAAAAACGTACAGGGGTACCACTGTCGTTTTTTTTTCGAGGTGAGAATTTTGATTTTCTTGAAACTCTGGATTCTGATAGAGGGCCATGGGACTTAATCTGAGTGCAAAATGGAGGCTCTAGACCCTTCCAGAGCTGAGATATTGAGATATTCATGATGGCATCTAATATCTCAGTATGTCAGCTCTATATGCCATTATAAATATCTAAATATCTCAGCTCTGGAAGGGTCTAGAGCCTCCATTTTTGCACTCAGATCTAAGTCCCATGGCCCTCTATCAGAATCCAGAGTTTCAAGAAAATCTAAATTTTGACCCAAAAAAAAAAACGACAGTGGTACCCCTTATGTTTTTTTTTTCGAGTCAAAATTTTAATTTTCTTGAAACTCTGGATTCTGATAGAGGGCCATGGACTTAGATCTGAGTGCAAAAATGGAGGCTCTAGACCCTTCCAGAGCTGAGATATTGAGATTTCACATAGCATTTATGCCATTGTAAATATCTCAATATCTCAGCTCTGTATGCCATTATAAATATCTAAATATCTCAGCTCTGGAAGGGTCTAGAGCCTCCATTTTTGCACTCAGATCTAAGTCCCATGGCCCTCTATCAGAATCCAGAGTTTCAAGAAAATCAAAATTTTCGACCCAGAAAAAAAAAACGACAGTGGTACCCCTTATGTTTTTTTTCGGGTAAAAATTTAAATTTTCTTGAAACTCTGGATTCTGATAGAGGGCCATGGGACTTAGATCTGAGTGCAAAATGAAGGCTCTAGACCCTTCCAGAGCTGAGATATTGAGATATTTATGAGCATACAGAGCTGAGATATTGAGATATTTACAATGGCATAAATCTCATAAATCTCAATATCTCAGCTCTGGAAGGGTCTAGAGCCTCCATTTTTGCACTCAGGTCTAAGTCCCATGGCCCTCTATCAGAATCCAGAGTTTCAAGAAACTTTTTTTTTCGCACAAAAAAAAAAAAATGACAGTGGTACCCCTTATGTTTTTTTTTTGTGCGAAAAAAAAGAAGTTTCTTGAAACTCTGGATTCTGATAGAGGGCCATGGGACTTAGACCTGAGTGCAAAAATGAAGGCTCTAGACCCTTCCAGAGCTGAGATATTGAGATATTTATAATGGCTCAATATCTACAGTATGTCACAAATATCTCATAAATATCTCAATATCTCAGCTCTGGAAGGGTCTAGAGCCTCCATTTTTGCACTCAGGTCTAAGTCCCATGGCCCTCTATCAGAATCCAGAGTTTTCAAGAAACTTTTTTTTTCGCACAAAAAAAAAAAAACGACAGTGGTACCCCTTATGTTTTTTTTTTTGTGCAAAAAAAAAAAAGTTTCTTGAAACTCTGGATTCTGATAGAGGGCCATGGGACTTAGACCTGAGTGCAAAAATGGAGGCTCTAGACCCTTCCAGAGCTGAGATATTGAGATATTTATAATGGCTCAATATCTCAGTATGTCACAAATATCTCATAAATATCTCAATATCTCAGCTCTGGAAGGGTCTAGAGCCTCCATTTTTGCACTCAGGTCTAAGTCCCATGGCCCTCTATCAGAATCCAGAGTTTCAAGAAACTTTTTTTTTCGCAAAAAAACAAAAAAAAAAAACGACAGTGGTACCCCTTATGTTTTTTTTTTTGTGCAAAAAAAAAGTTTCTTGAAACTCTGGATTCTGATAGAGGGCCATGGGACTTAGACCTGAGTGCAAAATGGAGGCTCTAGACCCTTCCAGAGCTGAGATATTGAGATATTTATGAGATGGCTGTGATATACTCAGTATGTCACAAATATCTCATAAATATCTCAATATCTCAGCTCTGGAAGGGTCTAGAGCCTCCATTTTTGCACTCAGGTCTAAGTCCCATGGCCCTCTATCAGAATCCAGAGTTTCAGAGAAACTTTTTTTTTCGCACAAAAAAAAAAAAAAACGACAGTGGTACCCCTTATGTTTTTTTTTTTGTGCGAAAAAAAAAGTTTCTTGAAACTCTGGATTCTGATAGAGGGCCATGGGACTTGAGACCTGAGTGCAAAAATGGAGGCTCTAGACCCTTCCAGAGCTGAGATATTGAGATATTTATAGATGGCTCAATATCTCAGTATGTCAGCAATATCTCATAAATATCTCAATATCTCAGCTCTGGAAGGGTCTAGAGCCTCCATTTTTGCACTCAGGTCTAAGTCCCATGGCCCTCTATCAGAATCCAGAGTTTCAAGAAATTTTTTTTTTTTCGCACAAAAAAAAAAAAAAACGACAGTGGTACCCCTTATGTTTTTTTTTTGTGCGAAAAAAAAAGTTTCTCTTAAACTCTGGATTCTGATAGAGGGCCATGGGACTTAGACCTGAGTGCAAAAATGAAGGCTCTAGACCCTTCCAGAGCTGAGATATTGAGATATTTATAATGGCTCAATATCTCAGTATGTCACAAATATCTCATAAATATTCTCAATATCTCAGCTCTGGAAGGGTCTAGAGCCTCCATTTTTGCACTCAGGTCTAAGTCCCATGGCCCTCTATCAGAATCCAGAGTTTCAAGAAACTTTTTTTTCGCACAAAAAAAAAAAAACGACAGTGGTACCCCTTATGTTTTTTTTTTGTGCGAAAAAAAAAAAAGTTTCTTGAAACTCTGGATTCTGATAGAGGGCCATGGGACTTAGACCTGAGTGCAAAAATGGAGGCTCTAGACCCTTCCAGAGCTGAGATATTGAGATATTTATAATGGCTCAATATCTCAGTATGTCACAAATATCTCATAAATATCTCAATATCTCAGCTCTGGAAGGGTCTAGAGCCTCCATTTTTGCACTCAGGTCTAAGTCCCATGGCCCTCTATCAGAATCCAGAGTTTCAAGAAACTTTTTTTTCGCACAAAAAAAAAACGACAGTGGTACCCCTTATGTTTTTTTTTTTGTGCGAAAAAAAAAGTTTCTTGAAACTCTGGATTCTGATAGAGGGCCATGGGACTTAGACCTGAGTGCAAAATGGAGGCTCTAGACCCTTCCAGAGCTGAGATATTGAGATATTTATAATGGCTCAATATCTCAGTATGTCACAAATATCTCATAAATATCTCAATATCTCAGCTCTGGAAGGGTCTAGAGCCTCCATTTTTGCACTCAGGTCTAAGTCCCATGGCCCTCTATCAGAATCCAGAGTTTCAAGAAACTTTTTTTTTCGCACAAAAAAAAAAAAACGACAGTGGTACCCCTTATGTTTTTTTTTTTGTGCGAAAAAAAAAAGTTTCTTGAAACTCTGGATTCTGATAGAGGGCCATGGGACTTAGACCTGAGTGCAAAAATGGAGGCTCTAGACCCTTCCAGAGCTGAGATATTGAGATATTTATAATGGCTCAATATCTCAGTATGTCACAAATATCTCATAAATATCTCAATATCTCAGCTCTGGAAGGGTCTAGAGCCTCCATTTTTGCACTCAGGTCTAAGTCCCATGGCCCTCTATCAGAATCCAGAGTTTCAAGAAACTTTTTTTTTGCACAAAAAAAAAAAAACGACAGTGGTACCCCTTATGTTTTTTTTTTGTGCGAAAAAAAAAGTTTCTTGAAACTCTGGATTCTGATAGAGGGCCATGGGACTTAGACCTGAGTGCAAAATGGAGGCTCTAGACCCTTCCAGAGCTGAGATATTGAGATATTTATAATGGCTCAATATCTCAGTATGTCACAAATATCTCATAAATATCTCAATATCTCAGCTCTGGAAGGGTCTAGAGCCTCCATTTTTGCACTCAGGTCTAAGTCCCATGGCCCTCTATCAGAATCCAGAGTTTCAAGAAACTTTTTTCGCACAAAAAAAAAACGACAGTGGTACCCCTTATGTTTTTTTTTTTGTGCGAAAAAAAAAGTTTCTTGAAACTCTGGATTCTGATAGAGGGCCATGAGACTTAGACCTGAGTGCAAAAATGGAGGCTCTAGACCCTTCCAGAGCTGAGATATTGAGATATTTATAATGGCTCAATATCTCAGTATGTCACAAATATCTCATAAATATCTCAATATCTCAGCTCTGGAAGGGTCTAGAGCCTCCATTTTTGCACTCAGGTCTAAGTCCCATGGCCCTCTATCAGAATCCAGAGTTTCAAGAAACTTTTTTTTCGCACAAAAAAAAAAACGACAGTGGTACCCCTTATGTTTTTTTTTTTTTGTGCGAAAAAAAAAGTTTCTTGAAACTCTGGATTCTGATAGAGGGCCATGGACTTGACCTGAGTGCAAAATGGAGGCTCTAGACCCTTCCAGAGCTGAGATATTGAGATATTTATAATGGCTCAATATCTCAGTATGTCACAAATATCTCATAAATATCTCAATATCTCTGAGATATTGAGATATTATGAGATATTTGTGACATACTGAGATATTGAGCCATTATAAATATCTCAATATCTCAGCTCTGGAAGGGTCTAGAGCCTCCATTTTTGCACTCAGGTCTAAGTCCCATGGCCCTCTATCAGAATCCAAAGTTTCAAGAATTTTTTTTTTGCACAAAAAAAAAAAAAAACGACAGTGGTACCCCTTATGTTTTTTTTGTGCGAAAAAAAAAGTTTCTTGAAACTCTGGATTCTGATAGAGGGCCATGGGACTTAGACCTGAGTGCAAAATGGAGGCTCTAGACCCTTCCAGAGCTGAGATATTGAGATATTTATAATGGCTCAATATCTCAGTATGTCACAAATATCTCATAAATATCTCAATATCTCAGCTCTGGAAGGGTCTAGAGCCTCAATTTTTGCACTCAGGTCTAAGTCCCATGGCCCTCTATCAGAATCCAGAGTTTCAAGAAACTTTTTTTTTCGCACAAAAAAAAAAAAAACGACAGTGGTACCCCTTATGTTTTTTTTGTGCGAAAAAAAAAAAAGTTTCTTGAAACTCTGGATTCTGATAGAGGCCATGGGACTTAGACCTGAGTGCAAAAATGGAGGCTCTACACCCTTCCAGAGCTGAGATATTGAGATATTTATAATGGCTCAATATCTCAGTATGTCACAAATATCTCATAAATATCTCAATATCTCAGCTCTGGAAGGGTCTAGAGCCTCCATTTTTGCACTCAGGTCTAAGTCCCATGGCCCTCTATCAGAATCCAGAGTTTCAAGAAACTTTTTTTTCGCACAAAAAAAAAAACATAAGGGGTACCACTGTCATTTTTTTTTTTGTGCGAAAAAAAAGTTTCTTGAAACTCTGGATTCTGATAGAGGGCCATGGGACTTAGACCTGAGTGCAAAAATGGAGGCTCTAGACCCTTCCAGAGCTGAGATATTGAGATATTTGTGAGATATTTGTGACATACTGAGATATTGAGCCATTATAAATATTCTCAATATCTCAGCTCTGGAAGGGTCTAGAGCCTCCATTTTTGCACTCAGGTCTAAGTCCCATGGCCCTCTATCAGAATCCAGAGTTTCAAGAAGACTTTTTTTTTGCGCAAAAAAAAAAACATAAGGGGTACCACTGTCGTTTTTTTTTTTTTGTGCGAAAAAAAAAGTTTCTTGAAACTCTGGATTCTGATAGAGGGCCATGGGACTTAGACCTGAGTGCAAAAATGGAGGCTCTAGACCCTTCCAGAGCTGAGATATTGAGATATTTATGAGATATTTGTGACATACTGAGATATTGAGCCATTATAAATACCTCAATATCTCAGCTCTGGAAGGGTCTAGAGCCTCCATTTTTGCACTCAGGTCTAAGTCCCATGGCCCTCTATCAGAATCCAGAGTTTCAAGAAACTTTTTTTTTTTTCGCACAAAAAAAAAACATAAGGGGTACCACTGTCGTTTTTTTTTTTTTTTTTTGCGAAAAAAAAGTTTCTTGAAACTCTGGATTCTGATAGAGGGCCATGGGACTTAGACCTGAGTGCAAAAATGGAGGCTCTAGACCCTTCCAGAGCTGAGATATTGAGATATTTATGAGATATTTGTGAAATACTGAGATATTGAGCCATTATAAATATCTCAATATCTCAGCTCTGGAAGGGTCTAGAGCCTCCATTTTTGCACTTAGGTCTAAGTCCCATGGCCCTCTATCAGAATCCAGAGTTTCAAGAAGATTGGAGAAACTTTTTTTCGCACAAAAAAAAAAAAAACGACAGTGGTACCCCTTATGTTTTTTTTTTGTGCGAAAAAAAAAAATTTCTTGAAACTCTGGATTCTGATAGAGGGCCATGGGACTTAGACCTGAGTGCAAAAATGAAGGCTCTAGACCCTTCCAGAGCTGAGATATTGAAATATTTATAATGGCTCAATATTTTAGTATGTCATAAATATCTCAATATCTCAGCTCTGGAAGGGTCTAGAGCCTCCGTTTTTGCACTCAGGTCTCAGTCCCATGGCCCTCAATCAGAATCCAGAGTTTCAAGAAGATTGGAGAAACTTTTTTTTTCGCACAAAAAAAAAAACATAAGGGGTACCCAGTGATTGCCAGCATGGTTTGACCCTTGCGGTCAACAACTATGTCGGCTTTGCTCCTTCTCACAGAGCAACTACGTGTGTCTCTAAACAAGGGTCAGATAACTGGAGCTATATACATAGATTTTCAGAAAGCCGTCGATACAATCAATCATCAAATTCTGTTAAACAAACTTCTTTCTTTTCATTTGTCACCTTCCGCAATAGATATGTTTACATCATATTTAAGTGACAGGTCTCAGACTGTAAGAATCGGCTCAGTAACATCACAGTCACGAGCGTGTTCTATGGGAGTTCCACAGGGCAATATTTTAGGTCCTTTACTTTTCCTTATGTATATTAAAGGATTAGTTCACTTTTGAAAAAACTTTTGCTGATAATTTACTCACCCCCATGTCATCCAAGATGTCCATGTCTTTCTTTCTTCAGTCGAATAAGAAATTAAGGTTTTTGATGAAAACATTCCAGGATTTTTCTCCATATAATGGACTTCCATGGGAACCAGACGGTCCAAGCTCCAAAAGATCGTTAATAACAGTTTCAGATGCAGCTTCAAATGTCTTTAAACGACACCAGATGATGAATAAGGGTCTTGTCATGCGAAACGATGGGTTATTTCAAAACTTATTCCAAAACTGTAACTTTTCTAAGGACAAATTGTAGCCTAGCTCTGTTCTGGAGGCGCGTTTGTAACGTCACGTAATACGTAATTACGTTTAAAAGGTCACGGGCGACGTAGCTGGAAATACAGAGTCAGTAAGTTGAACACATAGGTTGAACGTGCAAACTAACTCAAACGCCGTTTACAAAAAAAAAAAAGGAATTAAAAGGTAAAATAACGATGTCGGACGATTTTGATTCTGTACTTCCGACTACGTCGCCGTGACCTTTTGAACGTAATTACGTATTACGTGCACGTTGCAAACGCGCCTCCAGAATAGAGCTAGGCTACCATTTGTCCTTAGAAAAGTTACAGTTTTGGAATAAGTTTTGAAATAACCCATTGTTTCACATGATAAGACCCTTATTCATCGTCTGGTGTTGTTTAAAGACATTTGAAGCTGCATCTGAAACTATTATTAACGATCTTTTGGAGCTTGGACCGTCTGGTTCCCATGGAAGTCCATTATATGGAGAAAAATCCTGAAATGTTTTCATCAAAAACCTTAATTTCTTTTCGACTGAGGAAAGAAAGACATGGATATCTTGGATGACATGGGGGTGAGTAAATTATCAGCAAAAGTTTTTTTAAAAGTTAACTAATCCTTTAATGATCTTCCTTGTGTTTTGAATTTTTCTAGTTCTTTGCTGTATGCTGATGACACAGTTATTTTTCTTTCTGGTTCTAATATTGACACAATCAATCACAAACCTAACATGGATCTGCAGCATTTACAGAACTGGTTGCAAGATAATCATTTAACACTTAATGTTAAGAAAACACATTGCATGTATTTTTATTCATCTAGAAGACAACTATCCATACTCATTCCTATTTCTTTTTCTAATCAAACGCTTTCAATTGTATCAGCATTTAAGTATCTGGGAGTCTATCTTGATTCTCATCTTACTTACCAAAAACATGTTCAAACTTTAACCAGAAGGTTAAATCAAAAGTTATATGTTTACAGCAAAATTAGACCATTTTTGTTGTTTTCTGTTTCAAAAACCAATCTTCATGCCATCATTCTGTCTACTTTGTCATACTGTTTACCTGTTTGGTCACTAACAACAGATGGTATTATTAAACCAGTAATAAGACTTTATAATAGAGCTCATTAGATCCACGTCAGGCTCCCAGGCTGGATTCACCACTGTACTACTGCACTATCTTTGTGTAATGCCTTGACATTTCAGAACTATAAAATAAGCCATGGGATAAACCTGTTTTATCAAATCTCAAATGGACACACTGTAACTGCTCTAACCGAACTGGTTCCGAAACTTAGCTCAAGGTCTGAGTGCACTACGAGATCTTTTACAAATGGACTTTTGCCTTTACCGGCTTTTAGAAACTGTTATGGACAAAGATCTTTTTTTTATGTGCTTACAAAAACCTGGAATGAGATCCCACAGCACATCAGAAATGTCACATCAAGAAGACTATTTAAAGGAGCATAACGCAAGTCTCTGAGTTTTTGCAGAACTACGCCCCCTCTGGTGACAAATGAAACTGCGTGCGCGCTCATGGAATAACATAGACTTTATAGAGTAGACATATACACGGAATACACGCACGTTCGCACGAGCTGTTCATAACCAAAGGAGCATCAGGCACACATCTTTTGTTACAGTCATAATGAGGTAATACAGTTATAAATCTGCAAGTCATTTAAAATATATGAAAGGAAAGGGATTTGAGTAAATTACACACTTATGTAGGCCTATGTGTGTGTGAGGGGAAAACAGGGGTAGAAAACTTCGGCTTTTGTTTCCATTGATCTCCATGTTGAACTGTTTAATGTGCTTACTGTATCCACTTATGATTGTATTATTATGGAAACACGTTCATGAACACTTCTGAGCCCTAGAGCAGACCGCCCGAGATCTCTCCGTTTGTTGAAAGCCTTCCCGATGTTGACTCTAGTCTTATTCCGACGCCTGGCACTGGACAGACAGAAGTTTTATTTTCTTTGTCTTACGTGGAGTTTGCGTTGGGGTTTGTAATGAACTACAAGCCGGTCTCTTTGGGGCTGTTTTTACACCTGGCCACAATGCGTTTTCTCAGATCTATTTGATTTATC
Source organism: Hybognathus amarus (assembly GCA_030378365.1). Classification (NCBI taxonomy): domain Eukaryota; kingdom Metazoa; phylum Chordata; class Actinopteri; order Cypriniformes; family Leuciscidae; genus Hybognathus; species Hybognathus amarus. The sequence goes on along the minus strand of JAQIUQ010000725.1, from coordinate 360,236 downwards.
AAAACGATTCCATTACACCTGGTCACATAAATGTGTTTTTGCAAAACGGATATTAATCTGATATTCAATTCCCGCGTTATATAGGCTACAGATTTCATGAAGTGCACGTCACCGAAAGCAACAGATGAGCTGCATTTTATAAATCATCGGCTTCGGCTATTTCAAAATCAGCAAAGACAGCAATAAGAGAGAGCGGCAGAAGCCCTGGTATGAGATCATTTCATTTCTTAAGGCTACTTTTAATGAAGATAGTGGAGGTAGAAGGTAACTTAGTGTTAATCGTATGCGTCTTACTTTCACTTTCATTTGCGATAGATTGCGACGCGCTGGCTTATAAATACACTCGCCTGCTCATCTGATGCACGTCGTCATATATGACTAAAACAACATGACATAGCCTGTTTTCAACAACCAGATGCATTTACACTTGTCCAGTTTCGTCTGGAATACAGCCCAGACCACGTCCTCAATGGTTTGAGCTGTCGGATTCAAATCCGTCTGGATTCAACCTGGTCTTTTCACGATCGAATAAGTTATCCGATCACAGAAAACGCATGAAGTGACCAGATGTAGACTAAACAGCCCCTTTGAATCCATCTTCTACTTTTGGGAAAGTTGACTAAAGTTGCGTCGCTCGAGTTGTCTTCTCTGATACGGAGAACGCGGCGAATACACTATCCTGCAGGCACATAGCCAGGCGAGCGTGAACGCGCATGACGTCACGCCCAGTCTAGATTCGGAGCCCGAATCCCTCTTGTATATTTCACTGTACAGGATTATAGAGGCGATCGCAGTGATCAGAGAAGGGCTCATTCAGCCCATCAGACGATTGTTTCAGCATGTATGGGTTAGAAAATGGCTAATTTTAACATAAAATGTTGCGCAATGCACCTTTAAGATAACATTTGCTCACCATATAATGGACCGGTATATCTGTGACCATTGAGACGGCTTTACAGCCCCTCGTGCTGCCCAGTTCTTGGTTTGTGTGTCTGTTGTTGTCTCTAGCTGTCTAGTGTGTGAGCTTTGTTGTGTATGTGGTTACGTTCTGTAACCTGCTGAAAATCAGTTTCTACTGAGGCAGGCCCGATTGTCCTAAATCTTTTCCTGTTAAAAAAAAAAAAGAGAAATTCAAAATTTATAAAAAAAATAAAAAGACAATGGTACCCCTTTTGTTTTTTGTTTTTTTTTGGGGTGAGAAATTAAGTTTCTCCAATATTCTCAAAACTCTGGATTCTGATAGAGGGCCATGAGACTTAGACCTGAGTGCTAGTAGACCCTTCCAGAGCTGAGATATTGAGATCTGTGTAGCATTTATGCCATTACAAATATCTCAATATCTGAGCTCTGGAAAGGCCTGGAGACTCCATTTAGGCACTCAGGTCTAAGTTCATGGTCTCTATCAAAATCCAGAGTTTCAGAGAAGATCAGAGGATCTCAAAATTTCGTCAACAGTGGTACCCATGGCTTAACATAATACACCACAAGTGGCTGTCAACTTTGATAAAGCTCAATTTTTTGATAGAAATTGGAGTGGTCTTATCAAAAGCATTACTAATGTGAATGCCATTGCAGACAAACTTCTTCAGAAGCAAATCGTTCATGAGGAAATATATTCTGAAATCACACACCCAGACTTCAACCGCAGAAGAAAGCACGAGAAAGATCTGCAGCATTGTGCGGAAAGGTAGTGTTGCTGTGAAAGAAAGTTTCATCTCAGTTCTTCTGGAAGAAAATCCCAACCTTTTAAATCATCTGCCTTTATCGGACTTTTAAACTTTTTATAGATGGCTGTACATTATTTTACATGATTTGTGAAATGACTTGAAAATCTACAGGTGGTGAACTGGAGAAATGAATCTACTACAGAGTATTTGACTATTTTAGTCAAAACATGATCATTGATGGAATTAAAGAAAAGGCAAATGGTTTGCTTGCCTGTAAAAATTAGATAAAAAAATCACTAAGACTGATAAGAACATTGAATAAGGTGAATGAATGCAAAAAAAAATTCTGTATAGGTTTTATTTCTATATAGTTGTGTAGTAAATTAATCTTACTGAATCATACTTCGACATTTTAGGTACATTTTTTGTTTAACCACTTCTTTAATAATCTAAATGTAACTACAAAAATAATACAGTAATATTTGTGTCATAATTACACATCTCATACTAACTGGAAGGTCACTATAGTAGAAACAATGTTAATTCAATAAATACAAACAAACCTGCAGTCTTGTATCAAAAGATACATTTGTGTGATTCACTATGGTGATCATAATCAAAGCAATACATTCTAAACTAAAACAAATGAAAATGTACAAAGCTTAAATCCAGTAAAAAAAATTAAAATGTGTTATTTACAACAAAATTACTTTTTTGCTCAGTATAGCTGTACAAGAAATGCCATTCATAATCATTTAGCAGATAGGACTCAGTTCAGACTGATGGCATATTACCTTACCGTCATTGTGTATGACCAGCATGTGGTTTGTAGCGCTCATGTGCATGAAAATGAGCTCATTTCTGCATAAAGAAGTTCAGAAGAGGGACTGCATGTTTGAATCAGCGGCAGGAGGGCAGCGTGACTCTCTGCTCGTCCATCCTCTTGGCCTGTGAGCGCATGATGAGGCTGAAAGAAGTCTTCATCTGGGACGGTGGGGCCACGGACGCGGAGGGCAGAGGAGCGGCACACCGCTGATCATCCCAGACGGGAACCCCTGAGAGAGACAGAATAAGATAAATGGATTATTTAACCAATGGAGCTTCAGCCTTTGTTCCCCATTTATTTTCCACAAGATCGCCCATCTCTGGTTCATACAAACACATCGTCTCACCTGACACTTGACGAGCATGTCAAAGAGACTTAGGTCGCTCGGGTTCAGGTGGCGTCTGGTGCTGGCCATGACCTGGCTGAGGATCATACGTCTCGTGCTAGTGCTGCTGTGTTCGGACAGGGTGTGCAGGCCGGGCAAACTGTTTCCTGTTCCTGCCCTCTGCTCGTCCCAGCCTCCTGCCCTGAGCACTCGCCAACAGTCTGAGAACGGCTCCTGACCCGGAGTTGCAGCCGACTCTGAGACTGCTAGAGAAAGACAGAGACAATTACATTTTTATTGCCACTTGATTGTCAAATTAAAGAAAATTATGTGAAATAGAGTGCCTAACATTTCCTGATGGTTGCGGGAGGGGTGGTGGGTGGGGAGGAGCTAGATTTGACAGACAGATGGCTCCTCCCATCCTGTACGGCACACCGCTGGTCATCCATCTGTTGCTCTGGAAACCGACTCAGTAAGTCAAAGAAACCCTCATCTCCTAACATGTCCGTACTTCCAGGCTGTGACAGAAAGGTCAAAGGTTAAAGGAAAAAAACAACAACCACCTCTCAGTCCTCTATGAAGAACTGAGAACACATGATGTGCAATTAACTGTTCTCAAGAACAAACCGTTACCTCATTTTAACAATTTAACACAAATAAACATTATTAGAGCAAGTTACTCTCCACATGATGCATTTCTTTCTTTATATGTACTGTACATATGAAAAAAGTTACAAAACTCTGTTTAATTAAAAGAAATCTGAAATAAAATAATAATATTAGACTAACACTTGAATGAAACCTGAATACACTTGAATATAAATGTTGTATTGGCAACTAACTGAAATAAAACAAAAACTAATAAAAATGAAACAAAGAAGTGAAATTTATATTAATATACAATAATAGTGAATAAATAATACTAAAATAACACTACTACCCAACAAGGCAATATATCTGACCAGCAAAAATGTCTGTAGTTGATTGTATTGTGAAAAATGGGCGTCACAAACCAGAATGGAGACCTTAACTTGAATGATAATGGTGCGTTCACGTGCTATGGAAAATATGATATATATACCACTTGTGAACTGGTATTTACCAGTGTGTTGCGTTCAAGTGCTTTTGTTTTCGTAATGTGGTAAAAAGATGGAGATCCACACCTGTTATTTAGCTATTTTAGATTTCTTAAGTCATCTGCAACATCAAGAAAATTATTTATCAAAACTCAAAGGGTAAATAATATGCTGTATATTTTCTACATCATGAATAGTATATATTTTTACCATTCACGACTCTGGCGGTGATCTCCACCATTTTGAAAAGGTCAAAGGTTATCTCATCTCGGCAACTCGCCCATCAAAATATTCTACGAGTTGCCCAGTGGAAAATACCACATGAGGGGGTGTTCATGTGCATTTTCCACATTGGCTTTTGGTACCATAATTACCATAGCACATGAACGCAGCATGAGTTTGTGGTTTACTGTGGTCTACTTTGGTTATTAGTTAACGTGGTTATGTAGTCTGTGATGGTAATGTCAATTACGAAATTAAAGTAATTTGTTAACACTAATATGAAAATGCTGTCATGATTTACTCACTTTCTGTGTTGTACCGAAACCTGTATGCACAAAGATGATATTTTCAATAATGTTGGTAACTAGACAGTTGATGGTAGCCATTGACTTCCATAGTATGTTTTCTTCCTACTGTGGAAGTCAATGGCCACAGTCAACTGTCTGGTTACCAATATAATTCAAAATATCTTTGTATTTAACAGAATAAAGAAACTCATACAGGTTTGGAACAATTTAAGCGTGAGTAAATTATGACAAAAGTTTCATTTTTAGGTGAACTATGCCTTTAACTAACATGAACAAACTGTTTTTACAGCATTAGTTAACTTTTGTTAATGTTAATAAAAATCATGTTCTTGTTAGATCACAGTGCATTAACCGTAAACAGATGGAATGTAAAAATGTATCAGTAAATTCTGAGATTAACATTTACAATGGTTAATAAATGCTGTACAAGTATTGTTACCGCTATTTGAGTACTCTATTTGTTTTAGTAAATGTGCTTCAAGTACTTTGTTCTGCGGAGCTTCCCGTGTGTTGCTGGTATCCTGCAGGATTTTACTGGAGCTGCTCTGCAGCTTGTGCTTTTTCCTCGGAAACGATTGACAAAAGAGAGCTTTGAGGACGACTTGGCCATTGTGGATTTGGACTGCTTGAAGAGGATGTCACTTGTCCACTTCTGACCCTGAAGGACAGAGGATTCAGTTACTCTATTACCCCTTTTCCACCAAAAAAAGAACTGGTTCGGAACTGGTGCTGGTTCAAAGTTGGTTTCGAAGTTGGTTCAACTTGCGAACCGCTCCAGAGCCTGTTTGTTTTTCCACTGACTAGAGCGCCCAGGGAACGACGTCGTTCACATCACTGTTTACGTCGCCATACGTCTTAGCTAGAAACGCTTACAAGTACAACATTACTTTGGGATTATCTCTACTGTAACTCGTGAATCAAGAAGGCTTTAAAAACAATCGAAATGTGTAAGTCTTTTAATATTTTCGTTTGATATGTAATCTTTTCTGATAAGTTATGTACCCCTGTCTTGTGTCTATAATGTCTTCAATAATAAAATTTGGAGAAAAAAAATAGAAAGCGCTTGCGTTAACGTCAATCATAACAATTACAAAGGCGGACTCCGATCGTGTTTCTGCAAATGTTTCTCTTGGCTTTTCGATCCTATACTATGGTCAGGAAAGATGTTTAGAGCACATCTAAACCCGCCCCAGCCCCGACGTAAGCACTCACATGGTAAAAGAACGGTTCTAGTCCAGCAAAGAGTTGGTGCCGCTTTGGAACCAGTTCTCCTGGCCGAGACCGGTTCTTTGGCAGTCGAAACACAAATAACTGGTTCGCCAGGCACCAGGCTCCGAACCGGCTCTCAAAATGCTTTGGTGGAAAAGGGGCTTATGAATCCTGATGCTGAGATCAGAATACATGGATTTATGCTTGATGACTATACATTTAGATTATGAATACACTACTGATTGAATTAAGGATACAGGGCAAGAAGGATTTTAACATTCAGCTGCACTCACATTCATGTTGATCTTGTCAGGTGTGAGTTTCAGCAGCTCTAGGTTCTCCATACTGTGTCGTCGGCTCATCCTGGGTCTGGCTCCTGGAAAAAAACAACAATACTGGCTCAAGACAATGGCCAAAAACTTAAACTTCATTATGGATGATAACTATACAGAAGAGGAAGGAAGTGTTGTACCGTGCAGGTTGTAGTCGATCTCTTTGTTCTCCGAACAGGACTGAATTGTTTGTGCTGTAACTGAGGCCAAGGACCATCTGAAGATCAGAGACGTTCATGCGAGCAGTGAGCTCACCGTCTACGATCTCCAGTCTGTATAAAAGACAATAAGAACATTTCTATAAAAAAAACAATCACTTTAGCTATCGTTGTCGTTCAAATGGCTAAAATCCCATTGTCTAGCTACCACTGAGTCTGTAGTTGTATGTACCTCTTTTGAGATTACTAAGTGCTTCTCTGCAAAGTGCATGGCCTGGTCATGATTCCCTAGTGCTGTATGTGCGTTTCCCAAACTCCAGCAGGCCCTTCCTTCACCGATCCTGCAAAAAAAAATAAAAATAAAAAATGTCCTCATGACGCAAATAATTCGGCCTCAAGAACAGATAATTGCACACAAATTTTGTCTGCAATTATTAATTCTCAGGTGGTCATCTACTACTAATGCGTGAAAGCACCTGTCGTTGAGGTCCTGAGCGATGATGAGATGTTTGAGATGGTAGTCGATAGCTCTCTCATAGTCCTGCAGCAGTGTGTACGTGTTACCCAGACTGTAGCAGGCCTGAGCTTCCACCGCCAGATCTTTCAGCTGCCTGAGCCAACTGCAGAGCCTTCCTGCACTCACAACACTATCACTGTCAGAGCTCAGCCACAACCACAGCACAGGGTTTTTAAAAATCAAATGTAAGACTTTAAGACCTGCACAAATAAAATAATATCATAGGATCAAACAAAAACCCATACAATCTCAAAATAATTCACATATCTTAAACTTAAATAAACAGGTTGGGGCACACATTCAACAACAAAACCGTGCAACCACAAGTTTAAAATACTCAAGACATGTTTTATTTCAATACAGCGTATGCATATGTATTGAAATTGGTATATCAATCAGTATATCATATAACACGTATTGGTATCTCAATATCTATGAATGCGAGGTGGAATATTGGATTTTGCTAATATGATAAAGTGTTTAAAAAATGAATACAAAGATTATTGTTCTGACGCTAGTACAATCTATGTACAGTATATCAAACGTGTTAAATACAGTGGCTGTGGGGGAGTGATAGTAAAATTTACATTTTTCTCTCTTCTGATGGCCGTTATCAATCTTTCTCTATTTTTAATGTATTAACCGCTATAGAAGGTTACCCAACTATGATGACTTTCGCTAATGAGAAACATTTACTTTTCACATTTCTCAGAAGCAAAAGTCGTTGTAGCGCAAAGACTTGAAGCATGTCTTGTCAGAAATAGAATGGGGAATCAGTTTACTGTCGGGGAATTTCTCTTGTCAGACCGCATCATGTGTAGACACTAATTATAATGGCCTGTAATCCAGTAAAGTAAAGTTTAAAAATATCACCCTCACCTGTAATGTTCTGCAGCCCTCTCAAACTCCCCAAGGAATATGCAAGCATTTCCAAGGTTGCAGTAAGCTCTCCTCTCTGCAGACCGGTCACCAAACTCTTTAGCGATCAGTAGACGCTGGAAGATATACGGTTCACACACACACAGTGCAGTGTGAGTGCTTTTGCACTGCCTTACACAGTTTAATTTATGACACAGAACACTTACCTGTTCATGAGAAGCCACTGCATCCCTGAAGTTTCCTAGCAGGTAGTATGTGTTCCCCAGGTTTCCGTAAGTTCTCCCCTGTGCTGCTCGGTCTCCAAGCTCCTTCACAATACGCAGGTCCGCCCTAAACAATTGATGAGAGGAAAGAGGATGTAAAAACTCTGTACCACTCTTGCCAACAGTGTCCACTTATGAGAGTGTTGGTGGGACATTTACTCGTAGTATTCAGAGGCTTTTTGAAGCGCTGTCGTGACCTCCTCAGGTAGGTCTCCAGGTTCTGCTCCGCTCCAGCAGACACTCTTTCCCTTGGCGTGGAACACATTTCCAAAATTATAAAGTGCTCTGGCCTGTCCCACCTGTAGTTAAAAAGCCAATTAAATAAGAGAAACAAACAAACAAAAACACTACATACTACTAAGCATGCCAACCCTAGATGTTAATCTCCAAGTACCTTCACAGAACTTGCTCTTATTAAGCTCACACAAATCAATTTCTCATTAACAATTTAACGACTTTAGGGTAAACCACAAGTTATTTATTCATGAGATTCACACAACTGTATGACAACGAGTTTTATATAATTAAAGCATTAAAGGGATAGTTCACCCAAGAATTCTTTCATTTATTACTCACCCTCATGTCATTCCAAACCCATAAGGCTTTCAGTCATCTTTAAAACACAAATGAAGATCTTTTTGATGATATCTGAGAGCTTTCTGTCTTTCCATTGACACAACTACCACTTTGGCGCTTAAAAACGTTCATAAAGATATCGTAAAACAAATCCATAAGAACTTAGCAGTTTAGTCCAATTTGTTTTTTGAAGAGACTTGATCGCTTTATATGATGAACAGATACAATTTAGGCTTTTATTCACATTTGGGTGAACTATACCTTTAACTAGATCCTGTCTGCATCTATTTATAGAGGGAATGCGCGTGACGTCACCTCCGGCCGGAGTGCTGCAGTTCCTCACAGTGAGTGGCAAAAAGACTGAGCGGCTGTATATGTGTTCAGTGTGAATGAATGCCGTGAAAAACAAACACATATAAAGTGGGAAAGAGCTTTGCGATTGACTGTACAACTAGATTCGACTAAAAATCAGAGTTATATTTTTACAGACTGCGATAGAAAGAGGAGCAAATGGAGCACTGCAATTCACAAAAACAACTGGACTCCAGTCAGCGAAAGGTGGATGCAGTTTTCATTTTGTGCCAATATGCTGAATTTAAAACATAAAGCAAATTCCCTCTATTTTAGTAAGTTGTAAGGAACACTTTATTGAGTCCAACATTTAATTTAAATTGATAAAATTGTACGTTTTAGTTGCATTTTCGCAGTTTCCCCTATTAAATCCAGTCACGCAGCAGATCTTTTGCCACTCGGTCAGGCTGAGGGGTTGTTCCGGCGGGAAAGTCACGTGAATGCATTCCCTCTATTCACTGATTGTTAACACATTTGATTTGTTTTGTCAGTTTACAAGCTCATTTTTCCAAACAATTTCGGAGCTTTCTGTTGCAGCACTAATATTAATGCCTCATCAGGAGTTATTGCTAGTCATAGTGTTTTTCATTTGCAGTCGCTTGCATCATTGAATAATGCTAAATGAATAAATGTAATATATTCCATTATTGTAAGCTATGGTCTATTGTGTTGATTAAATAGATAACTCACCTTGTCACCCAATTCCCTGGTAATATCTAAATGTCTCTGGCAGCAGACCACTGCCTCATCAAAGCGTCCCCAAAACCTTTAATGTGTTCCCCAGGTTACCGCTGGCTTTGGCCTCACCAAGCCGATCCCGGTGGACCTGAGAGAACAAATCAGTACTTAGTGCTGACTTTAACATTCAATACAAATATTATACAATCATCATCATTAAAAACAATCATTTGGGGGTTGATTCAGAACTTGTGATGTCAGGGCATAGAGTGTACCAAATTGAGTTCTCTTTGGCATTTTACCACACTTGAATATTTAAATTGGCAAGTTTTAAAAAGTGTGTGTCGTATGTGCTGACACCGGGCAGTCGAGTATTGTCGAGCCCTGCTATATTTTGTACAGGCTTCATTTTGTTTTGGCGAGTATTTCATTATTTTACTTAAACATTGGTTTATGCAGCATACATTATACAACTCAGTGCCTTGCCTTCACACAGTTAAACAAAACAATTGGTAATCTACTAGCCCAAAACGGTTACTGGCAGGTCTGTAGATACAACATTGCTAAAAAAAAAGTTGTTTGAGCATACCTAGTTAGTGTAAGATCATGGTGGTGGAACTCCAGAGCTTTACTGTAGTCTTGCAAGTGGAAGTAGGCATTGCCCAGCTGACTGTAGATGGCGCTTAGAACCTGCAGGTCTTCTGTGCCAACCTGCATGGCAGCCTCGAAGAAAGAAACGCCGCGCGTAATCCCCGACCTTGCACAGACGCTCCCCCTCCAGAGCCAGGTCCAAACAGGATGCCTCCATCCTGCAGAGGGCAGCACAATTGTTTATTGTAGACAAGCTTTTTAATGTCTCGGCATGAACATCAGTAGAAATGAAAAAAGGTAGGATGCAGCCATTTTGGACAAAAACCCTACATAGAGCAAAGGACAATGCTCCATTTATAAATCTGACATTCATTTTCAAACACTAAGAAAATTCAACTAAATAGTATGAAATGGCTTCCAGGACAAGCTATTGATTCCTTTGTGCTGGGAATGTGTACATCATGCAAGATCAAATATCTGGATATTTTTTTTTATTTTTATATTTAAACAAGTAGGAACTTCTTATATAGAGAGGAACTTCTCTCTATATTTCATATGTAAACCAAGGAAATATAAAAAGTAAAACGTAATTATTGTGGCCTTATAATTGGATACAATTTATAAATCAAAGAAAAACAATTGTATGTTTTTTTTTTTTTGTGTGTGCAGATTTTCAGGTTGATTTTAGGCTTTTCATATATTTCATTAGTGGCACAGACATGTTATGTATACGTCAATCACACATCCATGGATTATTCTCCTGTTAGTATTGTCAATCTAATACTGGTCAGCATGATCCTTAAAACTGCTTGCAACTTAATTTAATCAACAAGTTGAATGGTAAAAAGACTCAAAAGAAATTATTCAACAATCAACCTGATCCTGCATAATATATGTGGCCTTGCAAATATTTAACCACTATTTCACGGTAGATTATTCCCTACACATAATAATAACTAGTATGTTAGAGTTTATAGAGGCCCTACCTGGTGCCTCCCCGTCTGACACAACCAAAGAAAACTGGACATGTGAAAGGCATCTAAAATGCTTTGTTCTTTAAAAAGTCCTCTGATGGGGCTGTAATCTCCAAAACCAACCGTCCCAAACATACAAACATCACGATGAGGCTGCCAGTCAACTCAATTCTTCAGCAAGAATTACACTACAGACTCAAATGATTTAAAAAGAATATTCTAAACAGCAGTTGTCCATCATACAACGTCACATTGGACGTCTTTGAGGGCAGAGGTTGAAGATGGCTTTGGCAAAAACTGTCATGCTCAGCACTTGAACGGCTAATCTGATTGTGTTTCTGCCTTCCACTGTCGTGTGTGATTAGCGCACACCGAGAGAGGAATAAAAGTGAGATTAGACCCGCTGCGTTCGCTTCTGATGTCATGAAACTTGCAACGATTATTTCATCACAGGACTGATCAATACACTACATCATAACTATGTAATCATTTGCATAAAAGACACTCAGAAACAGCAAATGTAGTTAACTTATCTGAAAATTAATGTAAGTTAGTTTGATTATTATAAACTTCATGTAACTCAAAATCCATTTAGTTTGTACCATGGATTCAAAAACTAAATAACATGTCTATGCTCTTAAAGATGGCCTAGGCTAAAATTGGCTATGAGTGACAGATGTTTGTCGAGGACTGACGAAAGATAAAAACCAACACAACTCAAAGGTTGCAAAACAGAATATCGGCAATCATCATAAATTATTCAAACGTTATTAAATATTGAGCAAGGTAAGGCACACTTTCTCTCATACACACACACACAATTAAATTTCACATTTATACCACTTTTAAGTTAAAATGAAAACCTTAGCCTATTTCAGACGCAACATTTGATTTTATTTTGCCACCAGATCTCTTTCACAATTTCAGATCATTCAAATTCAGTCAAACACATTCCCAATTAAAACTTAATTTTCAAAAACAAAGGGAGATGATGATATGGCAAAGCGATGCTTTATTGAATTAATGAAAGGTTTAATTTACTTATATCCTTATTTTAGTGGAAACAAAGGACATGTTTGTAACCTGTTACAGTGCTGCAATACAGTGCTACATAAAACGGCGAATTTATATTATATATAAAAGGCAAATTACAACTACAAGAAAATGTAATTCAAGTGTCACATGCCTACCTGTAGTGGACAAAGGTTCGGTTCTCATTCTGCATGCTAACCACTGCACTGCTCATTGAAGCCATTGAAGATCATTATGAAGTAGGCCTACTGATCCCAGCCAAGTCCAGAAAGTAATCCATCAGAGAAGAATAGCGAATTGAATTCCAGATAAAACACTTGGAACTTTAGTTTTTGCATACACTTCCAAAAGTCTCTGATGTTTTCCAGTGGCGGAGTCCAGTGCTCTACAGATGAGCTTATCCAGACTTATATTCACCACAGCAGTGGGTCTGGGAAGTGTGTGTTTGTGTGTGTTGTTGTGTGTTTTGTCCAGGATGTTCTTCCGGAGCTCTGTGTGAAGAGAACACAAGATGTCGAGTGTGAACCCTCATTCTGTGCGTAATGCCATGGTAACACCCACTGAGCGGCAGACACATGCAAGGGAGGCAGATATTAAGTGTGTGTGTGAGCAGCGATGTGTATGTGAAAGAAAAACCAAGGGATCCCAACAGCAAGAGAGAAAGCAAGAGCAATCAGCCCATAAACACAGCTGATTATCTGCCATGCATGCGGCATGTCACATTGTTTGTGACAAGAAAATTGTTTTATTCACCTTTCTCTTACAAATCCATACAGATGTAAACATAGTATAGTAGGAAAAATACCATTTTTAAACTCTGACGATGAGTGTCGGTTACTTTAAAAAAAAATATTACACCTCTGTGACATTTGGAAAGCTGGTTTGTCATTGCCAAACTAATCCAGAAACAAGATAATCAGCTTGAGGAACCATAGAGACATGTTCACTAAAACATTAAGTCTATATAACTATATTTGTGCAAATAATGCACAACGTTGATGTGGTCTGTCATATTTTCTAGTCAAGTGCATAAAGTCACAATGAAATGGAACTTGCAACAGATCTTTCATCAGTTAGGTGACATACTTATAACAGATTATCGTAAATGAAAACAATTAGGGCAAAGATGTGGTTCAATCCATTGGATGTTGATTAGATATTGAATTGTGGGTGTTGAACTCAATTTAATGTGCACTTTTCAGTAGATTGTGGAGAGGCAAGGTATAAGCAGATTAAAAGATTGGAGAAGTCCGGCATACGTGAAACATTGAAACAAAATGAAACATTTGAATCATTCACAATGAGATTGATAACATGCCTAACAAATATAGAATAACAAAATAGGCTGAATTTACATTTCAAGCTGACTTGAATGCATTTTACATTTAAAATCAACATGAAACATTTCCTTTCATAACGTGACATTCAGAGGAAACTTCTGAAGTAGAAGTTATTTAGAATTCATTTTCTTAAAAGGGAAATGGACTGTTAGAGTTATAAACCATTAAAGACAGATCTACTATAAGCTACAAGGTTGTTAGTCAATGTAATTGGTAGGGTTGGGTATCGTTTGAATTTGAACGATTCCGATTTCGATTCCTTGTTTCGATTCCGGTACCTAACGATTCTCGATTTCCGATTCTTTTAAGAGGCAGGGTCAAAAAAGTTTAGCTAACCTTGCTAACCACCGGGCTTTTTGAAGGAAATACTCCTTCTGTCACAAATACTCCTTTTGTCACAAATTTTGCATTTGGCAGAGATTTCGTTATTTTTAGAAAAGCGAAGCCACACTTTGGACCACCGACGTAAGCTACTCATGTTCGACTTCGCACGGTTATGCCACCACTTCCGGCAGACGCTTCTTCATTGGTGTTGTTCAGCGGTTTCTTCTTACCGTCGGCAACTGTGAATATCGAAACTAGGAACCGAAATTTTAACTTTTGAAGGATTCCGGAAAAACGAAAAGTTACTCCCGGTTCCAATCGATCCTCTATTTTATACCCAACCCTAGTAATTGGTTTTGCTGAAGCCATCTGCCCACATTATTTCAACTTATTTTAAAATAATTGTGAATGTTGACAAGAAACTAAATTACCCATGATTCTGCAGAGAAATCTCCACCAATAGAAGAATTGAGAACAAGTAGGCTAAATCCCACTCACCTTGTCACCTATTCCCATTCTATGAAGAATTGAAAATGATGTAGCTAATAATAGAGTAGTCTCCCTATTTTCTTAAACTACTTCAAATTTTGTGTAATGCTTTTTAGAATTGTAGTTCTCTCCTTCATTAAAACAATTGTATACGGTCATATTTTTAAATATGATCAAGTTTGTAAAGATGAGAGATTCATCTCATTGTTGGTTGTTTTGGTTCATGTTTATACTCTTAATGGAACACAATTCTTCTGGAACCAAAGCTGCCAAAAAAAAAATCTGAAATTGATTGGATCAGAAACACTGGTCTCTATAAAAAATCAAATAAAAACTCCCAGACTTAAGTTTAAACAACAAGATAGATATCCCTTGGTAAATGGGAAAAGCAATATTTTCTGCCGACAACAACATACACTCAGTCTCAATCAATAGAAGTAATAAACTGCCAGCGAAAACATGTCACACAGCATTTGTGCCAAAGACCTTCAAATCCAATGTTTTTTTTTCTTTTTTTTTTCATTCTGAAGAACAAAATGAACACCAAAACACAGAGTCAGTTACAAAACTGGTTTGTGTGTCATAATTCCAACAGAAAAACAGCTGTGTGGTTCTCATAGTACCTCACACACAGTATCTTGACAAGATGAGGCATGAATAGAGGTTAGAAAGACACAGAGCTTGTAGAAAAACACAAGCTGCACCTTCCATGACACACAGGAAGCTATGATGACTTCACTGTCATCACATTATGCATGACTGTCACTTGACAGCTGTTACTGATGTTTTAAAGACCCTTTATACACACTTTTAAGCAGTAAACATTCCTCAAATTCAACAGTTTTCCATTGCATTGTGCCAGGAGAATAGGTCTGTTGGCCATGTTATTATTTTGAATACGAATATAGTCTGAATAAAGATAACTTAGATAGACAGGTAGTGTTTGAAAGTTAATAATGAATATAAACTGTATTGCCCAACCAAAACCAATAATTCTGAAAAAGCAACAGCAAAAAACAGAAGCCAATAGCACGGGGTCAGTCGACATTCATAAAGCAGTAACGTTAGTCTCACTCCCAAAGCAAATAGTAAAAGGAAGCCCAGGATTAAGCAAGAACAATATTCATACTATCGAAACTGAAGGTATAAGCACGCAAAAACACCAAGCTTGAACATGCGTAACACCGACTTCTGTAACTGTTACTGTACAAACCTAAACGATACCAGAGAGGAAAAGCACAAAAAAATGCAATATTGCTTGTAGTACAATCCAAAAGTATTACCATATATTACCTCTAGGGCACAGGAGAATTTTGTTTTTTCAATAAATAAAACAACCCGTGTTGTATTTCTAATGAAATCATAATATGCAAGATCTCCGAGCGCGCTGAAGTTTAAATTTCGGCTTTTCAGATGATATGATCAGTTTGTAATGACGTGCTTGTCTTAACGGCCGTTACGGGCCAAACTTCAGTCATACTCACTTAAACTCCGATTTCCACCAATCCTTCTCTCGGTTCCTTGTCTTACAACCAACAGAATCAAATCGCAAATCAGTTAAATCCGTACATGTTGTAACAATCGACGAACTAAAACTGTTCGCGTTTAAATTTCTTTTGACTTCAAAGCAGTTTAGAAACCTATACACAAACCCGGACAAAGGGGGCGTGCCGATTCATGGTTGTAACTCGAGTGACCAATCAGAGCACGTAATTCAAATATAACCACTCCCGTAAGAATCACCAATGAAATTTGAATGTTTTATCGTTTTACTTTGTGTCGAAAAACACTTTGTTTTATAAAACTCATTTCCTTCAACAAGAGACTGTTTTTATTTAGCTTTAATGGTCGAGTAAGACAACAGATGGCATTAAAATTAAACGGCAAAATAAAACATGATCTAGCTATTTTATCTCTTCATATGTTTTTCAGCAGGACTGACTGACAGCTGATATTGAGTCTTACGTTCCCATATCAACCACTGTTCATCCCACCCCCGTGCGCGTGTAGCACCTGCCCAAAGAATCAGCATCAGATACGGCATTTATTATTTAAAATGCTCAAGATGACCCTGCACTATAGGCTTGAGAAACTAGACAGAGCCTTCATTGTAGCCTACCTTTCCAATAGGCTGATATGTCATCCATAAGACAGCCGAACACGAGCAAGAGGATTGCGCAAATTTTTGTATGACGCTTAGAAACTCATGGGACAAGCATAAAAAGTAAGTGCAATGTAATATGTCTTACAAACAGCGGTGTACTGTGTTATTTTTTCTAGTTTCTTGTAATTTATTTAGCTAGCATCATAATATTTGTAATAATTCAGTCAACCTACCATTTATTGTAATATAGGCTAAATATAATTACAAGATATATAATTGAAAACAAAAACAGTTGTTACAGTTTTGTGTATTCTTGTTGCTAAGAAATGAATAGAGAAGCTCGGAGCAGGTTTGATGGAGCGTTAGCGGGGGACGCAGAGGATATGGACGGTGAAGATGACGCTCACAGTAGACATTCATCAGTGCTGTGGGAAAGACACATTGAGCAAAGTATATTTGTGGATATCAGTGATGATGACAGCTTGCATTTCAGCGACATGGAGGGCGCCTTCACTGTCCGCCTCTCACAGAACACTGGTGCAGGTGCACCTGACAGCCCGAGACTCACTGGTAATAAATAGCCTACTTCTGCATAACATCCGCCACAGTTAATTTTATTTTTTAACAACAATGGAACTGCCATGGTTTTTGACCTGTACTGTAGCAATAATATCGTTTTTTGTCCCTGATAAAAAAAAGTTATCAACATGTTGGCCTAACTTTCATATGAGGTTGGCTATCATAATAAATACCAAAGCCATTTAAATTACATTAAGCTGACTTTAAACAATCAGTTGAATCTTGTACAACTTTAAAGAAATTGAAAATTGCTTAAGTTATGTAAAACAAACATAATGTTCTCATAACTTATTAATCATATCATTTTTTACAGTCAATGATATGCAGAAATACAGCAATATTGTGAACTATTATTACAACTTAAAATAAGAGTTTTCTATTTTAATATAATTTACTCCAGACCAGTCTTTAATATCACATGATTCTTCAGAAATCATTCTAATACTGATTTGGGGCTTACGAAACATTTATTATTATAATCAATGTTGAAAACATTTCCACATGAAATCAGATGTTTTTTGGCTTTTATGAATATGTTACTGTTATCTAGTGTTCTCCAAAACAACAACAAAATACGCATTTAGAAGATATAAGAATTCAAAACGTATAATTTTCCGCCAATTATCAATGATTTTGATGACATCAGCATCTCGTCAAATTTTCTGTCCAATCAAATGGCCTTTAGAATCTAAAACATCCCGCCCCCAAGGCAACGAAGCTCCAGCTAAAATTTGTCACTTGTCCACACATTTAGGCCTACAATTTTCAACTTGGTGAATCGCACAGAGAACGAATCAGTGATTTGGCTATTTAAAAAAAGAGGATGAGCTATTTGATATGTCCTGCCCATGTCTTCCTGTATTTGTGGAATTATACGTCAAAACATTGAATAACGATCAGTGTTTCAATTGAGGCAAGTTATCTTAGCAAATGTCTTTACTGTAACTTTTGCCCAAAATGCATCTTTGCTGAGTAAAAAAAAAACTTACCCCAAACTTCTGAATGGTATAGTATGGTAATCACTCAGAATTTATGATTTAAGTTATAAAAACTCCCACTGGCTTTGACTGAATGCGTTTAAAACCTGACTGCCATGATGTCATAATGACCCAATGCCAAGCCGACTAAAGATTTTTACAGTTGAGGAACCGTTGAGTTCAGTTGAGTTTTTGGCAAAACTTTAGCCTACAGTTTTGCCAAACACACTTTAACACTACTCTTTTACTTCAAAAATGAAATTATGTTTTTAATGGCTTTAAATTATGACATTTTTATTATGTGTACAGATAATGCAGAGCTGTCAGAGTCTTTTGAGACTGAAGAGGGCTCATCAGAGAGTGTCGAATCAGTCAATAGTGAACGCACAGAGCCTTCAAACACCAGAAACAGGAAGGGAAACGTAGACATAGGGTCAATGCAGAAACTCAAAACTGCAGTAAAGCCAATCATTGCAACACATGAGGATGATGCTGTCAACACCAGTGACGAAGAACATGAAGAGCTCCCATATGATGTTACGCACACCAACAACAAAGCAGAGATGAATTTAAAATCATCTCCATGTGAAATGGTTTCTGTGATGTCCAGTCAGGCTTTCCCTACACTTGATAAGTTTAGTAGGCAAATTGATAATGCAAAAGAAACAGAGACTTGCCAGTCTAATCTTACTCGTGCTCTTTTATCTAATCATAAAGCAACAGAGGACACGGCTCCTCTCTTAGCCACACCTATTCAACCTGCAAACCACATCACTGACTTCCTTCTCAGACACTTCTCCCAGGAGGAGCTGCTTAACTCAAGCAGGATCATTGAAGCAGAGACCCTACCTGAGATGTCTTTGATGGACAGCATTGATGAAACCGTGTTGAGTAGAGCTTCTCGGGCTCCACAGGTTCAGGATGTGATGGAAGAACCTGATCCCAGCACTTCTGGAAGTCACGGACTGGTTGAAATAAACATTCCAGATGAGTCAAGCTCATCTAAGAATCCTGGAACGACTTGTATGGATGATGATGATAAAGAATGTCCTAAGCAGAACAGCAGTGCTAACTCTCTAGATCTATCTAAAGCAGACGCACAGAATCCTAAGTGCTCCTTCAGCAGGACCAGGTCCTACAGTGAGCTGAAATACGGACAGGGAAAGGTGCATTACCCTCTACCCGACTTCTCTAAAGTGGCACCTAAAGTCAAAATACCAAAAGGTAATGTAAGCGTTAAACCCGCCAACCAGTCACCAGCAATGACCCGAGCCCAGTCTTCCCCAGGCATTCTGGGTAAATCCACCTCCTCTTGTAAAGCTACAGCAGATATCATCAGCAGGGTTTTAGAGGACTCCATGCCACCGGAGAAGCACAATGTGTTTACAGACAAGGAAGTAGCGCATCAGTTACAGGTAACTACACTTACAACACTAGTTTAGGATGAATAGAAGATCTTGATCACATGATTCGAGTCAGGCATCAAGCTGTTTTGACCTTAATAAAGCACTGAAGTGTGACAGAAAGGCGACCTTACAAGAACGTGAGAAGTGTATAAAGTAAACTGTGTAAATAGCGGTTTTGGGGGTAATGCATTACAAGTAACTTGAGTTATATGTAATCGGGTTACTTTTTTAATGTAACAAAGTTACACATCATTGTGTTTTTGTTCATACAATGAAAGTCATTGGGGTCTAATGTTGTTTTGGACCCAATTGACTTTCATTGCATGAACAAAAAATCATCAAAAGGTTAAAACTTTTTTAAAAAAGTGATCCTTTCATTTGTTTACAGGCTGAATATGACAGATTGCTCGCTAAATACACTGAAGCTGAAAACCTAATTGGTCAGGTGAGATTCTTCCATTAATGTTGAAACATTTAGATGTTTATACGTCTTTATTATCTCACAAAAGGCAGAATACCAGACTAAAGTAGGCATTTAAACATTATTATACACAATATGTCTGTATAATATCTGCTCTTACATAGTACTCAGATATGATCCGCATTTTAACATATCCAATCGGATTTGCTGCCCAATTGAGCGGATTCTATTGTTGCTTTCTTTTAAGCAGCAGATTCATGCTTCCAGTGAGCCGTCTGTGTCCATCGACTGGAACGATACAACTAGCAACGATGACAAAACCAAACTGACAGCAAATATCCCACAAGCACCAGCCGCAGGCAAGAAGCCATTGTATTTCTTTCTCCAACTGAATCCTGTAGTACAGTGTAACCCTGGCAGCAGAGAAACCCTGCCAGGGAAATTTGAGCTGCGTTAAACAGACCTCTTAAGAGAGTGAATCAAGAAACATTGTTAAGAGATCATCAGGTGGTTTATACTTAAAGGAGTAATTCACTTTAAAAAAAAAACTATTGCTGATAATTTACTCACCATCATTTCATCCAAGATGTCCATGTCATTCTTTTTTCAGTCGAGAAGAAATTAAGGTTTTTGATAAAAACATTCCAGGATTTTTCTTTTAGACTCTCCTGTTCGAAGTCGTTTATCAAAACGAACAAATCTTTTTTTGTGTCATTTGGTTAATTCAACCATAGATATCCATAATAAAGACTAGATGTCTTACGGCAGAGTTTCTATCATCACCGGTGGCCATCTTGTCACAGGCAAGCTGATGTAAGATGAGTGATCAGCACGAACACAAATACTCTTATCTCGTTGAAATCTTGATGGATTTACAAACGGTTTGGTTTCTTACAAAGTTATTAACGTGGCTATAATTCTGGATGATTATTTATTTATACATTTATTATTCATAAGTATGCAGTGTCATAACTACATCTCTGACGTTTATAACAAACCAAACCGTTTGAAAATGGGTAGAAAAATTGAGCAAGTTATGGTTATTTAAAAAGTACATGCACCATTAAAACACAATGTTACAAGTGAGCGAGCTGCCTGTGACAAGATGGCCGCCAGGTGCAGACGTCGACCTCCATTGGCCAGCATCGTGGACAAGATATCTAGCCTTTATTGTGGATATTTATGCGACCGAGATGAACGAGTTGATTCGGAAAAAGATTCGTTCATTTTGATGAATGAGTTCGAACAGGAGAGTCACAAACGCGCATCACAGAACTGAGCAAGGCGACCATTTGTGCTTATAAAACTTAAAAATTGTTATTTATTTATTTTTTAATGACCTATCGTTTTGCTTGATAAGACCCTTATTCATTGTCTGGAATCATTTAAAGCCCTTTGAACAGTTTGTAGTTTGCACTGAAACTGTCTTTTGGACCTTGAACTGTTTGGTGCCCAGTAAAGTCCATTATATGGAGAAAATTGCTGGAATGTTCATCAAAAACCTTAATTTCTTTTCCACTGAAGAAAGAAAGACATGGACGTCTTGGATGACATGGGGGTGAGTAAATTATCAGCAAAAGTTTGTTTGTTTTTTAAGTGAACTACTCCTTTAAGTACAACATGATTAAAAGTGCTATAAGATAAATTATACATGACTTGTGTTTAGATATTTTACACTTGCATTTGTGTCCTCACGTCTTGAGTATATGTTCAACAGGTCCAAGTGAGAAGGAGTTTCTTCACAACTCTGTACCTGTGCTGACTGAATCACAGAGCCCGACAGATGGAGAAAGACTAACTTCTGAGCTCAGAGACATCATCAGATCATTTACGCAGAAGGTACAGAAGTTAGCAAGACCCGTCTTCAAAGATTTGCCCTGTGCCTTATGTTTTTAGTTCTCTTTAACATGCATTTAGCTTTTGCATTGATGGGTGCATGATGCATCTGTATTTTTCTTCTTTTCCAGGTGGATGAATTCAAAAGATGTGTCACCACCATGTCAATGAATGTGGAGGAGCAACAGATGGTAACTGTACATACTTAATCATGAATTTCACAAAACTTTTTTTTTTATAATACTCTGTTTTATCATAAGATACTAAATTAAATCAAGCAGTTGTAGGTTTATAGCCCCCAAATGGGAAAAAGTAAATGTTTCATCTTGTTTGTTGGATATCTCACAGTTGCTGAAGAGCATGATGGAGGCCCAGGATCAGCTGGAGAGGAATTACCTCACAAAGAGGGAGGAGCATCGTGCTCTAGAGATGCAGAACTACAGGGGTCTAGCCAGAAACACAGGAGACTTTGACCCTGACAGGTAGACATGTCACGTGGTTGGACAGCATGATCTAGAAACTTCTATTACATTTAAAGGGACACTTTACCCTTTTGCATTAAGCTTTCCATTGTTAGAAACCCAGTTATACTATTGAATGGTCGTGTAACACTCTCTCATTTTCCCCTGAGACGAGAGAAATCTGCTATTTACCTTTTCACTTTCCTCTACAATGACGCAAAAATCGTAATTTTACGTCATTGTTGGAGGAAGTGTAAGAGGGGGGATTTCTGTAAAGACTACAAGCACTAGATCTCACCCTTTCAAACCCGCCCATAGGGGGTTTGACCTAATGCGCTAACAGACCAATCACAGATCAGTGCCAGTGCGTTTGATTTCACTGGCAGAAACTTTTTGAAAATATGGACGAAGGTACTGAATGCGCAGACGGAAACATAATGGAGGATTGGGATCACACATAGTGTCAGACATCTCTTTTGGAAGCTAAGCTAGCAGGCTCTTGTTCTGTGGAGAAAGCTGAGTAGTAACTTTAGGGGTTACCGTCCTCTTTTCCCGGACCGCCGACCGGGATTCAGCTTTTGCTTTCTGCAATCGCCATGCATTGTTTTTGTTTCAATCTAACTGAATTCATTCTGATTGGTGAATCTGAATGTAGTGTTTACATGAACGCTAAGAAAAGTGATCGGTTGATGTGTGTTTAAACATTGCTAAGAAAATTCCCGCTCCTCCGTGAGACATACAAGACCGGTAACTTACGTCTCACAGGTGTCGCTCATCGGTAATCACGCCACCGGCCTCGCGTCATTCTCCACACGGCCCTCAGTCTCGTCCTGCTCGCCACAGTAAACATGATGAATGGCGACTGTTGAACGCAAAAGCCGAATCCCGGACATTTTGGGTGATCTCGAAACACATTTTCGGGCAGACTCATCACGGAGACCCACTAGTAGCATTCACTGTTGTTTACCTACTGCACTGTTACCGGTAGGCGTGGCCTCCTCAGGGCAGCGAAGCAAGTGCATTCTGGGAGTTGTTGTCTTTCATCCACATAAGCCAAAAATGCATTTTCTGTCTTTTCTCAGTCTAGAAAGCTCCAAATTAAAAAATAATTTCCAATTTCTTCTACATAAATTACCCATTTTAAGTACACATTCATCTTTCCAGAGGTGGAGTGACCCTGTTTAAGTCATGGACATTGTACGGTGCCAGAGAGAGTTCAATTGAAGAAAACACATGCAAATAGAAATGCAGCCAAATACAGAAACGAGCTGCAAAAACTCACAACGCACATACGATCAGGATGTTAAAAAAAACAAAAAAAAAACACCTTTTTGATCATCGACAACACCACTGACGAGTAGACATTGAACAATAAGCATGTCTCAGCCAAGTTTGTCACTTAGGGTCCCCTTGTGGTTGTGAGTATTTCGTTTCTGTATTAGGTTGCGTTTTGAGTATTTGCAGCACATGTGTTTTCAAACTGATGAAGATACTTTCTTAATCTTAATTGTTGGTGTTTCAGTTGCTTTCTTCAGCTCTCTTGGCCACTGTAATATTGGCATGAAATGAAAATTCACCCTGTTTTGTAAATGGATGTGAAGGATCTGTGTATGTTTTATTTAAAAAATGTAATGTTTAATCATTCAAATTATAATAACTTGTTGTTCTGCTGGATGTATTTAGTCTGCTTAAACCCCACCCCCCACAATTGACCACAAGCTCATTTTCATTGAGTGCAACGATTTCAAAATCCAATCAATAACCGGTGGATTGAAATTCCCTGCCCTAACTTTTTAGGTTGGTTAAAATTCGTTAAATTCCTAAATTCGTTATGCTTGGATTTGGACGGACGCCACAATGGCACAATACGAAAGAAAATATCAGTCGCTACTTCAGTTTCAACATGACTTTAAATGTAATGGTTATTTCCTTTTGCTTTTGTAAATATAGTGTCTACATTTTGGAGCAATGCCTACAAAGCTATCGACTGTAAAATATGTTTGTAAAACTAAAAATTCATACTGTACGATCTACACTCACCGGCCACTTTATTAGGTACCCCATGCTAGTAACAGGTTGGACCCCCTTTTGCCTTCAGAACTGCCTCAATTCTTTGTGGCATAGATTCAACAAGGTGCTGGAAGCATTCCTCAGGGTGTTTGGTCCATATTGACATGATGGCATCACACAGTTGCCGCAGATTTGTCGGCTGCACATCCATGATGCGAATCTCCCGTTCCACCACATCCCAAAGATGCTCTATTGGATTGAGATCTGGTGACTGTGGAGGCCATTTCAGTACAGCAAACTCATTGTCATGTACAAGAAACCAGTCTGAGATGATTCCAGCTTTATGACATGGCGCATTATCCTGCTGAAAGTAGCCATCAGAAGTTGGGTACATTGTGGTCATAAAGGGATGGACATGGTCAGCAACAATACTCAGGTAGGCTGTGGCGTTGCAACGATGCTCAATTGGTACCAAGGGGCCCAAAGAGTGCCAAGAAAATATTCCCCACACCATGACACCACCACCACCAGTCTGAACCGTTGATACAAGGCAGGATGGATCCATGCTTTCATGTTGTAGACGCCGAATTCTGACCCTACCATCCGAATGTCGCAGCAGAAATCGAGACTCATCAGACCAGGCAACGTTTTTCCAATCTTCTATTGTCCAATTTCGATGAGCTTGTGCAAATTGTAGCCTCAGTTTCCTGTTCTTAGCTGAAAGGAGTGGCACCCGGTGTGGTCTTCTGCTGCTGTAGCCCATCTGCCTCAAAGTTCGACGTACTGTGCGTTCAGAGATGCTCTTCTGCCCACCTTGGTTGTAACGGGTGGTTATTTGAGTCACTGTTGCCCTTCTATCAGCTCGAACCAGTCTGGCCATTCTCCTCTGACCTCTGGCATCAACAAGGCATTTCTGCCCACAGAACTGCCGCTCACTGGATGTTTTTTTCTTTTTTGGACCATTCTCTGTAAACCCTAGAGATGGTTGTGCGTGAAAATCCCAGTAGATTAGCAGTTTCTGAAATACTCAGACCAGCCCTTCTGGCACCAACAATCATGCCACGTTCAAAGTCACTCAAATCACCTTTCTTCCCCATACTGATGCTCGGTTTGAACTGCAGGAGATTGTCTTGACCATGTCTACATGCCTAAATGCACTGAGTTGCCGCCATGTAATTGGCTGCTTAGAAATTAAGTGTTAACGAGCAGTTGGACAGGTGTACCTAATAAAGTGGCCAGTGAGTGTATATTTGTTCATAAAACTAATTTCAGTCATATACTGTCTGCATTTGCCTTTACATTAAAAGGTTAAACTAGTGTATCCAATCATTTGACAGGTAGTGTAATTGTATTTAGACTGATTCCTGTAAGTCTCAAGTCGTTCAAAGCAAGAAATGAAACTGTCATGGGTCAAAGGGTCAACCTGCAAGTGTTGTGTATTCACGTTTGTGTTTAAGGGAGGTCGAGGGGCAGATTTTCAGGATAGGCATGCACCTGGAGGACATAAAAGAGCAGATCGACAGAAACGTCTGCCATGTTTACTATCCTCCTTCGACATCCTCCACTCCATCTCCTCCTCCTTGTGAAAATATCCCTCTTTCATCATCCCATCCATCACTGCATGAGGTAACACACACAGTGATCTACATTTTAGGGGACATTTGGGCAAAAATTCATGCCAATTAGAAAGTACTTGATTGTCAATGACACTCTCTGACCACATTACTATCATTCACTTTTCCCTCCTTCATTCATAGACAAACTGTCAAAGATAGCTTATGCAATTTCTGTTTAAACAACTTCTGTTAAGAGGCAGCAATTATTAATGCTCATGTGGACACGCACAGCGAAGCTGATATTGTTGTGTGCCTCATATCCGTTTGCATGTGTTCGTTTGCTATGTAACGTGAGAACTAAATGACTGGGCCGCGGTAGGTTTTTTGGATCCTGGGTCTGAATAAAAAAACATGTCATGTTACAGGAGTTGGTCTTCAGCATCTCCTCGGTCAGTCACAAAATGGAGGACAATAATGATGATGAAGAGGCCAATGAAGTGGCCTTTCCTGGCTGCACAGAAAACAACTTCTATCTACAGTACTGCCACATTTTCTTCTTTATCTGTTATTGCCAACAAAATGCTTCACATAGGCCGTGTTCACACTTAGGCATGTGGCAGTATCTAATTTTCATATCACGATAATTGCTGTAGCTTTTATCATGGTATTGAATTACATACATGATATGTAAGTTACAAAAAGGGTTGAACTCTTAATAATAAGTTTCTACTCCTCTCAACGCTGAACATTTAAATCCAACAAAAAAAAAATACACAAAATGTATAGAGTAAACTGTTTTACAAATGTTAAACAAACAGATTAAATTGCAAAAGAGCAATAAAAAAAAATAAAAAAATGTTTGATCAATATCTAGATATCTTTTGGGCCATGTTTTAATCCAGATTAAAATGTAAAAATGTTTAGGTGTAAATATTGTGAAAATGAATAGCATATTAAGTCAAAT
Source organism: Hybognathus amarus (assembly GCA_030378365.1). NCBI lineage: Eukaryota > Metazoa > Chordata > Actinopteri > Cypriniformes > Leuciscidae > Hybognathus > Hybognathus amarus. The sequence goes on along the minus strand of JAQIUQ010000725.1, from coordinate 333,785 downwards.
AAGTATTGTTTAGTGCTGTGATAAACCACAGCGAATACAAAATTCGCAATGGCTGTTTGAAACATTTAAGTATTGACTTTCTTTCCTTTCCGAATTATTCAAAGTATTTTGAAGTGCTCACACTGTAAGCCCTAATGCTGAAAATAGTTAATTGGTTTGAGTAGGGTAAACTTAAATTAAACAAATTTGTTTAATCAAATCAACTTTTATGAGTACTTAGAACTTTATTTTTCTTTTTGAGTTCACAAAACTCACATATTTTAAGTAATCAGAATTGTTTAATTATTTTGAGTTTTATGGAGGTACTAATATACCAAGTATGTTCATTACAGCGATAAATTGTGTTATACCGGCACATGTTCAGCTATTTTTTAAATCTGAATACATAGAAATAGCTGATCGTTAAAAATCAGCTATTTCTAACGTTTGCTGGTTCAAACTCCACAATCATTGACATTAACATTGTAATTAACATAACGCATTAAACAAGTCACAATCCCAGATTACTTAAAGAAGATGTACCTGTACATTAACTTCACATTATGCCATTATATGGCAAGGTTGCGCAAACAAATTCAGCTGTAGAGTGAAAAAGATTCTATTTTAATTCTAATGGGTTAATTAGAAATGTTGTGATCCAGTCCCTTGTTTAGTTCTTTTAAAATATCACTGATGTAGGTTGTTAGAGAAGGGAGCTGTATCGTGATGTTTAGCACAGCTCACCCGAGGATGATTGGGTTACAGGTCGAGAGGAGGGACAAGGGAATATCAGTTTCATTATGGAAACACTTCGTTCCCTCTGTCAGTTTTTCTGTATCTTTCTCTGAGGTATTCCACCTTCTCCACTGAAACGCCCGGAACTGCAAACGAGGAAGAGGAGGACAGACTAACAACAGAGGAAGACAACATCCTGGCACAACTGTCCAACTCAACTCCATTAAAGAAGCTGACACACGATAGGTCAGTATTTACAGACAGATGTGTATTTTTGTGGCTGTGCATGCACTGCAATCTGGTGTATTCTTAACTGGGATGTTATGTTGTAATTTTAGAAGTTACATTTGTACAGAAATAGATGGTAAATCAAAGGTGCATGATTCAGGGTTATCATCAAACTTTTTTTGTTACTTGAAATAAAATTAACACTAATAGAAAAAAAACCCCATAAAATAATCAGAATTGACAAATTCTGATTATTATTGACAAATAATCAGAACTGAAAATGAGAGATGTTTCCTGGCAACTATAACTGAAATAAAAATAAGTTTATATATATATATATATATATATATATATATATATATATATATATATATATATATATATATATATATATATATATATATATATATATAACTTATTTTATTTCAGCTATAGTTGCCAGGGAAACATCTCTCATTTTCAGTTAGGTTAACTTAATGTACTGAAATAAATACAACTGAAATTAATTAAAAAAAAACTGTATAAACATATAAAAAAATTTTTTATAGAAAAGACAAAAACAAAATAACTAAATGAAAACAGAAAATTAAAAAATTAATACAAAATATTAATAAAAACAAAAATTGTAACACAATTCTACAGAAATAACTTATGGTTGTAAATAGCTCTCAGATGAATATAATTACTTTATACAACTTTTGATGGAAGTAAAATGTTTGTCTAGTTTTGTTAGCCCAGAAAAGTAGATAAATCCAGGGATTTATGTTGCATGCTTGTGGATATATTATTGCTTTATGTATATACCGTAAATGTATTTTATTAGGATAAATTTATTTGCTTTATTGCATAACATTCCTTTATTACATTTCACTAGTTCTAAACACGGCAATATGTGAATACCATTGTATTTCTGAAGTACTGTACTTTGAAGTATTAAAAATCATCATTGTACCATGGTGCTCTCGCAGATATTTTTTTTTTAGGCTAATGTGAGTCCTTTGTTGCATTAACACTAAAAATTCTTAGTTACTATGGTGCAAACATTATCAGTCTAAAAAATCTAAAACTACTGTAAACGTAAAAAGAACCTTGTTTTTTACGACTGCTGTGATCGTCATTCCTCTCTCAGGTACGAAGAGAAGATCAGACCCACTGAAGCCTCGTCTGCTGGACACTTTCCTCAGCCAACCACAGACAAAACACAGGTAACAAACACATACACTAACATGGAGAGATTAGGTTTGTCTGAGATTAGGTTTGTCTGTGAGAAAGCAACATTTATTTTACATGGACAAGATAATATTTTGCAAGAATGTCAATATTGTTAATAAGCCTGTTGAAATTATTGATTAATCATCTGATTGTGGTTATGCTGTAAAGTACAAAAAGGTAGTCACACGTTTACTTTCATATGAAATAACAGCTTGTAGGTTTATTGTAGACTGCTATGTATTATATAATATAATTATTAATCATAAATAATAATAGAAATATTATTAACTTTCACATAAAGTCTATTTTATTAAATGATTCCAAGTAAAATATATGGGAAAAATATGTATTAAGATTACTCTGGTAAGTGACACGAATAAACAGAATTATTTATGAAAAAAAAAAAAAAAAAAACAGAACAAAATTCTGCACTCCCTTTAGGAGTACAACAGCTTGTCACTGGGACAGCATCCCTAAAAGAACAACTCCTAAAAATGGCACATTAAGCAGATAGTAATAAGGTACTAGTAAGGAAGGTACTATATTATGTACATTTTAGGGTAAGATACAAAGTTGTCCCTGCTTAGTGACAAGCTGTTGTACTCCTAAAGGAACAATTTAATGACAGTGTAAAATTACCAGGGTAAACATTACATTTACATGTTGTGAGATAAACAGCGTAAATGTGACTTTTTGTTAGAAGTGTTTTTGTTTGTAGGTATTTGTTGTCACTTGCATGATGTTTGGGCTGTTTCTGCAAAGGACAAAACAACAGAGAAAGTGTTTTTTTTTTTCTTTTAGAGATTTTTAAGTCCAGAAACTGACAGCGGCTTTGGCAGTTTTGACCTGAGCCGTCCAAACACAGGACTGTCCAAAACACCTCCTAGTGCTGTGAAGTAAATCTCTCTCTCTCAAACACATGCACACACTGGGTTTCCATGTTTTATGGTGACATAATGATTTTTTTTTTACTGTACTGTATATTCTATTCCCTGTTTTCATCATTTATTACCATCCTTGTGGGGATATTAATCCTCTGGGGTTGTTCGGCCCAAATGGACCCGAAGCATTCAAATAAAAAAATGTTAAAAATCACAGCTTCTTCGGAATGGTCCGAAATTTGGTGACTTTGTTGGTATTTGGTATATGAACACCCACAAAAATTGGGGACAGGATGTGAACAGTCTAAGTGGTTGTAAAAAAAATAGTCACACTTGGGGTGTTCGGGTCCAAATGGACCCCCATAGGAAATGAATGGGAAATTGGCGAAAATGTGAAAAAACTGAGTTTTTTGGTGCGTACAATCTACAAATCAGCCACAATCCATAAAAAAAGCACACAACAGTGAAAGGGTGAATCTATAAAACATCAAGAGTGCAAAACAGACTCAGCCACACACACACACACACACTTTTATACACTTTCACACTCATAAATTCAGATTACAAAAATCTGTTTTGAATTTTTAAAAATCAAAAATGTTACGAAACTAGGTGACTTTTATGGTATTAGGTATGTGAACACACAAAAAAATTGGGGACAGGATGTGAACAGTCTAAGTGGTTGTAAAAAAATAGTCACTCAGGCCCTTTGAGTTCAAATGGACCCCCACAGGAAATGAATGTGAAATTGTCAAAAATATGAAAACTGAAAGAATTGCATTTTTATTAAGTTAGAATAAGTTAGAATTAAACATTGGGTAACAAAATGCTTTCCATTTGTTCTCTTTCCAATGCAATGTTCAGATTTGATTGTATAATAAATTAAAACTGGCACTTCAAATTACCATCTAAACCAACCAAACAAACAAAAAACAAGACAAAAATAGTCTTTGAGAATCTATAAAACATCAAGAGTGCAAAACAGACACAGCCACACACACACACACACAATATGTTTTTATATTTTAAAAATCAACAACCTAAAAAAAAATTGGTATATATTTGCAAAAAATCACTAGAATCCCCAAGCCTTTCTACAGAGAGCTGTACTGTAAATCCACTATAGTGGTAAAAATGTGCTATTGCGTGATAAAAATGCTCAGTGTGTCTACCAGATGACATCTATCTTTTTTCAAAAATTGCTTTCATGAGGCCTAGGCTTCACTCTAAAATGTAATACAGCTTTGATAAAAAAAAAATGAAAATAAAAAATTTCTATTATGTTCAATGGGAAAAAAATGGGTCATAATTATTGGATAAATATTAATTATAAATCATAAAATTATCTCAAAACACCAAAAAAGAAAAGAAAAAAATTTATAAAAAAACATGTAAAAAAAATATATATATTTTTTTTAAATATGAATCCTGCCCTTTGGGTCCATTTGGACCCGAACACCCCAAGTGTGACTGTTAAACGAACAACCCCAGAGGGTTAAGCATAACGGTGTATATTTACAAAATTATAAACTGTATATTTTGAATAAAAAATGCTCTGTAGCAGAACTGACATTTAAAAAAAAACTACTTTATCTGATGTGGTCTTTAGTTCTGCGCTCTCAAATGATGTCATTAGCATGGCGAGTATGAGCGGCCCGGACAGTGAAGCCTCCCACTCCAATGTACGAACAACTATATCAATGGCACCAAGACTCGTGCCGCCCACAATGACTCACCTGGAATTTGTACAGCTGGTTCCACCAGGCATGGAAGCAAAACCCATTACCCAGAACGCAACTGTTGGAGTTTCAAACGAGGATGTCGCATCAGTAGGTGTCGCCACTCCCACGCATAACCAGGCCACTGAAGGAAGAAAAGACACTCAGCTGGGAAAGAGCCATTCTGCAAATGAGATGCACTCAGCATCACACTGTTCATGTCACAAGTTAGTATTAAAGGAAGAAGTGTATACCTGCAATTTGTGAAACCATCACACCGTAATTCCATTGTGCTCTTCACAGTAGTGAGGTTATCCTTGCACTGCAGTATGAGGTGTCTCGCCTCAAGAGGGCGCTAGAGGAGAGTCTTGGTCACCTTCCTCATGTGAGCAAGAGGACTGATCATCTGAATGGCAGGTGTCCTTTGGAGAAGAAGCACAAGGGACAGACCCGTGGCCAGAACAGGGCTGCCTCCAGCAGGTACTCCAAATTGGGGTTGAAGAATGGCTATCATCCTATTAGTGTACAAGTAAACTAGATTTTCACCCCTAAAATTTGTTTTTAATGCAGTAATGCCATACAAGGACCATTTTAGGTTCCCCAAAAAAGTGTAAAGAACATTTTAATTAACACTTTAGAGCAATGGAAAGATTCCATTGATGTCAAAGGTTCCATAGATGCCAATAAAGAACCTTTATTTTTAAGAGTGTTGGTTCTTCGAAGTTTGCCAAACTAATGTGAATTCTCACATCATCAGATGTGCAAAGACAGATTCAAACCCTCAGAAGATTGAGGACTGGATCTCTTCTGATATGGAGCTCAGCAAGAGCAAAGGTGACAGCTTCACAACCTGGTTTATGCTTTCTTCTTTAGCAATACATTCGTAAAATGTGGAATTGGTGTTTGCTAAAGTTGTGTTTTCTATATAGTTTTAGTTAAGTGAAATTGAAGAGAAATTGAAAGAGAATTACGTGTATTGTCAGTTACAGATGGTAAAGATTCAGATCACACTACAAGTTTCCAGAGCAGCTTCAGTCCACCGATACGGACAAATACGCACCCGCTTTGGTGCTCCTGCTGAGAAGAGGTCACATGACTCCAAAACATCATCCAGGGGTATGATACCTTTTAGTAAATAGCATTTTTTTGCTACAGTCCAGCATGTAGTAAGATAAAAGTACCCAAATGCTCTTCTCACGATGGTCACAGCCTCAGTGGAGAGCTTTCCTTTGGACACATCTCAGTTCAGCCAGTCTGGAAGCCATCGGAGAGTAAGCGTTGGGCCAACGATCCACAGCATCAGCAATGAGCCAACCAATAAAAGTGCCAGCTACAGACCTGCAGGTGAGGAATCACTTTAATAATCTAATAATGTGTATTACTAGGGTTGGGTATCGAGAATGGAGTATCGATTGGAACCGGGACTAACTTTTCAGTTTTTCCCGAAATCGATTCAAAAGTTAAAATTTCGATTCCTGAGTTTCGAATATTCAGAGTCTGTCGACCGGAAGAAGAAACCGCTGAACAACACCAATGAAGAAGCGTCTACCGGAAGTGTTGGCATAACAGCGCGAGTTCGAACATGAGTAGCTTACGTCGGCGGTCCAAAGTGTGGCTTCACTTTTCTAAAAATAACGAAATCTCAGCAAAATGCAACATTTGTGACAAAAGGAGTATTTGTGACAGAAGGAGTATTTCCTTCAGAAAGACCGTTGGTTATCAAGGTTAGCTAAACTTTTTTGACCCTGCCTCTTAAAAGAATCGGAATCGAGAATCGTTAGGAACCGGAAATCGAAACATGGAATCGGAATCAGAATTGTTCAAATTCAAACGATACCCAACCCTAATTATTACACACACACACATATTCATTTTAAATGACCCAACAAGTTCGATTAAACCATACATTTTTTTTTTTTACAAATATTATAAATTTGAGGGAAGAATAGAACATTAAATGTTATATATAGTGCTGTCAAATTGAAGAATTGCATCTAACATAAAGGTTTGTCAATATATTATATACGTGTATAAATAAACACACACACACACACTTTTATGTTAGATGCCATTAATCGTGATTAATCGATTTGTTTATTCTGTATGTCATAGAAAGTGTATGTTTACAGCGGTGGAAAGCCATATGAAGAAATAGTGTCCTTTGTTGTTTCAGTTGGAAACTTTAGGAATATCTTCTTAAATAGCACACATCCTGCCCCTTCTTTTCCTGCTCATCTATCCCATAAGCCTCTGCTGCAGGTCAACTATGGCTCATCCTGTAGTCTACCTGCTGGGTAAGCAAATAATCAGTTAAAAGGCAAACAATCAATCTACTAATTATGTAACCCAACAATGGGACATTACTCATTATATGTCAAACACCTCATATTACCAAAGGACATATGCAGTTTGATCTGTCAGTGTCAAGGATAATAGATTATAAACTGTACAGATAAAGTGACATACTGACGTAGTGACATACTACGTTATATATATATATATATATATATATATATATATATATATATATATATATTTATATATATATATATTGAAAATTGATAATAGTATTTGGCTGTTTTCCCAGGTTCAAAGTGCGAGATCAAGCATCTGAACCAGTGTCCAGTAGGAGGCGCTCTACTCAATCTGACACAGCTCTGCTTCCCAGTAACGTCTTCTTTCAACGGACCACGCCTCGGACTACTGGAAGACGACACCACACCAGCAGAGTCAGTTTAGACTGTCAAACAGCTTCCATTCACACAACAGAATGATAGCAGCACACAATTGAATAATGCTAACATTTTATATTTAAAGGGGAAAATGTTAAGAACTTTATATTGTTGATTATTTAGAATATAATCCCAACCTATTAACAAAACATACCATTCAAAGTTGAGGTCAGAAAGATTTTTCTTTTTAAAGAAATTATTTTATTGAGCAAGGATGCATTACACTAATCAAAAGTGACAGTAAACACTTCTATTGTAACAAAAGATTATTGGAAATAAATGCTGTTGTGTTGAACTATTTATCAAAGAATCACGTTTTCCAAAAAAATAAGAAGCACAACTTTTTTCTATGGTGGCTTGTTTCCGCCATGGAAAAAATCAATAAAATTAGGTCATTGAGACTCTTTATTTCACAATTATGAGTTTATATCTCACATTTATGACTTTTTGAATCACAATTCTGAAGGGAAAAAAGTTTGCAATTAACTTTTTCTTTTTTATTCTGTGGCAGAAACAAGCTTCAACATTGATAACAATAAGAAGTGCTGCTTGAGTACCAAATAAGCATATTAGATTGATTTCTGAAGGAAAACTGTTATTGTAATAATATTTCAAAATATTACTGTTTTACTGTATCAAAAAAAGCAGCCTTGCTGAGCATAAGAGACTTCTTTCAAAAAGATTACAAAATCGTATTGACTTCAAACTTTTGAAGTGTAGTGTATTATATATTAACATACAATTTGTTTAATTGTGTTTAATTCTTATCAGGAGGAATCAATACATAAGACGCTGGACAAGGCCCTGCAGGCAGCTTTTGTAATGAAGCAGACCACGGACAGGATGGCGGACGTCTCTCGGCTGACCTGGCCAAGGCTCAACTCCAGAGGAAGTTACAGGGCCTGCGTCCTCTCAGCAGCAGAGCGGGCAGCTAACTGTGCTGGAATTCACTCTTTACAGACAACAACGATGACAATAAACTACGTTATGAAACCATTATGAATCTGCTTTCACACTTCGGTTTAATAGTGTCCTGGGTTTCGCATTATCGTCAAAAATAAATAAAAAATTGCTGTAAAACTGTATTTTTCTATTTGTAATAATAATCAATAGAACTAGCAACAATGTAGGTGTGATGCAACTATAACAACACAATACTAGAATGCCTGTCTCCAGTATAACATATCCTAAAACACCTAAAGATTTCCTCCCTGACTTCCGATTATCACATACCGTCATGTTATTAAGGAGAAGGTTTTGTTGAAACTAGGATTTTTTTTTTGTGTGAAATTCCCCAAAACGTCCCTCAGTTTCAAAAGACTATCACTTTGTTAGCCTTATCACCCACTGGCAATCACTAGACTGAAAAATGACACCGGACAAGTTTCTGCCAATATCGTATGAGTGCACTCTAAAAAATGCTGGGTTGTTTTAACCCAGTTTTGGGTCAAAAATTGACAAACTCAAACATTGGGTTAAAAATGAAATTTAAAAATGTAACCCAATGGCTGGAAAAACAACCCAGCATTTTTTGGAGTGTGACGGTAAGCCTCTAGCCATTGCTGTTGTTCATGTAAAGCAGCTTGCGCTCTCTTATTGGTGTAGAATAAATGCTCTGTTGAAAACTAACACACATCTGTCAACAAGAGCAATGGGGTAACCTATTAGTATTTTTTCATCAAATTTTTTCCCCACCAACTCACAGACCACTAAAAGTGACAGTAGCTAATTGAGTACTGAAGGCCAGTACTCAACATGATGCTTCTAATATTATAGTGACAATAGCATTGGTGAATGCTAGATTCGATTACAAACAAAACTGCCACTCTGAATGACTTCTTTGTTTCACGAAAATATTTTTAAAAATGAGTGGAAATGTTGATTAATCCCTACTGAGAATTACCAGAGTTTTGAGGTGCAGTCATGTTTAATTGCTCTGTCTAGCCCTGTATTATGTGTTCTTGTATATAGACCTCCTAGATATAATGCAGACTTTGCACATAATTTTTTAGACTTTTTATCTGTGATTGTAACTTATTTTGACAACATTGTAATCCTTGGTGATTTTAACATTCATGTTTGCTGTCAATCGAAGCCTTTAGTCACAGAGTTTTTAAATGTTATTGATTCATTTGATTTTTTACAATATGTAACTGGCCCCACTCATCAGCATGGTAAAACTCCTGATTTGGTCCTCTGTAAGGGTATTTCTGTGTGTAACATACAGATCTTAGATCATTATTTTTCAGATCATAAGCCTATTGTTTTTAATATTACCCTACTATGTGGTTCCCCGGAAAAACAGCCTGTTGCTTATTACTCTCGTGCGATTACATCTAATACAATCAGTATTAGTTTTCATCAGCATTTGTAACTCATTCATTAATTGGCACTGTTGAATCTCCATCCGTTTCAGTGGACCCAGAAAAATTGATAAATCTGTTTAATGATACCTGCTCTGACATTCTTGACCATGTTGCCCCATACAAATTAAGGAGATATAAAACAAAAACCCTGCCATGGTTAAATGAAAATACTCGTTTACATAGACGGGAGTGTAGGAGAGCAGAACGGAAATGGCAAAAAGATAAGCTTCAGATTTCTTATGAGGTTTTAAGAGAGTGTTTATGCAAATATGAAAAAGTGGTGAAAACGGCAAGAGCAGAATATTTTTCTATGAAAATTGCACAAAATGCTCATAGTCCACGGATACTATTTAAAACTATAAATACCATTATTAAACCGGAATGTAGCATTGGCCCTGATCCATCACCAAATACTTGTGACATGTTCTTAAAGTTTTTTATTAAAAAAATTAAGGACATAAGACTGTCGATTATACCATCCCAAGTTGATATAACTTCTATATCAATCTCTCTGTCTCAAAAGTTATCTCAATTTGAGCCAATTTCACTTTCATCTATTAGAGATGTTGTTGCACATTTAAATCCTACCTCCTCGTTTAATGATGTGCTTCCTCCCAAGTTGTTCGTCAAGCTCATAGATACGATTGGACCAAGTATTCTCTCTATTATAAATTGCAGTCTGACCAATGGGTGTGTTCCTTCAAGTCTTAAGCATGCAGTTGTCCAGCCTCTTCTTAAAAAGCCTGGCTTAGATCCTACAGACCCAAATAATTTTCGGCCAATATCAAAGCTACCTTTCTTATCAAAAATACTAGAAAAAATAGTTTTTAATCAGCTTACATCATTTTTAACAAGAAATAATGTTTTTGATAAATTTCAAACTGGTTTTAGGTCAGGTCATAGCACAGAATCAACTCTACTTAGGGTAGTTAATGACATTCTAGTAAAGACTGACTCCAGTAGCAATGTTGCTTTGATTTTGCTAGATCTTAGCTCAGCATTTGATACAGTTGGTCATTTAATTTTGGTTGAATGTTTAAGACAATGGGTGGGAATCCAAGGAACTGCTCTAAGCTGGTTTGCCTCCTATCTTCGTAATTGGACCTTTTCTGTTAAAATTGGAAACTCTACATCATCAACAGCCTCGATCACATGCGGGGTCCCTCAAGGTTCCATTCTAGGACCAGTACTATTTTCAATGTATATGCTTCCCCTTGGTTCCATTTTTAAGAAATATAGCATTTCATATCATTTTTATGCTGATGACACCCAGATGTATCTGCCCATAAAGCATGGAGATGATAAACCTGTGGAAACACTTTTTGAGTGTCTAAAAGAGGTAAAATCTTGGATGAATAATAACTTTCTCCAGTTAAATAAGGATAAAACAGAAATAATTATATTTGGCCCTAATAGTAGTACAAATAATATAGCTGGAAAACTAGGACCTCTGTCATCAAATTTGAAAACACAGGTTAAGAATCTGGGTTTTATCTTTGACACAGAATTAAAGTTTGATACCGAATTTGATCTTTGAATTGATTGTCCAGCCTCTTCTTAAAAAGCCTGGCGTAGATCCTACAGACCCAAATAATTTTCGGCCAATATCAAAGCTACCTTTCTTATCCAAAATACTAGAAAAAATAGTTTTTAATCAGCTAATTTTTAACAAAAAAATAATGTTTTTGATAAATTTCAAACTGGTTTTAGGTCAGGTCATAGCACAGAATCAACTCTACTTAGGGTAGTTAATGACATTTTAGTAAAGACTGACTCTAGTAGCAATGTTGCTTTGATTTTGCTAGATCTTAGCTCAGCATTTGATACAGTTGGTCATTTAATTTTGGTCTGAATGTTTAAGACAATGGGTGGGAATCCAAGGAACTGCTCTAAGCTGGTTTGCCTCCTATCTTCATAATTGGACCTTTTCTGTTAAAATTGGAAACTCTACATCATCAACAGCCTCGATCACATGCGGGGTCCCTCAAGGTTCCATTCTAGGACCAGTACTATTTTCAATGTATATGCTTCCCCTTGGTTCCATTTTTAAGAAATATAGCATTTCATATCATTTTTATGCTGATGACACCCAGATGTATCTGCCCATAAAGCATGGAGATGATAAACCTGTGGAAACACTTTTTGAGTGTCTAAAAGAGGTAAAATCTTGGATGAATAATAACTTTCTCCAGTTAAATAAGGATAAAACAGAAATAATTATATTTGGCCCTAATAGTAGTACAAATAATATAGCTGGAAAACTAGGACCTCTGTCATCAAATTTGAAAACACAGGTTAAGAATCTGGGTTTTATCTTTGACACAGAATTAAAGTTTGATACCGAATTGATCTTTGAATTGATTGTCCAGCCTCTTCTTAAAAAGCCTGGCAATTAGATCCTACAGACCCAAATAATTTTCGGCCAATATCAAAGCTACCTTTCTTATCCAAAATACTAGAAAAAATAGTTTTTAATCAGCTAATTTTTAACAAAAAATAATGTTTTTGATAAATTTCAAACTGGTTTTAGGTCAGGTCATAGCACAGAATCAACTCTACTTAGGGTAGTTAATGACATTTTAGTAAAGACTGACTCTAGTAGCAATGTTGCTTTGATTTTGCTAGATCTTAGCTCAGCATTTGATACAGTTGGTCATTTAATTTTGGTTGAATGTTTAAGACAATGGGTGGGAATCCAAGGAACTGCTCTAAGCTGGTTTGCCTCCTATCTTCAGTAATTGGACCTTTTCTGTTAAAATTGGAAACTCTACATCATCAACAGCCTCGATCACATGCGGGGTCCCTCAAGGTTCCATTCTAGGACCAGTACTATTTTCAATGTATATGCTTCCCCTTGGTTCCATTTTTAAGAAATATAGCATTTCATATCATTTTTATGCTGATGACACCCAGATGTATCTGCCCATAAAGCATGGAGATGATAAACCTGTGGAAACACTTTTTGAGTGTCTAAAAGAGGTAAAATCTTGGATGAATAATAACTTTCTCCAGTTAAATAAGGATAAAACAGAAATAATTATATTTGGCCCTAATAGTAGTACAAATAATATAGCTGGAAAACTAGGACCTCTGTCATCAAATTTGAAAACACAGGTTAAGAATCTGGGTTTTATCTTTGACACAGAATTAAAGTTTGATAGACAGATCAATTCGGTGGTGAAGAATAGTTTCTTTCAATTGCGAAATATAGCTAAACTTAAATCTATCGTATCATTCAGTGACCTGGAGAAAGTAATTCATGCTTTTATTTCTTTGCGTCTTGATTACTGTAATGTTCTGTATCTGGGTGTAAGTCAGTCCTCTCTGTCACATCTTTCAGCGGGTACAAAATGCATCAGCAAGGTTCTCTATTGAAAACCTAACAATGCTGAGGCAAATGCAACCTATCAGTGACCTGGATAAGTGCTACTTACAGGCAGGGATTTTGAGCTTTCTGCCATTTTATTTTTATTTATTTATTTATTTATCAGGGACAGTGGACAGTAAAAAACTGTCCCAGAATTAGCTATAGAGCTAAATTTCATCTGCAGTCCCTGGGCAGGAAAGTATCAAATCACATATAATAAAATCACAGATGGGAAATATGCAAAATATTGTACACCACTTAACATTATAACTAAAATCGTAATTAATACCAGTAATGCATCCATCCAAATATACATTCTACAAAACATCACACAATGTTACAAAATCATTCCCCGAAATTTGTAAAACCTTGACAAAACATAAGAGTATTCAATGATTACAGACCTGACTCCCCTTTAACCACATTTTCAAATGCAGCTTGAACTGTGCAAGAGTAAGACACTGTCTTATATTAGTTGGTAAATTATTCCAGTTATTAACAGCTCTTATTGAAAACGCTGATCGACCAAATTCCGTTACTCTAAAATGTGCTTTACAATCCCCTCTTAATGAGGCTCGTGTTTTGTCTTATATTGTCTTTAGCGAAGAAACAAATTCTTTTAGAGGTGGGGGTGCAAGGTCATTGACAATTTTATACATTAAACAACAATTATGAAACAAAATAAAATTATCAAAAGTTTGGCCATCAGACCAAACTAAATGAAATAGATACACTTTTCTTTCTTCCTTTCTTTATTGACCCTTTGGCCATTTTTCTGTATATTCAATTATTATTAGTGGTGCTTGCAAAGCAACATTGTTCTCTTGCATACTTATTTTTTCTGGTTTTAAACTTCTGTGCGTTTTTGGTGCGCTACTCCTCCCGCAGCTTTTGTCACAGACCCATGGGTGAGGCGTCGAATCGACTCGGCTCATTTAGGAGAGGTGTGCTATGACTTTTCTAAGAGATCGGGTGTACGATGTTCGCACAGCGGATGAAAAAGCGGCCAAAAAAATCCCATTGACTTAACATTGCGGAACTTTCAAAAATTCAAATCCCAACTGTCACTTTCACACAGACACAAAAGGGCCTGCTGTCAGGCAGACACCTCTCTCTCCCTAGGAGGATTTATTTTATCAAGCAGCCAACAAGTAATGGCCTAAAATCTTCATAGCCACACCATAGCAACCAGTTACAGCACCCTAGCAACCGTGGGCGATAGGCACGAGGCCGCAGGCCTCATGCCACACTAAATAACTCAAAAAACTCTATAAAAACTCATTTTAAAAACGAATACTAATCATCTGTTAAAAAATAGACGCCGACATCACAGACCCCTGATTGAGGCGTCAAATTGTGCGGATTATTGAGGAGAGGTGTGCTGTCTTTTCATAGCGATCAGGGGTAGGGTGTTCGCCCCAGGGGCAAATCATTGGATAAAAAAGTCCCATAGACTTAACATTGCCACAAACTTTGATGAACTCGTAGCACTGACCGATGATTTCTCAGAAACTTATAACTTTCCACATTTGAAGAGGCTGGCAGGGTCTGTAAGAAAATACATCACAATGGGATAAAAATTGCACCCCTGAGGCACAAGATGCCCCCGGCAAAATTTCCCCATTGACTTACTATGGTGGCCACCGGGTGGTGAGATTTTGCCACTGCAAGCACCACTTCACATTTTCTTCTGGAAATGTACATTCTAGTTATTATTTTGCTATTGTAATGAGGCATGTTGTTTTGGGAAAAACGCACACTCACTTTCAGCGTCATTACTCCAGTCTTCAGTGTCACATGATCCTTCAGAAATCATTCTAATGCTGATTTAGTGCTCCAAAAACATGTATGATTATTATCAATGTTGAAAAATATATTTTTGTGGACACCATGATTCTTTATTTTCCTTCGTATTGAAATTGAATTGAAAAGAAAAATCTTTTGAAACATTATAAATGTATTTACTATCAATTTAATCAATTAATTGCATTTAATGCTGTATATATAAATTAATGCTGTATAAAAATTATATATATTTCTTTCAAATGTGAAAAAAAAAAATATCTAAAAATCTTACTGACACCAAACTTGTGAATGGTAGTTTAGTATGGTCTGACATGTTTCTTTCAAATGAGAGATTTGAATGAATTCCCCTAAGCACTGTAGCAACAGCAAAGCTGCATAGTCAGTTTTGGAAAAAAAAATTCATGATACATCAGTCATGTTGATGGCTGTATACATAACAGCCCTAAGCCAGAGTAACCTAAGCCAAAACTAATTTGTTGTGCTTTACAAAATTAATTGACAGTTTGGTTTCTGCTTTGGTTTTGAAATACCCATATATCCCCTAGAAAGGAAAATTAAGCTCCCTGTAAAGTATACTACTATAGCATGTCATGTTACACTGACATAAATCAACCGCAGATTTATGGCTTTTATATTTCCTCTGGTCATTCAGCTACACGAATCTTGTGAAACTGATATTACACATAAACATTTCATCTGAGTTTGTCACAATAATCTATGTTCGTTAGCCTAGATCTCCTGCTTCTTCTCACATGTTACTCCAGCACACACACACACATGTTGTGTTTTCATGTTTTAAAGGGACTTTCCATAGACATAATGCTTTTTATACTGTACAAACTGTATATTCTATCCCCTTACATTAACCGTACAGAAAAACTTTCTGCATTCAAACCAACCCGTCACAGAAAACGTTCTTGCATTTTTACATTTTCAAAAAATTCGCTTACATGATTTATAAGCTGTTTTCCTCATGGGTACCAAACAAATTTCACCACAAGGACAAGGATTTCAGATATTGCCATCTTTGTGGGGACACGGGCACACACACAAACACATAGACACACACACAGACAGACAGACAGACACACACACATTTTTTCATAGTTTATAAGTTCTTCTAAAATCAAATGATCAAATATATTAATTTATATAGCTCTATTTCTATTATACTAAAACAATTTTGGGTACAACATCTGAGGCAAAGTACTAAAACAAAACATAACCTGAGCTATGAAAGGGCAACCGCTCTAGTCGTCATATAAGTAGGCCTATGTAATATGATAAATGCCTCTTTTCAGACTGGTAACCTACTCTATTAGTTAATAATAGGAATTAATATAATTGATCTGAAAGTATTATCTTATACAAGTGCATATTTAAAATAGACCATTAAAAGTCTTGTGTATTTGATAACAATAGAACAAGCAATGCTGAACAGCCCATTCACCAGGCAGAGTGCATCTTTGTGTCTATCCTCAAGTGTATTGATGCGTACCTGTGTGTTTTCCTCCAGCGCTGATAGGTCCTCTCTCACTCCCTGACAGAGGGAGGGGGCAAACGTGGACACTCACTACTCCCAGAACAATAAAATACCTGTTGGACGGTAATAGAAAAAAAAAAAATCAGAAAATAAAAAACTCAGAACTTAAGCCACAGACATTACCCTGCAGAAATAGTCAAATCAGGAGAAGAGACTGTGCCCTGAAAGGCAGCTGAGCAGAACTCAATTTGAGGCATGGAGTCGAAATACTTACATCTTTCTAACATCATCTTATTACTTATACATCGTGCCACAGGTAAGAAATCTTTATACATAGGCTAAAAAAGAGTTATGGTTTATCTGTGCCTATGCTTGGTGGAAGCAACATAGCACATTACAAGCATATTGGGATTCTTAATAAATAACTTAGTTTTATATTTTAAAGACAGGTTATTTGTATTGCATAGAACAATAGTCCTCTTTATTATACTTCTGCATGTTTTTTAGTTGTACACACTTTCATGCTGGATAGAAAAAAAACAGCTTTGGATCTAAAATCTGTGCTGAGTGATGCTCAAATAAGCTTCCTTGCACTAATGGCACATAATACCATATGACAGAGTAATAGTTGGCCCTGAAATAAGCGAGGAAGAATGGATGCTTTCTAACATGTTTTATAGGCTTTATTTTACAAATGATTCGTTGTATTTCTGCTCTTAATTTACAGATATGCACAGCACAAAACGGTAGGAGATATTCAATATTTGAGGAACTGGATATTTGTAGCATCAAATGATCGTGTTAATAATGGATAGCCTTAGTTAACCACACAACTGTCAACATGTCAAATATCAAAATATTAAATCTCTCCTTTTCAAAATTGAAAAGGCGACCCATTTGTGGAATGACCGGGTTGTGTCTTGTATTAATAATGCATTTTTAAAATTAGTATGGTTATTATGATATCTTTATTCTTTGTCTTCGTGCAGACATCACGTTGTCCGTGTTCACCGTCACCTCTAAAAGTATGACGGTGCGCTGGAGCGGACATTCCGGCGCGAGCTCGTACAAAATCACCGCCGCAACCGAAGACTCCCCAGAGCCGTCGGTGTTTCGCGCAGTTCAGCGGCAGCACGGTGATGGGGTCCGTTAACTCTTTGTCCCCTGAACACTGTGTACAGGATGCGGGTCGAAGCCATGGACAACGCGGTGAACGTGCTCAGTAGCGCCGAAACGGAGGAGACTACAGGTGAGGTGACCTCTGACTCCTTCAAGTTTGTGCCGTTGGACAAGAACTTGATATATTACAAAAGACAAATTCAGTCTTGACACCGATGCAAAAGGCTTTAGCATGGGTGGTCTGATATTATAAATATAATAAAAATAATAATAAATAATTAATTAATTTAATTATTTAAATTAAAATAATAATAAACTAAGTATTCATTTTATTAGATACGTATTTAATTTAGGCTAGTTAAATATTAAAATAATTGTAATATTTAACTGAATATTATCGAATCTGAATATTATGTTTTAATATTTATATAATTTAGTTATTTACATAATTTAAGACAAATTAAGTTCGAACAAATGTAGATACATTCATTAGCACATTGAATACAGTCTTGAATATTTATTTATTTATATAAAGGATGTAACAATTGTGGGAACCAAATGTAAAGCCTCAATCTTCAGTAAAGGGTACTTCACAATTTACTTATAATTAGTTTTTTATTTCTTTGTTTATTCCATTTATTCATAAAGCACTTTAAGCTGCAAAATATTGTTTTAAGTTCTCTCCCAAAAAAATATTAAAAAAATTAAATTACAGTGTTTTTTTTCTACCACTTAACAATATTTATTTCTAGAAATGAAGCTATATATATATATATATATATATATATATATATATATATATATATATATATATATTATATATATATATATATATATATATATATATATATATATATATATATATATATATATATATATATATTATATATATATATATATATATATATATATATATATATCATTATTATTATGTTTTTTGTATTGTGTTCCATCAGCTCCTGAGGTTCCCTTTATAGAGCAGGCTTTACTCCAAACATAGTGACAGCATCACAGGTGGAGTTCGGTCTAGTGATTGGTGCTACCAGCTACATCATCCGGGCAGAGAGCAGAGGATGGGTTCTTCTCTGAAACCCGGGTGGTAACTTCCCCGGGACAGTGATCAATCTGCTGCCTTATACCCAATACACCCTCAGTGTGATGTCCGTCAACACTGGGGGAAGGAGTCAGCCTTCTCTATCCATGAACTCTAAGACAGGTAAACTCCAGACTTTAATTAAAACATCTTCTGCTTGATTTAAAAATGCATTTGATTAATATATTGGCTATCTTATACTTAAAAAAGGGCTAACAGATACAAAACAGCTTGAACCAGCCTAAGGTGGTTGTCTCCAAACTGACCAGCTTAAACAATGTAATAGAGACCAGAGCGGTCACAAGGAGAATCACACCAGGCATCTGTTTAAAGGTCGTTCCAAAAGAAGTTTAACACTTTAAAGGCAAGGAAGTGCAAAAGGCCCATACAACAGTGCATAAGAGCAAACATAAAAACAAAGGTTACAAAAACAGGTAGGCTACTAAAACTAGCACTAACTTCATGCTCAAGCAGCATTAACAACCTTTTCATCAAGCCCCAAACCACTCTGTTCCTCCTACGTCACTTCTGAACACTTGGATGCACAATTTTCCCGCCTTTAGTTAATTGAAACATACCATTTTGTGTAAAACTATAGCTCTTGTCTCTCTATACATTTCAGCAAGTTCCCTCAATGATAGTTAAGACAAACAATCAATAAATACAACATACAGAGAAGCAAATATTGTCAATTGCACAACTGATATTTCCTAAATAGTTAAAATTAGCATTTCCCACCACATCCCTAGAGTTTAGGCCCACTCCTCTAACAACAGAAAATGAAACTTTAAAACTCCATGTAACAAAACAAATCAATAAATACAACATACAAGAGAAGCAAATATTGTCAATTGCACAACTGATATTTCCTAAATAGTTAAAATTAGCATTTCCCACCACATCCCTAGAGTTTAGGCCCACTCCTCTAACAACAGAAAATGAAACTTTAAAACTCCATGTAACAATTACAATGCATGATCTGAAGAACCATAAGGACATGGTTTTGGTAAATGGTAAATGGACTGCATTTATATAGCGCTTTCATAGACCCAATGGCCACCAAAGCGCTTTACAATTTGCCTCACATTCACCCATTCACACACACATTCATACACCGACAGCGACGGCAGCCATGCAAGGCGCCATCCAGCTCGTCGGGAGCAGCTGGGGTTAGGTGTCTTGCTCACGGACACCTCGACACTTGGTCAGGTGGAACCGGGATTGAACCACCAACCTTTCGGTTTGTAGACAACCTACATGAACCACTGAGCCACTGCCGAGGGACGGAGAAGCAACACTGACTCTTTATCACAAACAACCAGCCCAAAACCCCTCTAAAACCATTAAACCAGACCAGACATTTTCATTTAAAGCTCATTTACAAAAGATCACGCATCGTAAAAAAGAATGAAACCTGAGCCCTATTCCCGGTTTAGTCGACAATGAGTTGGTATTTAAAACCTATAACAATAAGACAGTATTGTTTACTCCAGCTATTGTGCAGAGTTGGTTCCTCTGGCTTCTACCAACTGTTGACAGAAACTGCATCTTTAGATTTATACCCAAAACTGTATGAAAAGATAAACCATGAGAACTAGGCTGTCGCCTCTCCCCAAGGACCGGCTTGAATGTAACATAAGAAGGACCGATTTCATAAAGTTTCACATATAACAACAGAACATTATATCCAATTTCACCTTACAGACACACTGAAGGTCATTTCCATCTCAACATCACATTTCTGTCCCTATCAGATATTTATATTATACTCATTTTAAATCTAATAATATATTTTATCAAAAAAAGATTATCATTGGCACAAATCAATAAACTAATTTGACTAATGGTTTATGATTTGTTTTAATTAGGTCATTTTTTTCAGCTGTAATGATTGAAACTCACCACCAGAGGCAGTAGCTGTTTAGTTTTCCTGTGCTGATGCTCTCAGACTGTTTCCATTCCTTCGTCCCAGCTGTTAAAAATATTGATTTATTTATTTCTCTCTCTGCAGTGGTGGTGGCCCCAGATCTGCATTCCAGCTCCCCCAGCAGTGACACCATTGTGATAAACTGGAATCCAGTGAACAATGCAGTGTTATACACCTTGGTCATGATCATGGAGGGTTCCGAACACACGGGTCAGACACAACACGTCTGAGACTAACATGACCTTCAGTGACCTTCAGCCTGGTACCACCTACTCCATCAAGGGCAATGCCTGGGATCCTGATGGTAACCAAGGAGACGACATCACCATCAGCCAAATCACACGTGAGGACTCGTTTATAGTCTTTTAAACAGGGTATATTGCTAATAAGCCACTTAGATCTTTTAATTGAAAGAAGCCTGTTCACACCATGGATGATACAAATATTTATAAATATATAGTTTTAAAAAATCAAAAAAAAATAGCACACACACAATGGCAACTATAACTGCACAATTCAGTTGGAATCACTTTCAGAACTATTTTTACATTGGCGATAAAAATATTGGCAGCCAATTAGAATCCTGCTTAAAAGAGCTTGAGCATTTAATGCGAGTATGCGACAGATGATAAAACTGCAGCACACGCTTATAATAAACAGACAGTTATTGTGTGCTGGTGTGAATGCTTATAAAGTTATCATTATACAGTAGTTATCCTTCTTGGTGTGAAGAGGCCTTTGGTTTCCTACAGCCACCATGTTAGAGCATTACAAATTTTCCTATTTAGTTTTTAAAGGGAAAAACAAAGATTTAAAAAAAAAATCCATCTCTGTGAATCCATATAATGGAAGTGTATGACTTTCTCAAAGCTGACGCTTTCAAAAACAAACATGACATTAATCCATAAGAACCCAATTCATGAATCAGTCTTCTGAAGCAAAACAATTGGTATGTGTGAGAAAAATACTAATATTTCTAACTAGGGATGCACCGATATGACAATTTTGACCGAATACCGATAACCGATAATTCTTTATATTTGAAAGCCGATAACCGATATTTTGGCTGATAAATCTAAATCCAAATTTTTTGACAATTTTTGATTTTCCTCATTAAAAGCCAAGATACAAACACAATTATGATGTTCTTATTTTAATGTTGTGTAGCCGATATGACAGACTTGCGCTGCACATTTTGCACTTTAACTGGATTTTCCTTTTTTAAAGTGATTTCAATCGTATTTCAAGCAATTTAAAAGCATCATGTTGAACAGTGCACATCTAAAGTGCCTCAGCTGAAGGAAATAATACATTATTTATCGGCTTTTAGATATCGACTAAATGTTCTTGTTGGGCCGATAACGATAACGTTAAAAATGATCATATATCGGCCGATACCGATAATGTGGCCGATATAATCGTACATCCCTATTTCTAACTTTTTAAACTCTTAAACCATTACTTTGCATCAGCATCTTAATCACCCTTCTCAGCGCGAGTTTCACAATTTCATGCTCTACAACATTGTAGTTTTGCGTCAAGCGCAAACTCATGAAATACTGTGTGACAGTTGGCCAGAAGTGATGGTTTATAGTAGGAAAAGGTGAAAATATTAGTATTTGTTCTCAAACTAACCTATTGCGTGGCTTTTGAAACTTTCTATCTGGGATAGCATGAGTGTGAATTTTCATTTTTGTGTGAAGAGTGTCCCTTTTAACCAAAGTGTTCTGTCTGACTCTATGTACCAGATGAGCTCCGTAAAGTTAATAAAATGATGAATCAAACCTTAAAATCACAACTCTTTCTCTGTTCCACTCTCTACAGGTCCTCCTGTCCCAGGAGATGTGCAGGTTCAGTTGACGCCAGGTCGCTCTCTCGATCTGGCGGTGTGTGGCAGGCAGTCCACGGTGCCGAGCTCATACATTGCTGTGAGCTCCACAGGCCAGAACTGCACCTCCTCAGACCTCTACTGCATAATCAGTCCTCTCAACTGCAGCCAGAACCACACCATCACCCTCTGGTAGCATCCAACCAGGCCGGAACCAGTGACCCTTCAAACCCGGAGGACCTTCTGACCTGTATATTTTACTCACACATGAATGCACACATGAAAAACCACACATACACATTAATTAAGAGTTGTGCGTTTGGTTGTCATCTTCTTTGAATCATTTTCAGTCCCATGTCCTCCTGACTCGGTCTGGATTGAGGAAGTGACCACAGGAAACTGCTCCGTCATGTGGTCTGACGTTCCGTGGGTGAATTACTACATCGCCTACGTGAAGAGCGATGATGGCTTAGAGGAAAACTGCAACACCACCGAAAGGGCCTGCTACTTCCAGTGCAAGTGCGGATACACGTACCTCTCGACCGTACTTCGCTTACAACCAGGCCGGCTCCCAGTCCACCAGGACAAATAGTCAACTATACTACAAGTTTGTACTTTACACTGACAGATTTACGATATATATATATATATATATATATATATATATATATGTATATTAGGGTGGAACGGTACATGTATTCGTATAGAACCGAAAACGGTACGGGCGTAACGGTTCAAGTGCACGAATTTAAATGGAGAATACACGGTATATAAATAAATAAAACTTGCGTGCATATTAATTAATGTAATGCGGAACTACTGTTAGATACGCGGGTTCTTCAGGGACACATAGCCTAATCTGTACCATCGGCTAGCTCTGAACCGTCAAAGCTCTGAACGCGCGTTCACTTCAAACGTGGCTTTATACGCGCATCCTCGCTTTGGACTAGCGTCGAACCAGACGCGATGAGACGTGAATTTGGCGCTCTATTCGCATTTGGTGTGACCGCATAATGGACAGGCTGCGAATGTCAAGATTGGAATGCTTGTGTGTGTGTGTGTGTGTGTGTGTGTGTGTGTGAGAGAGAGAGAGAGAGAGAGAGAGAGAGAGAGCGAGAAGCGTCATCCTACAACTGTCATCCAACCAAAATCACACACACACACACACTGTTTTAAAAGCAAAACATAGGCTATTTATCCAACTCCATTTCAAAACAGTCTGTGGGTCCCATCTTTTGGACATTCGTCATATTCCTCGGAGCACTAATCTTACACATTCTACATTGATTTAAAAAGAAAATCAAATGCGTTTTTAAAGGTAGTATTATGTTCTACAGAAATCAATTATTTATTCAGATGAAAATAATGTCACATTGTTAATTAATAATGTTAATTAAAATTAAGGAAAACAAATATATTCATCTGAAATTTAGCAAAATAATTTAAAATAAATTCAGGTACAATTACCAAACATTTCGCAAGGTCTTTTTGTCTTTTTATTCATTTAATTAATAAACTAATTATATAAAACTATTGTCAGTGCACTACAAATAAACTGGTTCTATGCTTTTATAAAACTTTAAAAAATACAATGCCTTCTGTATTTTTGTTTTGCTTTTCCCTCCATTGTACCGAAATCGTACCGAAGCCGTAAGGTCTGAACCGAGGTATGAACCGAACCATGACTTTATGTGTACCGTTCCACCCTCATAATATATATATATATATATATATATATATATATATATATATATATATATATGTACCATTTAAAAGTTTAAGGTCAGACAGTTTTTTTCTAAACAAATTAAAACATTTATTCTGCATTAAATTGATCAAAAGTGAAAAGTAAATACATTAAAAAAGTTATATTAAATTGTAATAATATTTCACAGTTTATTTTTGATCATATTAATGCAGCCTTGGTGAGCATTAGAGACATCTTTCAAAAACATAAAATATCTTACCGATGCCAAACTTACATATTATGTGTATACTATAGTTATAAAAGTCATAAGACATACAGTACACATGCTAATATTTTTATGTAAAAGTTTTGCTATACAAATGAAAATCAAATATGAGAAACTTCTCTCTCTCTCTGTCCTCTAGTCCCATGCTGTCCAGAGGATGTGTCCGTGTCACTGATCTCCACAGAGACTTCAGAGATCTCATGGTCAGCCGTTCGAGGAGCTGAGTTATGCAGAGACGATCGCTGCAGACGGAAGCGAACGGATCCACTGCAGCGACACGGCTCCTGTGTGCGCGCTCTCTGACCTCACCTGCGACAGTCTGTACAGCGTGGTGGTGCGGCCCTGCAGTGAGATACAAGGATGCAACAACACCTGTAGTGCACATACACGCCGGACAGGCTACGCACGCGCACACACACACAAACTCACGCAGCCCACAAGACACTAGTGTGATATATGCCACATACAGTACAAAACATTA
The DNA here is from genome assembly GCA_030378365.1 of Hybognathus amarus. Classification (NCBI taxonomy): domain Eukaryota; kingdom Metazoa; phylum Chordata; class Actinopteri; order Cypriniformes; family Leuciscidae; genus Hybognathus; species Hybognathus amarus. Next base: position 308,857 of record JAQIUQ010000725.1, on the reverse strand, counting down.
CCATGGTAATGACATGCTTTGTTGTACATTTATACATAGTAGTACCTTGGTATTTATTTGGAAATACATGGTATCATGTAAATACAATACTACTACTACTACTAATTTTATTATATTAATTTTTCTAATAATTCTTACTTAAAGTATTTCCAAAAATACCATGGTATAATAATAATAATTATTATTGTATTTACATGTTTCTCAAAATATTTCCAAAATACCATGATAAAATATAAAATAAATAAAATATAAAATAAAAATAATATTTGTTATTAGTATTGACATTTATATTAATATTAAGAATATTTGTTTATATATATATATATATATATATATATAGTGCCTTTAAAGGTAAATTCTCAATGGACTTTACATAAGAAATAAATAAAAGATACTATTCTGCACAATGCCATGTACGAAAAAGTACCAGGGTAATACATTTGTTTGGTTGTACATTTGCTATAGCAGTACCATGGTATATATTGAACCATGTATATAAAATAATATAGTTTCCTTTATTTTTATTTAAGATAATTTGTATTGTGTTCACAGACAGTGTACTTTCAAAAATACCATGTTGTAATAACAACTTTTTATTCTTTTTATAAATATATATTTTTTTTAATATTAGCTTTTTTAAGCACTTTACACTTGAAAACAAAAGGACAAAACTAAATATAATGAAGAATAATAAAACAAATAAAATAAATATAAATACATTCAAGTTAAAGCCTTCCCCAGAAAAAAAAACAAAATCATGTAATGAAATTAAAAGCTCTGACTGATGTGCAACCAAACCATGCAAAACCATATAAAATGCCACATTAATTTCAGTAAAATGGTATATTTCAAAGTACCACCACAATATGTGATTCCATCACTGTTAGATGTAATCCATTTTTGTCTTTCAGCTCCCTGTGCCCCTATGATCCTCAATGTGACTCAGGTGAACTCTTCCACGATGGAGGTGTTCTGGACAGCTACAAACACTCAGGCCAACTACAGCATGATCGCCACGGGTCACACCGACTCACTCACTTGCTCGTCCAGTGGCACTTCCTGTTACATCAGCGTGTCCTGTGGCTCCATATATGAGGTCAGCGCCTCACGCCACCACTGAAGCAGGACAGAGTCTTCCCAGTTACTCCATTCCCCTGGAAACAGGTGCAGTAATGGAAACAGATGTTTATAGTTGAAAATGGTAAAGCGATATAGAATATGCACCCTCTCTCTCTCCAGGACCCTGTTGTCCAGAAACTCTGACTGTTGAACAGGTGACCCAGTCCATGACGAACGTCACTTGGTCGCCTGCCACAGGGGCGCAGTCCTATGTCACGTCTTTGACGTCCCCAGAGGTCATGCCAAATGTCACACCATGGACACCCACTGCCTGTTGGGATGCATCACATGTGGCACAAGCTACAATGTTTCGCTGGAGGCCTTCAGCATGACTGGACATAAACACAGAGTGCAGATACCATGGGTTCTCCTCAAGTGAGTTGAGTGCATATCTGTCATCATGAGAAACTCACATGACTGGTCAATGGTCATTAACTCTTGCAGGAGCTTTTGATTCAACCTGGTGTCCATTTTTTACTGATTTATATCTTAAAACCCAACAGACTTGAAAAGTTTATTTATATAGCACTTAAAAGAAACTAAAAAACAAGGTAATATACAATTTCTTAAATAAAAAAGATCCATTAAAATACAAGAATGAAGGCCATTGAACACTGAGTCCAAACATTTTCGTATGCAGCTTTTATTCGTATTCGTGATTCGGTGGCTCTGAAATTGCCAAAAAAACATTCAGAACTTCACTCAAACTGCTTGCTCCAGATTAAAAACGCAGAAAATCGAACCCGATTTGATTTTTTTTTTTGACGGACGAAAGTTTCGGAGGCAGTGTCAGCGATAATTAACATTACGTAGAGGTCAAAATTTATTTTTTAACGTCCGGAAATTTCAGATGCGAATTTCGGACTTGGAGTGTGCAATGACCTTGAGAATAAAGTTAACAAGGATTACAATATAAAATCAATAACCAAAAATGAAAAAAAAAAGAAACAAAAAATTTATAAAAGCACATTACAGGAAGACCAGACTAAAAAAAAAAGTATTTTATGAATATCATAAATATCAATAACATTTATAAACATATTAAGATTTATTTATATATAGCACTATTAAAGGTTGCTTTTCAATGCACTTTACATAATACAGTAAAAATTAATAGTAAAATTAATAATAAATAGTAAAATTAATAATAAATCTGTTTAGGTTTAAAAATTAAAAGTTTTGACAGATTATGTGACATTTTGTCTGTCTAATGTCTGATTTAAAGTGATATTGATATAAAATTGAAAATACATGACTAGATAAATTAATAAGACTTGCATCTTATGGGTCTCATTCAGGAAACACAACAAAAATACAAAAAAACAGCAGTGTGCATATAGCAAGATATCCAATTCTTACCAAATAAACGTCACATTCACTTCAACCTTGTCTTCAAGTGATAGTTCACTCAGAAATGTTAATTCTGTCATCATTTCCTCACCCTCAAGTTGTTCTGAACAATCATGGTGAGTAAATGATGACAGGATCGTTATTTTATGAATGATTTATGCAGTTCAGAGATTTGGAACAAGTGCACTTAATTTCTGTACCTTCCTCTTCCCCATCTCATTTTCTTCATCCGTGACCTCTCTCAGGTGCGTGTTGTCCATCCAGCGCTGAAACTCTACCGCATGGCGAACAACACTCTGCGTGTGTACTGGCGCTCTTCTCCCGGCCTGTACAACTACACAGCCGACCTGTACGGCACCAGCTCCAACTACACCTGCAGCACGACACAAGGGGCCACCGCATGTGACGTCTCCAACATCATGTGTGGAGAAGTGTACACCGTCGTGGTCGCTCCCTTAACACAGGAGGGTTCCAAGGTCACGTTCTGCCCGAGAAAACAGTACTCAGGTACAAAAAGATGTTGAAAAATTAAAAAAGTCAATTAATGAAAAATTGTATTTCAATACTGCATAATGACATATACAGTAGTTTCAAATGTTAACCTGCATAAAATATTTTTTGCATAAATTACATTAATGCATGTCAGACGCTTTTATCCAAATGACTCAAGGAATTGGAACACATTTTACCGGTTCTCGAACCCATGACCTTGACTTTGCTAGCGTTTGAGCAACAGGAAGGCACTTCAAATCAGGAAAATGAAGGCTAGAGATCACATGTATACGGACTGATTTCCATGTTCCCTTGTCTTTCAGTATCCTGCTCTGGAAACACAGTGGGAATGGGTGTGTATTCTCATTTGAAACTTACCTAAGACCATATATTTTTTAGTAACTATATATATATATATATATATATATATATATATATATATATATATATATTATTTGCACAAGCTCTCCTAAGCATGTTCCTTATGACTCAGTGCTACATAACTGCTCTTTCTGTGTATCTGCAGTGATTTATCGAGGCCGGAGGAGTGTGGACTAGAACCCTATTGTGAGTGATCACACATTAATTATGGCTGAACGTTTACATTTACTGTCATCACTAGTAAACACACACACACACACAGATGCAGAGCCTCATGGGACAGATTTTACCCAGTGCACTTGAAACTGAGGCGTTGTGTCCACCGTAAGATAAAGCATATCATGTCAATGTGGACATCTCAGAAAGGTTTACTGCTGTACAGTTGGTGACAATAAAATATGACACTTGCACATTATTTGATAAAAAAATACACAAAAAACACAGTAATATTGTGAAATATTATGACAATTTAAAATGACTTTTTTATGTTTATATATTAAAATGTAATTTATTCCTCTGAAAAAAAGCTGAATTTTCAGCATTACTCCAGTCTTCAGTGTCACATGATCCTTCACAAATCACTCTATTATGATGATTTTATGCTCCAAAAACATGTATGATTATTATCCATGTTGAAAACAGTTTTTTACATTTTTATTTCAGGATTCTTTGATGAATAGAAAGTTCAAAAGAACAGCTTTTATCTGAAATGGAAAGCTTTTGTTACATTAAGCACTACCCTTTAAAAAGTTTGGGGTCAGTAAGAATTTGTATTTATTTTTGGGGGAAATAAATAAGAAATCAATACTTCTATTCATCAAGGATGAGTTACATTGATCAAAAAGTTACAGTAAAGACATTTATAATGTTAGAAAAGATTCTAATTAAATAAATGCTGTTCTTTGAACTTTCTATTCATCAAAGAATCCTGAAATAAAAATGTAAAAAACTGTTTTCAACATGGATAATAATAATCATACATGTTTTTGGAGCATAAAATCATCATATTAGAGTGATTTGTGAAGGATCATGTGACACTGAAGACTGGAGTAATGATGCTGAAAATTCATCTTTTTTCAGAAGGAATAAATTACTTTTTAATATATATTGACATAAAAAAGTCATTTTAATGGTCATAATATTTCACAATATTACTGTGTTTTTTGTGTATTTTTAAAAAAAAAATTGCAGCCTTGGTGAGCAGAAGAGACTTCTTACAAAAACATAAAAAATCTTACCGATCTTAAACTTTTTGAACCGGTAGTGTATCTATACTGTTCATAACTGTTATATATACTGTTTGTGTGTGGCCTGGTTAAATGAAACCAAGGAGTTATGGGAATGTTTCAGGATTATGTACTTGACATGAATGATGTTTAGGCCATATACATTTCACTGTGTTTATGATCAAAGTTGGACCGCCCACAAATGTCCTGTTTCTTGTCTCTTTTCTCTTCTGTTAAAGAGCCCAGATGAAAGCAGACGAAGCTCTGACGTCATAAACACAGACAACAGCTCATTCTCTTCTCACCGCATTCATCTGGACACATTCTTAACATTGGACAGAAATAGCTAACAATTGGCTTTATGCACAGCTGCACTACTTCCTGAACTTCAGCCAGCTCCTTGTTTCCTGTCTTCCATTATTGGACAAACTTGATTAATTCAGGTGTGCCTGATTATTGTTGTTGTGACTACTGAGGTCAGACACACCTGGATTAATCAGTTTGTCCAATAATGGCAGACAGGAAACAAGGAGCTGCATAAAGCCAAGTGGCTCAATGTGAAAAAGGAATTGCATCTTAAGAACTTTATACAAAAATATAGATTTCAATCAAATTGTAAACCATTTCTAAATGTCATATTTTATACACAGTATACAATTTCTTTTTTATTTTGATGTTTTGCATTTATTCTGTAATTTCCTAATATTCATAGCATGCCATGAAGCCCAAATGATTAAATGTCCAGAAAAAACAAGTTAAAAATCTCAAAATGTTTGTTAATGTTAATTGCTAATGTTTGCCAAATGTATGTTAAAGATATGATTCAAACAACACATTAAGCATTTGTAGGAAGTCCCCTAAGCAGCAAGCCTCCAAAGGAGTGGACCAGTGTCGATGTGTTATACAGGGCGGACCTCTTCTGAAGAAGGTTATTGAGAAATATGAACAACCTGATACTGAAGTTTCAGGTTCAGTGTCCGACCCAGGTCATATGTCTCCTTTGGATGATATATTACATTGAATTTGCATAATAAAAAGCATGAAGCATTACGTATTGATGTTTTCTTGAATATTTTTCACCCTTCTCCCCCAGAAATAGCCTAATTTTACAACTATTAATATAAATAGTTACATTTATTAACAATTATTTAATAATTACATATTATTTAACACGGTTAATGCATGTATAATTTGACATTACAGGAGTGTCGTTCCTGAAGACTATTCTGAACAGTCATAACTTTTCAAGAACACCACAAAAGATTTCCACACACACACACAACACATTTATCAGTTTTATCGTCACATAGAACGCTATAAGACAAAACGGCGCTATACTATGCACATGGCATCCGTTATCGTTAATATAACACACGCTGTGATGGTTAGGTTTAGGTGTGGGGTAGGGTAGTCTCATATTACGCTAAAGGATTTATTGGATTTATTCTACCCTATCTCACGACCAATTCGTACGAATTCATACGAGTGATTAAAAAGTGGCTAATTCGTACTAATTCGTACGACCTAACTCGTACAAATTCGTACGATTTGTCTAAACCCACGTGACGGTTAAGTTTAGGGGCGGGGATAGGGGTAGGTCATTCATAACGAATTCATACGAATTGGCCAATTCGTAAAATATGTACGATTTAGCAAAATCGTACTAATTTGTACGAGTGAGGTCGTATGAATTGTTACGAATTAGCCACCTCGTAAAATTCGTATCGAATTCCCGTGAGATCGGTTTGGATTTATTACGCGTTGGGTTCCGCGTGTTATATTAACGATAAAGCATGCCATGTGCGTAGTATCGCCGTTTTTTCATATAGCGTTCTATATGACGATAAAGGATGAGAATGCGTTGAACATTTCTGTGTTTGTGATGAAGATAGACGAGACTGTATATCTTTGTATATATCTAATAGCACATCTATTTATGAATGAAATCCAGACGGCAAACTTCCCTCAAAGACATGGCATCACACACAAAACCCAGCTACGATCACGAACATATTGTTCTTGAGTTGCTTATCATCTCCATCATGAAAACCAACACACCAGAAGATATTATATTCTCTTACATAACACCATATTTAGTGGCACTTGCTAAGATCTGCATCTCTAGTAATACTTGATTTAAACACACACACCCCAAACCATAAATGTTAAACTTCAGTAAACTTTCATCCTGCACCAGCTGGAAATCATAAATAAAAACCAGACCAAAATGTATGCACCTAGATGGAAATAATATTTATTTCCATCAAGAGGTGCACCGATTTTTGGTCAGAGATCTTGTATTGACAATGCAAGAGTCCATCACTCTGTAAAGTCTCCTCCAGCACATCCCAAAGACTTTCAATGAATTTAAGGTCTGGATTCAGAGGTGACAACTCATGTATGAAAATTATTCTTCATTCTCCCTCCCAACCATTCTTTCACAATCTGAGCCTGATGCATCTTGACAATGTTATCCGGGAATATGGCCATGATGCATTTCTACATGGTTGTTTAAGAAGTTAAAAGCTACACACTCCATCAATTAAGGTTAGACAAACTGGTGCCAAACATATAAAAGGCTAGAAACACAATTATCACTGCAATAATAATCCAATAACAGACTACTATCTTTTAAACCAAGAGACTATTATCTTGGCAGGACAGTGTAGATTTTTACATTTTCTGAAGAAATTTTAACCCTTGTGCATCCTTATGGACATTTTTGTCCTTTTCAGTTTTTTTTTTTTTAATCACTTTGCCTGTGTTAAAGCTAACTGCAAAAAACTTGGCACAGGTGTGTATTTTTATTGGAATTTTACTATTTTCACCCTCATTTTCTTAAAAAAAATATTTGTTTGCATTAGGTACAAAAAATACTCCCTCTCAGCACCTTTTGGACAAAAATTTCCCCATTGAAACCCATTAAAACTGCCATTTTTAATCCCTGGTTCAGTTAACTATAAAAATATGCAATCTTTGTTAAGAGGCTTTTATTCTGATGGCAAGGCTTCACAATTTTATTTTTTACTATTTTTTATCAGATGGTGCCATTTTTTTTAAGTTTGGCCTATAAAACAAATATCGCTTTATTCCTGTTTTCTGGTTCGGCATACTATAGAGCCAACTGGATAAATTATGCAACAATATTTGTGTGGGTGTGTTGGTATGGATGTCAGAGTGTGGTTAGTATGTGTGTTATAAAAAAATATGTGTGTGTGCACATGTGTGTGTTTGTAATACTGAGAGAGAAAAACTGCAAATAACATATCCAAATCACTGTGAGCACCAGAGGGGTTTTGCTGGCACCCAATGGGGAAAATATGTTACAACGCCCAAACAAACTGTTACCGAAAGCTAATTTTTTTAGATATCATCCTCAAATTTGGAACACAAACTATTTAGATTTATGGCTTTGATTTTATTGCAGTTTTGAGTTCAACCTGATTTATACAATTTTATATTATATATAAAATATGTTTTATAAATTATTTTCATAAACTTATACTTGTATACTTAACTATTTTTTGGATTGACTTATTATTATTATTTCTTTAAAATGATACCAAACTTAAGTCTGTGCTCCAAAGCGTCAAATTTTTATGACAGTTTTTCTGACATGGACATTTTTGTCCTCTTTTTTTAGCTATGTGTAACTTTTTTTTTAATTGATGCACAAGGGTTAAGTGGATCTGCAAGAATAGTCCACCAGGTCACCATCACAAACATGCTGCACGTCATCAGTTTAATACTTTTGGGTTAGTTATGATGTGAACCACAGTAGGATAAACTAAGGAAATTGTGAAGAATTAGTAATTTTGGATAAAAGTGTCGGCCAAAGCATAAATATATAAAATTCCTGCAGCATTTGGGCAGAATTAGACCTGTCATGTCTTACGTGAACAAAAAAAAAGTTGTAAACGTGAGCAAAGTATCGCTTCTCATACACGTGTAATACAATGATGACACTGATAATTCATCCCATGGGAAAGAATCTTGATAACACCCACAATAGCAGGTAAATAAATACTTGTTGTTTCTCCGAGAGAGCAAAGACATTAAATAGAGATCCCTCCTGTTCCTAATGTTTTTCGTCAAGGCCCTAGTAATCTCACATGCTTCTAAATGAATCTCAACAATGTTCCAAACTGTCTCAAAAGTGCTGTCATGTCGACTCTCTGAGTGATTGGCACGGTAATGGTAATGGATTTGGCAATGTTAATGTTTTTGGACTTTGGGCGGAATAGATCTGACACTGCTGTTTCTCCTTAGCAAGTACTGTGACTTGCTACTGCCAATACATTCACAGGCATCGCTGTGAGCACGTAAGACATCAGTGGCAGATCTATACAGGTGGAGCTGGGGAAGATGGAGGGTTTCTTAAGTGCGCTGCATCAGAGCCCGTCTAACGGAGAGCCTTGGCACTTCCTATTAGCCCTATTGTGCATCATCTTGGTTGCAGTTCCATTATAATTCCACTGGAGGTGATCGCGGGCGAGAGCAGAATGAATGGGAGTCTATGGGGCTAAACGGCTAAATGTGTCTCTTTCTCCTGCTTGTCATTAAATTAACATAGATTTTATTGTTGATTCCGCAAGTTCAATATAGGTTATAGGCTAAAAGTCGAATGAACGAATACTTATGTCCTTTCGATGTCTTTAGGCCATTGTTGGCCGGAACACACTAGCATTCTGCTATTGTCTGACGTCATCACATTTTTGAATGGATTTTTAGAACAGATAAGTGAACTTAAAAATGCAATTTTCAGCTTAGAGTATAATCTTAGCCCTCCCTTTTGAATGCAACTTTCAAATTACTTGACAAAAAATTACATCCTGAGAAAAGTGGATTTCTGGTCCCCCTTGACTCCCATTCATTCTGCACTCGACCGTGAGCGCCCCCGCATGGACAGAGATGTGTTACTGCAGCCAGTCCAGAACCTGGAAGTAACCAGCCAGTGCCAATTCTCTTCAATAGCCTCTATGCACGATCGCTTCCGGGTTTGTCTCAGCACACCCAGTTACATCCGGTGCTGCGTCAGTATAAGCCGGTTTTGCGTTAGGTAGAGATAGTGTCAAATTACACTTGCTGTTTATAAAAACGTTCTTGCGGTTAACGTGAATTATGTTAACAACACTGTGAGGCAGTTAGCTGTCACACAAGAGTGAAAAAGCTAAGTTATTTAAATTATATATTTCAAGCTACATCAACAACTTTGAGGGTTAGTATTCTCTCATATCGTACGAAATTCGACTAGCGAATCAGCGTTTCTAAAATCGTTGTCTCCGTTTCTGAGAAAACGGATTTTGTTAAAGTTTTGCCTCTATACACTTGGCCTGCAGAACGCGCTTCCGGAAGTAGAGACGCTGACTGAGATTCTTTCAGACACACGTCATCAAGGTTCGTGCATAGAGGCTATTAGACATTCTCTGGCTGCATGCTAACAGCAACACTACCGCTATTTGAATATAGAGCCGTAGATCATTGGCCGCTGATGCAACAGCAACCAATCGCTACCAATGAGTTAAAGACCTACACTCACCGGCCACTTTATTAGGTACCCCATGCTAGTAACGGGTTGGACCCCCTTTTGCCTTCAGAACTGCCTCAATTCTTCGTGGCATAGATTCAACAAGGTGCTGGAAGCATTCCTCAGGGAGTTTGGTCCATATTGACATGATGGCATCACACAGTTGCCGCAGATTTGTCGGCTGCACATCCATGATGCGAATCTCCCGTTCCACCACATCCCAAAGATGCTCTATTGGATTGAGATCTGGTGACTGTGGAGGCCATTTGAGTACAGCGAACTCATTGTCATGTTCAAGAAACCAGTCTGAGATGATTCCAGCTTTATGACATGGCGCATTATCCTGCTGAAAGTAGCCATCAGAAGCTGGGTACATTGTGGTCATAAAGGGATGGACATGGTCAGCAACAATACTCAGGTAGGCTGTGGCGTTGCAACGATGCTCAACTGGTACCAAGGGGCCCAAAGAGTGCCAAGAAAATATTCCCCACACCATGACACCACCACCACCAGCCTGAACTGTTGATACAAGGCAGGATGGATCCATGCTTTCATGTTGTAGACGCCAAATTCTGACCCTACCATCCGAATGTCGCAGCAGAAATCGAGACTCATCAGACCAGGCAACGTTTTTCCAAACTTCTATTGTCCAATTTCAATGAGCTTGTGCAAATTGTAGCCTCAGTTTCCTGTTCTTAGCTGAAAGGAGTGGCACCCGGTGTGGTCTTCTGCTGCTGTAGCCCATCTGCCTCAAAGTTTGACGTACTGTGCGTTCAGAGATGCTCTTCTGCCCACCTTGGTTGTAACGGGTGGTTATTTGAGTCACTGTTGCCCTTCTATCAGCTCGAACCAGTCTGGCCATTCTCCTCTGACCTCTGGCATCAACAAGGCATTTCCGCCCACAGAACTGCCGCTCACTGGATGTTTTTTCTTTTTCGGACCATTCTCTGTAAACCCTAGAGATGGTTGTGCGTGAAAATCCCAGTAGATTAGCAGTTTCTGAAATACTCAGACCAGCCCTTCTGGCACCAACAATCATGCCACGTTCAAAGTCACTCAAATCACCTTTCTTCCCCATACTGATGCTCGGTTTGAACTGCAGGAGATTGTCTTGACCATGTCTACATGCCTAAATGCACTGAGTTGCCGCCATGTGATTGGCTGCTTAGAAATTAAGTGTTAACGAGCAGTTGGACAGGTGTACCTAATAAAGTGGCCGGTGAGTGTATATCAGCCTGCACCATCTAGAGTTTCATGCCAGAACTTGGTATATGTTTTCAATTTTTTACAATTCTCATAAATCTCTTCTATGACCAAAAGATCTGAGCTGCTATCAGACCTTAATAATAGCAATTCATTTATGTCTTCAATTCTTTCTCCCAACGAATTTTGGTCAGTATACAGTCATTCGAGTCAACTTAAAGTTTCTTGATCAATAAGCGGGCCTGTTTAATAAAGCTTCTTCTTTTATTTATATGCAACATATTCAACATTACTTAGATCCAGCCTAACCTTTCCTTACAATCATGAAGGAGTATTTCCTATACTTCCTATTTAACTCTGAATCAAGTTCCCTCTCCAATGTGATTCAGTGCAGCTTCCACAGAAGACCCAGCACAAATGATTCTCTTTCACATTTCAGGCTCCAGCTTTTACAGCAAAGAAAGCTTTAACATTAAGACACTGACCTTAACCACCATACAAAACAATTTGAGCTGGCTGGACGCAGAGTTAGGTGTATGTTTCAGGCTCTGAATTGAAGAGGCAGATTCACTTTCCTTCATAGCTTCTTGCTTCTGGGTTCTGAGAGACACAAACAAAGACACGCTAATCCTTCATTATCTTTCTCAGCACATACTGTTTCGGACGTGATGATGAAAGCAAAACATTCTGTTGCTTTCGTCATTCTCAACGCATATCAGTAAACACTTGGAAGATCGCTTACATTTTGAAGTAAAAAAGGCGTACTCAGGTTATGGACATAATTATACCTTATAACATAATAAGAGATGTAGCATTAGCATGATAGCATTAGCATGATTTACCCAGATGTGAACAACTTCCCTACAGGAAATTTTCAGTTGAAGTCTCTAAGATGGAAAAGAAAATATAAAAAATTAGAACAAAGAGAACTTGATCCGATCCTGAAACTTGAATGACTAAACAAATTATGTATATAAAAACAAAAACTATACAAATAATTTACAGAGTATTCTTTTAACATCTATCACTATATACTAGATATATGGATTTAATTTTATTTAGTTATATTAAGTTAAGTTATAGATAACATGCATTTATAAATGCGGTGTTTTCAATTAAGTTTCATATATTTTCAATTAAGTGTGAATTATAGGCTAAAGTAATGTAAAAATAGATATATTGCAGCTACTCCCATGCACATGTTGATTTTATTAAAAAAAAATTGCCTACTTTAGAAAAATAAAAAGTGAGATTTTTGTCTTTGGCTTCTAGTTTATTATCATTTATATTAGCAATTACACAGCTTAACAGGGTTAAAAGTTTATAAAAAAGTTTTCTAGTTTTTAAAGAAATGCTCATATTTGATATTAAAACATTGCAGTAAAAAAAAGAATAACTGCACTAGCTACGCTAAAACATATCTCCATTTACAGTATCAACATCTTTTCAGTTAATGTAACGCTGTGAATCCAGTGAGTGATAACTGAAAACTACAGTAAGCAATTCACTGAAAACAGCCATTCAGTTCAATTGCAACTATACATGTGAGTCAAATATGCCCATTTGATTTCAATGATGTCATTTACTGAAAACATATTGGAAAGACCAACAAATTCAACATCATCAGTAGAAAGGATAATATTAAATGAGAATTAAGGTGAAATGAGAGGGGAAAATGTGTGTTTGAAATCCAGTAATGTAATCGTTCTTTAACATTACACCAGATTGCTTGAGGCAGGCCAGTACAAGGATGGGAATTTCATTCTCTCCATTATACTAAGCCTGTTTTCCTGAAACCTAATGACCAACAACCTATCCTATATCCTTTCCCACTCAAAATTAATCCTAACACGCCAGTATGTTCTTCATTTGCGCATATGATGCTTTTCAAATAAAGTACATTTTAAAATATAAGGCTGATCGTCTTAGAGAGAACTTCGAGAGAACTTTAGCTTCAAAGTTTGTGGTCTTAATGAGTCTAACAACAACCCTTAGACCCCCAGCCTAGCCCTTAGCCATTAAAACACACACCCACACACACACAGATACTTGGATGATGTCTTCAGCCCAGAGGCCTAATGTTAGTCATTCATCCACCTGTCCTCATTTTGGATGCACTGATTGGTTCTCACAGAGCAGGTATACTTGCCCATGCCACAAAAGATTTCAGATTTCTCCCCTTATTTGCAAGTGTATGTACCTTAACTTATTATTAGCACCTTACACATCAATCAGAGATGCATCTTCCAGGGACACTGTGCTTCTTTGTAACACTGTTTTCATTGGCACAGGTATTTATTATATAATCTGTTCATGATTTATCATTCATATCATTTGAAAACCTTGTGCTTAAGTTGACTATCATTTGTTTCTTTGTTCTAAGGTAAAAGAAGCTTCAGCAGGCAAGTATTTAATATTCCTTTCTATGTATTTATTTTAGTAATGTTATAATTATGTATCATAAATTGTTTTTATAAGACATATTTTTATGTTTTTAATAATCAAACATAGCAAAATTAATGATGAGAAACTTTATAAATGCATTTACCTAAATATATTGCATTAATATACTGCTATATTTTGAAAGTGACTCTTATTGTGACAAATTTTTGTAATTTTTTTGTCTCCTCCAGGCTGTGACATAACATCAGTGTCATCACCCACTGCATCATCTCTCCTTGTAAAATGGAGCAATTTTCATGGAGCGACAAACTATGTTCTGGATGTCAAGGCTGTGAATTCAAGCAACACAGCACCTGTTTCTATTCCACCACTCGCTTCGTCCACTGTGGAGAAACTGGTCCAAGGCTTAAGACCGGGACAAATTTATCAAGTGACTTTTAAAGTGTATCTGTTGAGTTATGTGACATGCATCAGCTCCCAGATAGCACAGACAAGTAAGTCATCAACCCACACATATATGGCAAGCCGTTTAAGCTAAAAATGTTCCCAGCGTTACTCACCGTAATTGAAATTTTACCAGTAAGAATTCAGTTAGAGAACTCTACAGTTCAATTCTTACTAACAATTATGACTAGAGAGCTCTCTAATTCAATTATTTTTAGTAACAATTGAATTATAGATCTCTCTAATTAAATTCTTTCTAGTAAAAGTAATTCTGGGGAACATTTTAAATAGCACTATGTCATTTTTTTAACCTTTATAATATTTTTCCAAAACCCTTGACATGGTGCATCGACTTTTTTAAGTATCGCTTTTAGAGCCCAACGAGTGTTTTTTTCTTCTTCTTTTTTTACCTCTGTATGTTGTCATGGCTGAAGCAGCAAGTAAAACCAAATGTGAAGTGCGTCAGAAACAGAGCGCGTGCGATCAGTTTACTGTTGGTAATGTGTTGCTTTGCACCTTGCCGCATCCAGTGTAAACTGCATTGCTTTCTTTTGAGGGTGCTTAACACACTCAAGCATCCCCGTAGACCCGGGACGGGCAGCTCGCGCCAGCTCGAGACGTGAAAGTATACTGATTACTGAGTTTGGTAGGGGCTAAATTCTTGCAAGTAAATTACACATGATTCAGACGAACAAAATAATCGATCAGGATAACTATCCTATGTCTGCAGGCTGATAGTCATGTTTTTTACTTATTTTTCTGGTGAAAGTGCCTTGCCTCAGTCTATATTGAAAATCGATTTTTTAAATTTGCTAATTCATCTATGGTAGCTTGATATTATAATATTGACGACCTGGATATTATCTACCAACAAACATTGAATAGAATTAGCATATTATGTAAAACAGTAGCCAATAGGCTAACGTTACTATAAAGACGCTGGCTTGTAAACGTGAGCTACGCGATCTTTTGAGTTTGAAAAAAATAAAGCCCATGAAACTATATTCATGACAACATGACATCATGACTTTTGCGTAACATACACGCCACTTTCGAGTCAAGTGGCGTGTTATCTCTACGCATTTTGAGCTATCCGCGTGTATCTGCATGTATGCGTGTATGTCTACGCCATTAACGTCCGAGTGATTCCGCGTGTCTGTACACGCCGTCAAATGTCAGAGCGAAACAAAGCAAAATGTAGATTTACATCTGGGGAGCGATCTTTTTCTTTCCTAGGATGGTAGGGGAACACTCATAAATGCCATTAACCCCAGTGACTGGTAGGTTTAGGGACGGGGTTGAGGTAAGTCATATACAGTAATAACGGTCAACAGTCAACGGCGTTCATAAACACACTGAAAAGCGATTATGCGTGTTGATAGCATGCCAAAAATGGAAATACAAATTGGCGTGTCATACACACGCTACTTCATGAGATCAGTCTGCATATGACATGCTGAAATATATACCAATGTAATTGGGATGAAGACATTTCACATGCAACGCTGGAGTCTGCCCAAGATGTTAGAACTCCTTCCTTCTGCAGAGTTCGGGATCGGCTTGTCAACAAATGCACGCGTGTATTACCTAGTGTAACCATGACAGATTTTACGACAGTAGTAGAAGACAATACTGTTTCCTAACTGTAGGGGGACCCAAGAGCAAAATTTCAAAAGTAGCATAATGCTGTTTTAAGCTAAAATGGCTTGCCATACACACCTTGACAAACTTGTTTTTATTCTGAACCCATGTAATTTCTTTTTTTTACAGTTCCCGCCACCTCGCAAATAATATTTTCCAAAGCGATCTGAGCACCTCGATCAGATTTGACTGGTCCAGTGCGCAAGGAGCCGATAAATACTTTTTGATGGTGGAGGGAACTTTCCACAATGAGACTCATAACCTCACATTCACCACGCTAAGTGGACAGGTAGACAACCTCCGCAACAATACCGCATACAACTGTTACGTCTATTCCTCTAATGCCGCAGGAATCGGCGCCAAGAGTCTTGTTAAAACCATCAGAACATGTAAGTCTACTCGGTTCTTCCCAGTCTTGTGCTATTTAAATACTGCAGCTTTGTTAGCCTGTCAATGCAATCTTAACTTTCATATCATTTTCTTGTTTTCCAGTGGTGCAGCCTCCAGATGGCGTGAGTGTGAGCGAGTTAACTTCGAGTATGGCTCGCGTATCATGGTTCAGCGTCCCAGGCGTCCTGCTCTACCAGGTTTCAGTCACAGCCAGTAATAAGCTGGCACTTGGCCCTGTTCTTAGGAACGTCACCAGCACCGCTGTGAATATCTCAAACCTGGAGCCATGTTTAACATACACAATAGGGGTTGCATCAGTCAACATGTTCCTAGAACCAGGAGAGCCTAAAAACATCAACTACACAACTACCAGTGAGTCGCACCTGCATAAGGATGAAGCAGAGAATGAAACCATTAAGATAAAGCAATAGATTACTGCATTGGTGTGTTTTGAATGCTTCTAGTCTAGCCTTTCTACAAGAAAGAGGACATTTTCTAGACCAGAACCAAGACTAAACATAAACCAGCCAGCATCTGGATTTGCCGAACTCTAACATGTCACTTCTTGTTCTTCTCAGCCATTTCGACAGTTTCCTCCATCTCTGTGGAGTACAGCTGCGTTACCGCTACGGCATCGGTTAGTTGGGTTGCAGTGTTTGGTGCCATGTCGTACCGTGCAGTCATAACAGATGGCCAAGGACGGTCGCTTGACTGCACATCCACGGACACAGCCTGCCAGATCCCAATGCTGAATTGTGGAGAACTATACTCCGTACGGATTATAGCCATCGCTAACTGTGAAAGCTCCTCCGATGGCAGCTACACCTTTGAGACAGGTAAAGATGCCCTCTCTCAAAGGTCACGCTCACAACTGATTCAGTCCTCTGGGAGATGAGCAGGAAATCCTCTCACAGTGTAAGAAGTCTGAGAGGGAACACACCCAAGGAATTATGTAGATTCAATGAGCTCTAGAGTCTATTGAGGCCGAGATTTAATGGAAGGTTGTGTGGTATCAGGTGGCAGGATTGTTCTAGTTACTGTGTCAGTCTAAGCCCCTAAGTTAGTAAATCTACCTCCCTTCTCTAAGGTTGTCTTTCTCAGGTTGTATTTTTATCTGCTCTCAGGCCCTGTTTAGACCTGGAATTAAAATGCCTTTTGGTCGTCCACTTGTGATCTGATCGACCAACACACATCTTAAAGGGTTAGTTCACCCAAAAATGAAAATGAAGTCATTAATTACTCACCCCCATGCTGTACCAACCCTGCAAGACCTTTGTTCATCTTCAGAACACAAATTAAGATGTTTTTAATTAAATTTGAGAGCTGTATCACTACCACATAGGCTGCCTAAGGGACTGGCTCTTGACGGCCAAGAAAGTCAATGAAGAAAATGTTTCAATATTCCATTCCAATATTCTTATAGTGGCTCAACTATAAGTTTATCAGAGCGACAAGAATACTTTTTGTGCAAAAAACAAATGAAAATAACAACTTTATTCGACTATTCCTTTTCTTCCTTCTTGGCCTGAAACGAGACTTGGATAGATTTCCACGACGCATGCGCGAGAATTGCGGTCTCCAACTACTTCAGTTCAGTTCTCGCGCATGCGTTGTGGAAATCTCTTAAAGTCTCGTTTCAGGCCAACAAGGAAGAAAAGGAATAGTGGAATAAAGTTATTTTTGTTTGTTTTTCGCACAAAAGTATTCTCGTCGCTTGATAAACTTATAGTTGAGCCACTGTAGGCACATGGAATATTTAAACATTTTCTTCATTGACTTTCTTGGCCGTAAGAGCCAGTCCCTTAGGCAGTCTATGGAGGAGTGATCCAGCTCTCAAATTTAGTCAAAAATATCTTAATTTGTGTTCTGAAGATGAACAAAGGTACTTGCAGAGTTAGTGCAGCATGCAGGTAAGTAATTAATTACTTAATTTTCATTTTTGGGTGAACTGAACCCTTTAATACCAGGTGTAAACAGGGACACTCAGAATGATTATTCTGTCATCATTTACTCGCCTTGATGTCATTCTAAACTTGTATGACTTACTTTCTTCAGCAAAGACACAAAAGAAGATATTTCAAAATTTTTCAGTGTGTTTTGTCCATACAATTAAAGTCAATGGGGTCCAATGTTGTTTGTTTTGGACCCCATTGACTTTCATTGTATGGACAAAAAATAAATATTCTTTTAAATATCTTCTTCTGTGCTTCAATGCAATCATTAGAAAGTTGCACAGGTTTTGAACGAACTGAGGGTGTGTAGTTGGTAATGATTCACATTTTTTTGGGTCGACTATCCTTTTAAACCAAAAAGGAATTGGATGTTTTATCAGCAAATTCATTTCTCTCCCCATCTCTCAAACAAACACACAGTACCCTGCCCACCCAAAGCACCGAAGCTGTACCGTGAGTGTTCCAGTAACGTCATCTTGTATTCGTGGAGTCCCACCAACAGCACGGCTTATTACCACGCCATGGCTATTGACTTGGGCGGCCATGTAACCGATTGCATCACTGTTGGCACCTCCTGTTACTTCACCGACACTGTCTGTGGCGAAAGCTACAGGTTTTACGTCAAATCCATCTACTCCGGAGGACTAGACTGCAACAGTGGAAACACAGAAGAAGTGGTGGTCAAAACAGGTGAGCTATTGGCAAAAATCTGGAAATGTAAAATTTTTTCCTGATACGACAACATATAATATGAATATTGTAATGAGCGTGCTATTAATACATTAGAATGAGAGAAGCATAATTCTGCAGTTGTTTCAGGATTGTCTGTTTATTTTGGGGTTTACATTGTGTGTTAAAAATCCTGTAACAGCTTTGGTATTCCCTTCCAATCAACCAGCCTTTAAAAACTAGTTTTCTTTTAATTAGGACAGGTTTGAATTTATTTTTTCAGAAAAAGTCATTGATTTTGTCTACTTTTTTTCTTTCAATTAGGAGAGGTTTTGTATTTATTTTTTTAAAACTGACTGATCGTAGGCCTCATTGATCTGAGGATAAAATCTCAAAAGAGTTTGTTTGTGTACATGAACGTGTGTGTGTGCATTTATCTACGCAATCACAGGTCCGAGGCCTTTATCTTTGCAACCTCACATGTAAATATGTGAACATGAACGCACTCTCGTACACTAATTGTTTCTCTTATTTTCTCTCCGCCATTCATTTTTAATGGATGGTTATTTTGACCAATATAAGCTCAGATCAATGAGGCCTACAAAATAAATATAAAACCTGTCCTAATTGAAAGAAAGCAAGTTGATAAAAGATTGAATCTAAAATTTGTTGATAGTATAGCATAACAAAAGATTTATACGCTTTTTTTTGTAGGCCGGTCCTTTTCGAACTGTTCAAAAGTTGGGAAGTTATATCCGTTAACTAACATTTTTGGGGAAAAAATACTCTCTGGGTCAAAATGACCCGAACACAATACACAGGTTAAAAGACAATTAATATTCAGTTCAATTGTCAATACTATTGAATGAGAAAAAAAATTGAACTGAATTTGAGCTTATAATGACACTAATATCTTCTGCAGAGCGCCCTTTAACTGAACTGGACTAGTTAATCATAATTGATATTTGGTAACACTTTACAATAAGGTTCATTAGTTACTACATTAGTTAACATTAACAAAGAATGAACAATACTTCTTCAGCATTTGTTAATCTTTGGTAATGTTAATTTTAACATTTACTAATACTTTATTAAAATCTTGTTAACATTAGTTAATGCACTGTGAACTAACATGAACAAACAATGAACAGCTAGATTTGTATTAATTAGCGTTAACAAAGAATATCAAATACAGTAACAAATGGTTAGTTCATGTTAGTTAATGCATGAACTAATGTTTAATAAATGAACCTTATTGTAAAGTGTTACCACGATTTTTTTTACAAGACTTATTTCCTGTTTCAGTACACAATCTACATTGTATAAAGTGCTATGTAAATAAATGTAACTTCGGTGGTTTTAAATGTCATTTTTAATTTTGGCCCTCTGTGTCACTTTACACCTTTAGCTCCATGTTGGCCACAGAACGTCCGCACAAATACAAACTGTAATAACATCGGCAGCGCCATCACTTCTTGGGAGGGGCCTGAAGGAGCCCAAACCTACACTGTGGAGGCCCGTGGTAATCGTAGAGATTTCTACAACTGTACGTCTCAAAACACGAGCTGCACACTGAACAGGTCTGGAATGTGGAGAGAGCCTAAGCGTGTGGATTGTTGCGACTGATGGTAACTGTACTACTGATCCTGTGCTGGGAGAGGTGGCTGATACAGGTGAGCATGTGTACATACATACACATTTTGGGTAGGCTATTGTGAATTATTGCAATGTAATACAATGGTACATGAACATGCCCTTACAAAAAATAAATAAATAAATTATATATATATATATATATATATATATATATATATATATATATATATATATATATATATATATATATATATATATATATCATGGCATGGTATGGGATGTTAATACTCTTTATCTTCCACGTAGTTCCCTGCATACCTCAGAATGTGTCCGCTGTGGAGACTTGTAGTTCAGACACTGCCTCTTTCACATGGCTCTCTAGCAACGGTGCCATCTCCTACATCGGAATGGCGACACATGCGGATGGAACTGTTCACACCTGCACCGCCATGACGACAGAGTGCTCATTCCAAAACCTGAAATGCGGCGAGACGTATGATGCGTTTGTCATAGCAACTAACCTGCAATGCAACAGCTCTGAGAGTCAACATGTCCTCCTACAGACAGGTAGGTGCAAAAACAAACAAAGAAACAAACAAACAGGCAAAAAAAGGTACCTGATAATTAAAATGTCAAATATCAAGTTTATATATATATATATATATATATATATATATATATATATATATATATACACTCACCGGCCACTTTATTAGGTACACCTGTCCAACTGCTCGTTAACACTTAATTTCTAAGCAGCCAATCACATGGCGGCAACTCAGTGCATTTAGGCATGTAGAGATGGTCAAGACAATCTCCTGCAGTTCAGAACCGAGCATCAGTATGGGGAAGAAAGGTGATTTGAGTGACTTTGAACGTGACATGATTGTTGGTGCCAGAAGGGCTGGTCTGAGTATTTCAGAAACTGCTAATCTACTGGGATTTTCACGCACAAACCATCTCTAGGGTTTACAGAGAATGGTCCGAAAAAGAAAAAAACATCCAGTGAGCGGCAGTTCTGTGGGCGGAAATGCCTTGTTGATGCCAGAGGTCAGAGGAGAATGGCCAGACTGGTTCGAGCTGATAGAAGGGCAACAGTGACTCAAATAACCACCCGTTACAACCAAGGTGGGCAGAAGAGCATCTCTGAACGCACAGTACGTTGAACTTTGAGGCAGATGGGCTACAGCAGCAGAAGACCACACCGGGTGCCACTCCTTTCAGCTAAGAACAGGAAACTGAGGCTACAATTTGCACAAGCTCATCGAAATTGGACAATAGAAGATTGGAAAAACGTTGCCTGGTCTGATGAGTCTCGATTTCTGCTGCGACATTCGGATGGTAGGGTCAGAATTTGGCGTCTACAACATGAAAGCATGGATCCATCCTGCCTTGTATCAACGGTTCAGGCTGCTGGTGGTGGTGTCATGGTGTGGGGAATCATGTGACACTGAAGACTGGAGTAATGATGCTGTAAATTCAGCTTTGATCTTACTAGATCTCACCAATCTAAAACTTTTGACCGGTAGTGTGTGTGTGTGTGTGTGTGTGTGTGTATATATATATATATATATATATATATATATATATATATACATATATATATATATATATATATAAAATAATGGAAATGAAGGGCAGAATGAAATAAATACATTTAAATGAAAATGTCATATTTGTCATATTTAAAATGTAAAATAAACTTAAATAAAATAAGAGGATGAAGACAAAGTCCCATATATTTTACATGTAAAATAAAACAAATATGTAAAACAGAAAATAAAAGGGGATGAAAAAAGAGAACAGATTTTTTTTAAATTTAAAATAAAAAAATAATGTAAAACAAAAAAGGATGAATAAAAATGCCAAGATATTTAATATGTAAAATGTAGAAAAAAAGGGCTCCAATATTAAAAATACATTTATCAATACATAAATCTGGTTTATTTATAAATTAATGTAAAATCTAAAATAAAAATAAAAAATAAGCTAGTTAAGGTTCCATATATGTACAAAAATTAAAAGGGGCCAAATATTTAAAAATGTAAAATAAACCTAAATAAAATAAGAGGGTGAAATAAATGTTAAAATGTAAATAATAATGAGAAATAAAACATAAAAGGGATGAATAAAAGGGTCATAAAATGTAAAATAAAAAAAATATATAATCATTAAAAATAAAAAATTGATTAAATAAAAGCAGACAGATATTTAAAATGTAAACAAATAATGCAAAAAAAATACAAAAAATTCAAATAAAAGCAGATTATTAAAAGAGGTTTTTTTTAAATTTTGAATGTGTTTTCACATGAAGATAAAGCAAATGAATTTCTGGTGCACACAGTAAATCTCCTAGATTCTGCTTTGTAGCCCCATGTGCTCCAGTCAGCGTTGAGGTCTCCAGAAACTGTGCAGGGAATCGTGCGACAGTGAGCTGGCAGAGCCTTCAGGCTGGGGGTCTGTACACAGCAGTACTGCAGGGTGAACATGGAGTCACGGTTAACTGCAGCACCAGCTTTAACAACTGCACAGTAGACCTGCTCTGTGGAGTCAACTACAACGTCACAGTCTCAAAGAATGATGGTCACTGCTGGAGTCTGCCGTCCACACCCATTCAGATACAGTCAGGTAACAGTCATCAGAGCATGCACACATTTCCAAACAGTAACAGATCTTTGAAGCTGACTATGTATCTCCTTTAGCTCCCTGTGACCCTCAAAATGTCACAACTGTGCTCCAGTGTGACACCAACGCGGCTATCGTGACATGGGCTGCCAGCGCAGGAGCTAATGGGTACACGGCAATGGCAACAGACGGTCAACAGCAAAGCTTAGCTTCTTGTCACACAATGGGGACTTCCTGTCAGCTGACCTCTCTGCCATGTGGGATGAGACTGAACGTGACTGTCCAAGCTGATGGAGCGTCCTGCAACAGCAGCTCTCAACCTAAAACTGCAGTGGTAACAGGTGTCCGCTCATGCTAACTTTTGCTGATTCAAATTAGTCATAACAACATTGTGTAGAGAAAATTATAACGTGAAGTGGCCCTAAAATCTATATGAATTTCAATGCATTCAATTCAAGCAGCATTTTCTCAAAACTATCTTCACTTTTGACCTTTTTTTAAACTAATATTAACCCCTTAACTGTCACTTGCCCGGGCAATCTAACTTTACTTCACTATATTACTATTAAATCCTAATCTAGTCATGACAAACTATGTATCGTTGGAAAGGTCTAAGACTCCTAAATAGATATTTTAGTGCGGTTTCTTTCTTACAAATTATGAATGAACAGTAATATATGAATTTATGACAAGAGTGCGCGTCAAAAAAATCAACGTCATTACAGGAGTTTCTGACCTTTGTCACAAAAAGTCGACGCACACACTTTTAATAATTGAAACTTTGGTTTTTAGTGCTAAAAGTTCATAATAAAACATAATTAGTATGTCAATAAAAATATATATATATATATATTTTAAAAAGTAAGGTAAGAAGTCCTCTAAAAAGTATAATATATTATATATATATATATATATATATATATATATATATATATATATATATATATATATATCATTTTTTATTATTATTATATCACATATTTTAGTAGTTGTCATAAATTAGGTATCATTTG
The DNA here is from genome assembly GCA_030378365.1 of Hybognathus amarus. Taxonomy (NCBI): domain Eukaryota; kingdom Metazoa; phylum Chordata; class Actinopteri; order Cypriniformes; family Leuciscidae; genus Hybognathus; species Hybognathus amarus. The sequence goes on along the minus strand of JAQIUQ010000725.1, from coordinate 284,826 downwards.
AAAGCTTACGAACTCAGAATTCATCCTGTGAAAACCGTTTTGAAATTGGACGTTGTGTTACCATAGAAACAGTATTTTTTTATTAGGCCCCTCCCCTTTTGGGCATCATCTTTCATAATTTATTATCAAAACCTTTTCTATTCTTGACAAAACACATATTGTCAGAAAGGTCTGAGTCTCAAGGTTCCATATTTAGTGACAGAAGTGATATTTTGAAATGTATTAATTTGTTATGGCAGAATGCATACAATTAAATTCAATGGAATTCAATGGCACCCAGTGGCTATTTTTGGTATAACGCCTAAACAAAATCTCATGGGAACTTCAAAATTTGTGATATCATCTTTAAATTTGGAACATAACTTGGTTAGATATATAGCTTTCATTTTATAGTAAAAAATGTTTTGTAAAATATTTATTTTATATTTAAAAAATATATTAATAAATTATATTTGATTTACTGTAAATTATAACTTCCATAACTTTTTCATACTTACATTTTTTGAAGTGCTTTTACTTCAGTAATAATCTGCTGATTGTCTTCTTTAAAACAAGACCAAACTTGGGTATATATTCCAAAGTATTCTTGAATTACAACCATTTAAGTTTGTATAGTGCATTTTAATGTCAATTATCAAAAAGGGGGGTGACAGGTAAGGGGTTAAATATTTAATATTAAACAATGTTTGATAAGCAAAAAGAAATACTTGATAATTATTGTTATTTCATGACATTCATTCGTTTTACCAATTACTTTTTGGGGCCACATGTATTACAAACAAACAAACAAACAAATAATTTTCAAAAGTTTGGGGTGAGTTTGCTCTTAAATGAATTAATATTTTTATTCAGCAAGGAAAATTTACAGGAATAAATTACAAATTATATAAAAACATGTATTTTAAAATGTAATAATATTTCACATATAGTGGTCCATATGTCATTGTTATTACATTATTTTTTATCAAATAAGTGCAGCCTTGGTAAGCATGAGAGATATATTTCTAAAACATTTTTTAAAAGTTTTCAACAGTAAGAACTTTTTTTAAATTTTAATTTACATTTATATATGTAGCCTAATTATTTTAATAGAGCTTCCTCTTCTCCCTTATCTAGCACCCTGCATTCCCACCCATGTCACTGCTGCTCTAAACTGTACCTCCAACACTGCTTCCATCACCTGGGACAGTGCACTTGGTGCCACTTGGTACTCGGTAAGGCGGAAGGCAGCCAAGGGTCCAAAGCATCCTGCAACAACACTATCACACGCTGTGATATCCCAAACCTGCCATGTGGCCAGCAATATTCCATCACAGTCATGGGCAGGAATGGTGACTGCATGGGCCCGGCTAGCCATCCTACCACTCTTGTCTCAGGTACTTGAACTCAGATCATAAGGGTTGGGAACCACAACCCGGCTGAGCCATTAAGAACCTCCCTTGCAATCTCCCAGAACACCCATTAATTAACTTTTTTTTATATGTTGCAGCACCATGTCCTAATACTGGCATTCAAGCCACACTGGATTGCCGCACCAACTCAGCACTCATTTCTTGGACACCGGGCAATGGTACACTAAGTTCCAATGCAACACTGCAGTCTTTCCAGGACGCCCAAAAACACAGCTGCTTCACCAACGGCTCCTCATGCAACATCAGCTCACTTCAGTGTGGTCAGCACTACAACATCAGTGTTACAGGATACGGCCAGAACTGTTCAACCTGTTCTAAACCCCTGGTCACTCTAGACACAGGTATAACATTAAACAAGAATTCAAAGAGTAATTAGTGTAGACCCTAATTTAAACCCTTTCTAAATGGCATCCGATAATCTATTGCGCTAAAATGTTGAGCATCACATAATTTTAATCTTTTCTTTCCAGCTCCATGTGTTCCCACTCAAGTCAATGTGTCATTATCCTGTGGGTCTGACACTGCGTCTGTTTCCTGGGCAGCATCTAGTGGCCTTGTTTCCAACTATATAGTAAGAGCTGAAGGTGATAATGGAATTACGCACACATGCAACTCCAGCAGCACTTCCTGTAACATCAGCGGCCTGGCGTGTGGTCAGGCGTACAATGTGTCAGTCACAGCTATGAGCGTCGACTGCACTGGGCAACGTAGCGAAGTGCGTCGTGTCAATACTGGTAAGTATTTCATCTACAGTATAACCTTATAATCATTTCGCTATACTCATCATCCATCTGACTAGTGGAGAATTTTGCACACTACAAGTTTGTCTAGTGTTAATGCGGAACTATTAAACTATAGTATATAGTTGTCTGCTGTACTTGAAGTTTGAAAAGTTTCTTCAAGTCCCCCTGTAGTCAATCCTTTTATCTCTTAAAACTCATCTTTGATCACCAAAATTACATATTTAAAAAAAATCTTGAAAAAATGTCTTCATGCCTTAAAATAGCTTAAAACGTATTAATTAAACCTTATTTAGTATGTGTATCTATAAATATGTAAATCAGACCCGCCTCCAGTCAATCGAACCAGCTCAACCACTCGTTGACGATCACACCTTGATGTGATTGGTTACGTGCTAGTTTGTGATGTCAGAAACACCAGCGAATTCACACCACGTTTTTGAGACTGTCTTTGTTTCACTGCAGTTTTAAGGAGAAAAAAGTCAGCAATGTGTCGACTTATTAATTTCCTCATTATTTGTCTTAAAGCATATAAAAAACCACCACATAGACATATAAACAATATTAACATCTTGATTTTCACCACTGGGGGAGTTTAAAAGCATTACACATTATACGTTAAATTACAGTATTATACGTTAAAAGGAACACTTAAAAAACTTGCGATGGATGTGTAGCATTCAAGTAAACAGTACAGCCTTGACAAAAATAATAAACTTCACATGTTAATCCCTCCAGCATACTTGTCTGCAACCCAGCAAAAAATGATTTGTTCCATGAACATTCCTAGTGTTTTGGTTCCCAAAAAATAACCGAAAGGAAACTATTTACTAACATTAGGGGAACGTTAGGGGAATGTGTTTTCAGGCATCTAATGTACGTGGGTTAATGCAAATGTGTTTCTCATTCATTTTTATAAACACTGTATTCTATGAAGAAAACTTGATGTGTGTATCCAGAATATTCCATTAAAAACATGCTAAAGGAATTCTTTGTTTAACTCTTGTCTCCCAGCACCCTGTGCTCCTCAGTCTGTGGTCAGTCAGCTCTTAGACTGCCAAACAGGGGATGTTCAAGTTAGCTGGCAGTCGAGTAACGGGGCGCAGATCTACTATGCTCAAGCTAAATCCACTGACAAGGTTCTGGGGTGTAACTCCACCTCCACATCCTGTGTAATCGCTGCAATTGGCTGTGGGCAGACATACAATATCACTGTGTCTGCAGAGGGCAACGGCTGTCGCTCCAACAGTGTGACCAGTCAGGTCACGGCAGGTGCAGTAGCATTTTGACAAAGTTGATGGCTACCATTTTAAATAATGAGTCCTACCAATTCAATATCTCTATATTTAAAGTCAACATGAAATCAAAATCAACTGTATTTACTGTCTAATACACGGTCCTGATCTTACTTTGTGCAATTCTTTAGTGCATGTTAGAAAAAATCTATTCTTTCATCACAATTAAACAGCAGTCCAGTGAAACACATTTCAAACACAAAGAAGCCATAGCAACATCCTAGCACTACGTTACATACTTCACCTTTAAATAATATTCTTCTCTTTTGTCTTCAGCCCCATGCCCTCCACTGAATATCCAGTCCAGAATGAACTGTGGCAACAACACAGCGAGTGTGTCCTGGTCCCGTGGCAATGGAGAACTGTCCTTTTTGACAAAACTGGAATGCTCTAATGGACAGACGTATATGTGCAGGACCAATGAAACAGGATGTGACATCACTAACATGATGTGTGGACAAACTTGCTCGGTTAAAGTAGTGGCAGAGGGACGTTCATGCAACAGCTCTGTAGGCACTGGATCACCAATCATAACAGGTAAGAGAAATAACTGGTTAAATCAAACCTTGTTATATTGAATTTATGATTTACACTACCGATCAAAAATCTGAGACCACTAACATTTTTTTAAAAAGCAAATAAAAATGTTATTTAGCAAGGATGCATTATTTAAAAGTGACAATAAATAAATTTATAATGTTACAACATATTTCTTTTAAAAATAAATGCTATTTTAAAGGCTTTCTATTCATCAAACATCCTGATTTTATTTTATTTTTATTTTTGCTGATTTTAACATTGATAATAATAAGAAATGTTTTTTTGAGCACTTAAAAAGAAATCTGTTTTTAATTTTTATTTTCACAATATTACATTTTTATAGTATTTTTGATCCAATAAATACAGCCCTGGTGAGCATAATAAACTTCTTTCAAAAACATAAAACTTTTGAATGGAAGTATAGATATTGTGATATTATATGCGGATTATTGGGTTGTTAAAGGGATAATTCACTTTTAATATAACAGCCAACCATATCCTTATTTGGTTTTATATAATTTACCCAGCTCGTTGTGTACCCCCAAACCACATAAATGTGTCGTAGAACGCCACTTAGAACATCTTAGCAACCATATGGCAACACCCTGACAACCATCCACCATGTAAAAATACAGTTCTGCAACAGCATTTTGATGTGTTATCAATTTGTCATGTTGCAGCACCCTGTCCTAATACTGGCATTCAAGCCACACTGGATTGCCGCACCAACTCAGCACTCATTTCTTGGACACCGGGCAATGGTACACTAAGTTCCAATGCAACACTGCAGTCTTTCCAGGACGCCCAAAAACACAGCTGCTTCACCAACGGCTCCTCATGCAACATCAGCTCACTTCAGTGTGGTCAGCACTACAACATCAGTGTTACAGGATACGGCCAGAACTGTTCAACCTGTTCTAAACCCCTGGTCACTCTAGACACAGGTATAACATTAAACAATAATTCAAAGAGCAATTAGTGTAGACCCTCATTTAAACCCTTTCTTATGGCATCACATAATCTATTGCGCTAAAATGTTGAGCATCACATCATTTGAATCTTTTCTTTCCAGCTCCATGTGTTCCCACTCAAGTCAATGTGTCATTATCCTGTGGGTCTGACACTGCGTCTGTTTCCTGGGCAGCATCTAGTGGCCTTGTTTCCAACTATATAGTAAGAGCTGAAGGTGATAATGGAATTACGCACACATGCAACTCCAGCAGCACTTCCTGTAACATCAGCGGCCTGGCGTGTGGTCAGGCGTACAATGTGTCAGTCACAGCTATGAGCGTCGACTGCACTGGGCAACGTAGCGAAGTGCGTCGTGTCAATACTGGTAAGTATTTCATCTACAGTATAACCTTATAATCGTTCAGCTATACATCATCATCCATCTGACTAGTGGAGAATTTTGCACACTACAAGTTTGTCTAGTGTTTACAAGGAGAACTTTTAAACTATAGTATATAGTTGTCTGCTGTACTTGAAGTTTGAAATGTTTCTTAAAGTCCCCCTGTAGTCAATCATTTTATCCCTTAAAACTCATCTTTGATCACCAAAATTACATATTTAAAAAACTTGAAAAATGCCTTCATGCCTTAAAATAGCTTAAAAGGTAAGCTCTACACTTTATTTTGTAGTATGTGTATCTATGAATATGTAAATCAGACCCGCCTCCAGTCAATCGAACCAGCTCAACCACTCGTTGACGATCACACCTTGATGTGATTGGTTACATGCTAGTTAGTGATGTCAGAAACACCAGCGAATTCACACCACGTTTTTGAGACTGTCTTTGTTTCACTGCAGTTTTAAGGAGAAAAAAGTCAGCAATGTGTCGACTTATTAATTTCCTCATGATTTGTCTTAAAGCATATTAAAAAACCACCACATAGACATATAAACAATATTAACATCTTGATTTTCACCACAGGGGGAGTTAAAAAGCATTACACATTAAAGCATTATAATAAAAATAATAAACTTCACATTTAATCCCTCCAGCATACTTGTCTGCTACCCAGCAACAAAAAATAGAATTGTGTTCCATGAACATTCCTAGTGTTTTGGTTCCCAAAAAATAACCGAAAGGAAACTATTTACTAACATTAGGGGAACGTTAGGGGAATGTGTTTTCAGGCATCTAATGTACGTGGGTTAATGCAAATGTGTTTCTCATTCATTTTTATAAACACTGTATTCTATGAAGAAAACTTGATGTGTGTATCCAGAATATTCCATTAAAAACATGCTAAAGGAATTCTTTGTTTAACTCTTGTCTCCCAGCACCCTGTGCTCCTCAGTCTGTGGTCAGTCAGCTCTTAGACTGCCAAACAGGGGATGTTCAAGTTAGCTGGCAGTCGAGTAACGGGGCGCAGATCTACTATGCTCAAGCTAAATCCACTGACAAGGTTCTGGGGTGTAACTCCACCTCCACATCCTGCGTAATCGCTGCAATTGGCTGTGGGCAGACATACAATATCACTGTGTCTGCAGAGGGCAACGGCTGTCGCTCCAACAGTGTGACCAGTCAGGTCACGGCAGGTGCAGTAGCATTTTGACAAAGTTGATGGCTACCATTTTAAATAATGAGTCCTACCAATTCAATATCTCTATATTTAAAGTCAACATGAAATCAAAATCAACTGTATTTACTGTCTAATACACGGTCCTGATCTTACTTTGTGCAATTCTTTAGTGCATGTTAGAAAAAGTCTATTCTTTCATCACAATTAAACAGCAGTCCAGTGAAACACATTTCAAACACAAAGAAGCCATAGCAACATCCTAGCACTACGTTACATACTTCACCTTTAAATAATATTCTTCTCTTTTCTCTTCAGCCCCATGCCCTCCACTGAATATCCAGTCCAGAATGAACTGTGGCAACAACACAGCGAGTGTGTCCTGGTCCCGTGGCAATGGAGAACTGTCCTTTTTGACAAAACTGGAATGCTCTAATGGACAGATGTATATGTGCAGGACCAATGAAACAGGATGTGACATCACTAACATGATGTGTGGACAAACTTGCTCGGTTAAAGTAGTGGCAGAGGGACGTTCATGCAACAGCTCTGTAGGCACTGGATCACCAATCATAACAGGTAAGAGAAATAACTGGTTAAATCAAACCTTGTTATATTGAATTTATGATTTACACTACCGATCAAAAATCTGAGACCACTAACATTTTAAAAAAAAGCAAATAAAAATGTTATTTAGCAAGGATGCATTATTTAAAAGTGACAATAAATACATTTATAATGTTACAACATATTTCTTTTAAAAGTAAATGCTATTTTGAAGGCTTTCTATTCATCAAACATCCTGATTTTATTTATTTATATTTTTACTGATTTTAACATTGATAATAAGATAAGAAATGTTTTTTGAGCACTAAAATGGAAATCTGTTTTTAATTTTTATTTTCACAATATTAAATTTTTTATAGTATTTCTGATCCAATAAATACAGCCTTGGTGAGCATAATAAACTTCTTTCAAAAACATAAAAAACATATTGACCATGCGTAAGCTATAGAATAATAGTATGATATTATATGCGGATTAGTGGGTTGTATAATGGGATAATTCACTTTTAATATAACAGCCAACCATATACTGTACTAATGTTGTTTTTATATAATTTATCCAGCTCTTTGTGTACCACCAAACCACATAAATGTGTCGTAGACACCACTTAGATCATCTTAGCAACCATATGGCATCACCCTGACAGTTTTGCAACAGCATTTTGATGTGTTATCAATTTGTCATGTTGCAGCACCCTGTCCTAATACTGGTATTCAAGCCACACTGGATTGCCGCACCAACTCAGCACTCATTTCTTGGACACCGGGCAATGGTACACTAAGTTCCAATGCAACACTGCAGTCTTTCCAGGACGCCCAAAAACACAGCTGCTTCACCAACGGCTCCTCATGCAACATCAGCTCACTTCAGTGTGGTCAGCACTACAACATCAGTGTTACAGGATACGGCCAGAACTGTTCAACCTGTTCTAAACCCCTGGTCACTCTAGACACAGGTATAACATTAAACAAGAATTCAAAGAGCAATTAGTGTAGACCCTCATTTAAACCCTTTCTTATGGCATCACATAATCTATTGCGCTAAAATGTTGAGCATCACATCATTTGAATCTTTTCTTTCCAGCTCCATGTGTTCCCACTCAAGTCAATGTGTCATTATCCTGTGGGTCTGACACTGCGTCTGTTTCCTGGGCAGCATCTAGTGGCCTTGTTTCCAACTATATAGTAAGAGCTGAAGGTGATAATGGAATTACGCACACATGCAACTCCAGCAGCACTTCCTGTAACATCAGCGGCCTGGCGTGTGGTCAGGCGTACAATGTGTCAGTCACAGCTATGAGCGTCGACTGCACTGGGCAACGTAGCGAAGTGCGTCGTGTCAATACTGGTAAGTATTTCATCTACAGTATAACCTTATAATCGTTTCGCTATACTCATCATCCATCTGACTAATGGAGAATTTTGCACTACAAGTATGTCTAGTGTTTAATGCGGAAATTGTAAACTATACTGCATAGTATATAATAAGCTCCATTACCACATCGTTTCTATGTAGAAACAACACAAAAAACAATATTGAATTTATCTAGCATAAAAGTGGACAGGACTCTGAATATTCTTTTAAAATAATGTCAACCATGTAATTATTTTGCTTTCTGTAATTTACCCAGCACCTTGTGTGCCACAAAACGTGTCGGCCAATGTCACCTGTAGTAGCAACATAGCAAAGGTAACCTGGGGTAGCAGCCAAGGGGCGGAGCTTTACTCAGTGACAGCCAGCAGTGTCAATGGCCTCTCAGCTAACTGCACCTCAGCCTCCACCTCCTGTGACCTTTTAACTTTGACCTGCGGACAGTCTTATACGATCACAGTGAAGGCCAAAGGCAGCAACTGTAGCAGTGGGAACAGTGCACCAGTTCAGGTCCAGACAGGTAATGAAATATAACCTATAACTGAGTAACACAACCTTTAGTGCACGACACAATTTTAACACAATCAAATCCCAACCAGTTTATTGGTTGATTCTTGTAAAAGCTGAAGAATGCCATTGAAAAATATTCTTTTGACGTGGTAACATTTTGAATGAAAATTTTAACAGTGTAAGTCAAACTTTTTTCTTTGCAGTGCCATGTGTACCTGGTCATGTGCAGGGCAGAGTAAACTGTACAACTGGAGATGTGTCTGTATCCTGGGATCAAAGCATGGGTGCTGTTTCCTACACGGCAGTGGCTTGGAGTAGCGGTGGCTATTCTTCAGCGTGTAACAGCACTGGAACAGCATGTGTCTTCTCAGACCTGCTCTGTGGGATGAACTATAGTTTGGCTGTCAGCGCGAGTGACAGGAGCTGCCGCACTGCATCGAGCCAACCAGTTGTGCTGAACACAGGTACCTAAGAAAAAATAACAATAAAAAGTGAGTTACACTTTATAGGTGTCCATGTTAGAGGGTAATTTAAGTACTGTGTAATAATAATTGAACTTTCTATAGGGTCAGCGGTCAGGATTAGGTTTTGGTTTAGGGTTAGTTGCATGTAATTATGCATTCTTTATAGTTACTACTACAGTTATTAGCGTATTAAATGTAATGTAACAAGGACACTGTAAATTAAAGCTACACTGTGTAACTCTTTTAGTTTATTCTTAGCTAAAAACACTTAGTTCTTTCAAAAATATATGTGCTCATTAATGTATATTTACTTAGTTCAAGTAATAAAGTATTCTCTTGAGTGTATAATATACCATTTAAACTACATACGGGTAAGGGGTTCTAATGTTGGTCGCCATGTTGCCCCTCCATCTTGAAAGTACATTAGCCAAAGAGGGACATACCAGTTAAAGCTGCGGTCGGCAACTATGGCTGATTGAGTGGACTTATGGCAATATTTTGAATGTTTACAACTCATATGGCCCTCCCCCACTATCAACGAATACCCTCCCACAGAGTTCATGCTCGAGTGCGTGCGCACCAGGTTATCTGTGAACGTGACCGTTTTATCAGCATTCATCAACAAAATGGATTATTTGGAGGTATGCTGCCCTGGCTAATCTACCAATATATTGCAATTGCTAACGTCATTTATACTCTAAATGAGCTTACTTGGTTTGTTAGTGTTCCGCCATCACTCTTCCTTACTGCGCGAACTTCAGGCGTGTGCATGTGATTGTAACGTGCGCGAGGGGTGGCGTGTGCCCGATCTGTGATTGACAGTCAGATCTCACACCCCCTGGGCTGATTGGACACAGTTAACAGGGAGCGCTGGATTTTTGCAAAACAAATAACACGCTCCAGATGGAGTTAGAAGCTTGGTTTTTTTTCTAAAACCACTTTATTTATGTTGTTCTGTCGGATTATAGTGTCTATTTCACTGAATATGATAAAAAAATTTGGCCGACGGCAGCTTTAATTCGAGCTTCGCCTTTCGCGTTTACGTTTGAGTTAACACTCATGGACGAGGTCGAACTGGAAGCCATGTTAATCTTGGACTACATTGGCCACCGTAGGAGTTAAAACGAATTCGGAATTAGAGGAACAGAAACTAATATTCACTGGATGGTCATATACCTTTTCACCGCTAGATGGGGGTAAAAATCACACAGTGTAGCTTTAAAAAATGCGTTACCAAAAGGTGTTTCCCAAAATAATTGAAAGATTCTCATTTACTGGTGTAAATATTATTTTGCTAATTATGGTAATTGTTAATATTTCATTTCACTTCAGTGTCCTGTAAGCCACAGAATGCTAGCGCCCTGCTCAACTGCGACACCAACTCTGCTGTTGTAACTTGGGAGCTCACTGATAACCTCACGCATCACATGGTCCAGGCTGTTGGTTCTGACGGACATCGCATCAACTGCACAAGCTCTGACCACAGCTGCACACTATCCGGAATCCACTGTGGCCAGAGATACAACCTAACCATCACTGCCATGGATGGAGTATGTGACAACAGCAACACATACCTCACTCTGCAGTCAGGTGAGTCCACTGCTTCTGTTGTGCACCTGATGACAGAGCTCAGTTTTAATACAGTTTCTGATGTGGGATATTCTAATCTGTTGTCATATGTTCAAAATACACATAACGAAAACAAAATGGCCATGCAGCTGTATGCTTATCATTGCAAGATTAATAATGAATGTCCTTTAAAATGGTCCCTTTTCTCTCTCTATTTAGCTCCATGTGCACCTAGCAATGTTCAGACATCTTTGCTTTGCGACATCAACAATGGTAGTGTTGTGTCTGTGTCGTGGGTACAAGCCAACGGGGCGGAGAGTTTCATGGCTGTGGCTGTGTCTAATGATGGCCATTCCTACTCTTGTAACACCACCACTGCCTCCTGTAATCTGAAAGAACTGCAGTGTGGTCAGAATTATAATGTTTCTGTCTACTCAATGGCCAGTGGCTGCGGGGGCGTGAAGAGTACTATGTCTCAAGTGCAAACAGGTGCGTGTGTGAGGATTTTACCTTATCAAGTAAAGACAACTGTATGTCAACTTAACAACTTAATTATCTACCGGATATATATATATATAAAGGCCTAACAAGTATGTCATGAACTCTACATTGTGTTATGACTTTGCAAGTGAAATGAGTAGGTATGCTAACCTGCTGTCTAGCATGTGCAGTCCGGCATCAATGATTTATTGGTTTACCTTTTATCGTTTCCTGCTGAAATATTTGAGACTGGCCTACCCTTTAGCCTGGCTAACGCCAGACCACGTTTCATTCTCAATGATACGTGGTCTGGCGTTAGCCAGGCTAAAAGGGTAGGGCAGTCTCAAATAGATTTCAAATGTCTGGAAACCACATGTTAAATTTCTCGTATTTGAGGCGTGGTTTTAGAATGCCCAGAGCCATATTATTGGGTCCTACGAATGTCTATCAAATGCGCCTGTCCATCTATCAAATGCGCCTGTGCTCCCTCCCCATTCTGTGATTGGTTCCCTATTCCAGGGGAAAATTTGGGTCATGGTATCCAGACTGCCTAGCAGCGCGAATTAAATCGTGCTGTGGCAAGGCAGAATGGGGAAACCCAGGCTACCACCCTTCAATAACAGATTGGTTCCTTTTCTGTTTTCTCAGCTCCATGTCCACCTCACAACGTATCTGCAAATGTGCAGTGTGATTCAGGGTCTGTGCTGGTGAGCTGGAACCCAGCAGTGGATGCCACCCAGTTCAGAGTGGAAATGGAGTCCGAGAGCACTGGTGTGATTTCCTCCTGTAACAGCACAAACACACAGTGCTCTATCCCAAATGTGCCCTGTGGAGAAAGCTTCAACATCAGTGTGGTGGCACTGAGGGGCAGCTGTCAGAGTCAAGCAAGCAGTCGCTTCAACATCGCCTCAGGTTGGGCACTAACACAAGAATGCTCTCTATTACAAATGGATGGATGGATGGATAGATACATTTCAATATCCATACGTATGTCTAACCTCTTCTCTCTACAGCTCCATGTACCCCACAGGGGGTAAATGGTACCGTGGACTGTGTCACTAACTCCGCATGGGTATCATGGAAAGTGGATAAGGGAGCGGAGTCTTACACGGTGCTGGCTGTTGGGGATGACGGTCTCAATATGACGTGTTCCAGCACAAACTCCACCTGTAATGTGCCTGACCTTGGTTGTGGAAAGAGCTACACATTCCAAGTCACTGCTTCAAAGGGTGCCTGCCTGAGCCCACCCAGCAACAGCCTTCAGCTGGAGACAGGCAAGTACATCTGAGAGCTTCAGCCCTATCATTTGAGACCATGGGTCTCTTAGTCTTAATGTATGTTATCTCTCTCTCCAGCACCTTGCGCCTTGTCATCCATCGTGGTGGTGGCTGAATGCCTAAGTTCTGTTATCATGGTACAGTGGCAGAGGGCACGCACAAAATTCCCTCTACATTGTCACAGCAGAGGATCAAGACCGTGCCTTCATTTCCTGCAATAGCTCCTCCTCTTCCTGCAACCTTACTAATGTGCAGTGTGGCAAAGAGTACAGCATCATTGTGGCTGCTTCGGCCAACAAATGCGGCAGCCTTCGCAGCCCACCCTACAAGATCAGAACCGGTACAACCATTTGTTATACCTACCTAGTAAAACAATGAGTTTAAAAAGCAAGTGATTAGTAATCGAATAGCTGTTGCATTAGCAAGTTGCGTTTTATATAGGCCACCATCACTATTATTATTGCTCCAACTTGGAGGTTAGGGATTTGAGCCTTAAAGCTGCCATGTCATTCCTAGGTGATATGACTTGATGAAAAAAAAAATTCTGAAAAAAAGATCTGAGACACATCTAGGGACCAGAATATCATAGAAATCTGAGGATAGGGCTCTTAACAACCACCCAGAACAGAAGTCAAATAATTAAGTGCTAACAACCACTTGATAGACCATATTTGGATTTTGGGACTTTTCTAGTTAAAAGTGCAATTGCACTTAATAAACCAGGGGTTTTTAATCCTGCTCCAAGAGAACAACCTTCTTGTAGAGTTGACCTTCATTGGCTGGTTAAAGTTTAAGCTAAACTCCGCAGGAACACAACACACTGGACGAGCCGCAGAAATATGGTCATGCCCTTTTCTGCATATTCCGGAGGGAGGGTTGATGCAAATGTATGGGTTAGTGACGTCTAAACCCAGCTGTAGTCCCAATCGAGTCATTTTTGTAGGCATTAAACTTCCTGATTTTTAAAAGACGATATCTCTGCTTACACTAAACTTTCAGCACTGCAAAAATGCAGATACTGTTCATGCACCAACAGCAACATTACACACTATTTCTTCCTTTGATCCTCTACAGCGCCCTGTCAGCCCTCACAAGTACAGGCCTATGCAGACTGTCAGTCAAAGGCCGTGTTTGTGTCATGGGAGCCATCTTACGTGGCACAGTCATACCTGCTCACTGCAGTCAGCAGAGATGGAGACTTAAAGACATGCAATACCTCGTACAATAACTGCACACTAACTGACCTGCCCTGCAGCAACACCTACAATGTGTCCGTTTTAGCCAGTAATGAGAACTGCACCAGTCTGCCAAGCACTAACGTCACATTCAAAACAGGTAAGAGTGACAAACTCTTTTCCTTTAAATTATGTAAACAATATTTTTGCATTGTACAAACTTTCATTGTGATGCCTTTATTCTACAGTGCCATGTGCGCCAACCAATGTAACTGCAAACATACAATGCGGGAACAGTAGTGCCTCCTTGTCATGGGTGGGGAGTACAGGGGCAAGTGGCCTCAGTGGGAATTGCCCAGTCAGAAAATGCCTCAGAAGGTCTACTGCCAGAACCCGGAGACTCCCTGTACTTTGATGGGCTTAGTGTGCGGCACCGTTTTTACAACTTTACAGTGCAGGCAACAGATGGCACCTGCAACAGTTCCTTGAGTAAACCTCAAATTGGTGGAGACAGGTATAACAATTCTCTGCTTTCTTTGAACTGACCTGCAAGTATTTAGAGTTGTCCCCTAAGGGTGTTTCATACAGAGTGCTTTTTAGATTAGACTTGAATCTGTTTGACATCAACATTCGGTTCTTTTGGTTGGAATGTTTTCTGTACTTGCGTGTCCACCAAAATAACCACACCCAAATTTGCTTGAAAAGGGAGATCTGGAGTACAGTTAAAGTCCACAATAGGACAGTTGTTAGTATGAAAGCAATTTGGCCAATTGCAATGTGAATTGCTTCTGATGAATGAATTACAAGATCCATCTAAATTTCTAAAAATCTAAATTTAATCACCTAGTCATTATCTCACCTAGTTCGCAAGTACCTGCTAACCATTTAGGATATCTTTTAACCATATCTTAAATGGTTAGCAGGTGCTTACTGTATGTTGAAGATGTGTCTACAAATTGGATATAACATAAAAAGGACCTCAGACCAAACGTGGAGGCGTAACTTGCACAAAATTTCAGTGTAGTACAGACAAATCCAATGAAAAGGCAAATACTAACATTTTGGTTGTTTCTTTGTGATCGCCATTGGGAAAACTGGTTTTAAGTCTTGATGTCCATCTCTTTCCCTCAGCTCCCTGTCCTCCAGCTGGGTTGAGGGTTGTCCCTCGATACAGTAGTGAATGACACTCAGATCTTGAGGGCGTCCTGGTCTCACCGTGAGTTGCCCGAATTCTGAAGATCCTCTCTGGACTCGAGGGCAGCATTCAAGGCAACAGCCAGGCACTCTTTGACCTCGCCTCCTATTGGACAAGTCGCACCTTCTTTGAGATGCCTCTCCCTTGTGGGTCCTCCTACAGCGCAACCATCAGGGCGAGGGACTCTGCTGCCTCAAGCGCCGAGTCTGTTGCGGTCACTGGAACCACAGGTGCACAATGTTTTATCATCACAGCACTACCTTTCTACATTCGTAAATGGGAAATGAAGATGCTTAAAGTGCAAATACATACATAACTCATCTGTTCATTTGTTTCTTTCCCCCAGTACCTTGTGCCCCTCTAAATGTGACATTCTCTGCATCATCGGCAGTAGTGGCATGGCAAGAGTCTTTATATGCTACGAACTATACCGTGTATGGGGTCACTTCCTCTGGTAGGATGAAGCTCTGCATGACCTCACAGCTCCTCTGCTCCATCACCAGTTTCAGTAGCGGTCACATTGTCGTAACTGCCCACAATGCTGCTGGACAAAGTGAAGACTCTGTGCCTGTTTTAGGTAAGTAATACAAGTAACAAATAATGAAACATCAGATCAGTAGAAACATGGTTTGTCAAAATGTATCTTGTTTTGGTAAGAGTCCTGTAACCTTTGATCATGTTCATCAATTGACAGTGACCGCCGGTCGCAGACGGTGAGAACTGGCTCGGAGTCAGAAAGGTGAGTTGATGCTCAATATAAACAGAAAATGAAGAACAATTAGTAATAGGCCTTGTTAGGGAAAATGGCATGTTCAACTTAACTAAAGAAATTGAGACCATGAGGGAGGAAATACAGTCTGATGTGCTACTTTGGGGTCCCTGATCATAAGTTGGTAAAAATTTCTTCCAGTGGAAAAACAATGTACTTCCTAACACCACTACCACCTGTCCCTCACAGCCTCCTTTCACATGCAGTTGAGTGATTCCACTGACAAATTAAATTCCACTGTTTAAAGTTTCATTCACAACAGCTCTGCTTAACACTTTCAAATGTTTTTAAGAAAAGTTTTAAACAAATTGAAAAGCCTGCTAGTATTAACCACCTTCTCTCCACACCAGGCCCCCCAACTCTGAGTGAATGCATCTCGTCGCACTCAAACTCTTACCTTTGACAACTTTCCTAAAATCTTTCTTTTGCATGTTACATATATTCCAGTGCAAGGTTATTTTTTATTTTTTTTCCACACACAATGTATGGGTGCAATAGATTGACAGGGTAAAAGATGTGTTAAGATGGTTTCTTTTTAAATGTTTTTCAAAATCTTTTTTTTTCTGGCTGAAGGATTTACTTTTATGCAATGCCAAATATTTAAAGCCTATATGTATACACTCACACACAATCCTGTTTTTGTATATGAGTCAAGTTATTAAACAGAGCATTTCTCCATGTATTCAGTCTTATAAATTATGACGTGTAAAGCACATGTAAAATAAATTAACCATACACAAAACATCTACTGTTCCAATAAAATTAATGTTCTTATGAGCTGACAAGGACACAACAGTGACCTATTCTGAGAGGGGAAATATACTGTTAACTACTATATTAAACATCTCCGAATTAACTACTCATCCCATTAAACAATGTACAGACATTATCGATTCAGAAAAAATGGCTCAATAAGCTTAAGTAATTTCAACAGTAGGACTCACTAGATTACACCATTCACAATGCTTTATGGGAATAGGTACTCTTTCTGATTTTCACTCTTCCATAGTAATAGCAACTTTACAGATCTCTCTCTGAGGATTATGGGTAGTACAGTACATCGAAATCATCAACAATTATCTTTTAAAAACTAAAGTTCAAATCACACAGCAAAGCACGTCTAAATCAACCTGAAAGACCACAGAAGGTTTGTCTTAAAGGTTTACACTATCAAAATAAGGAATTTTTACTTGCAGAACCAACTGTTACTCTTTTGCTTACATTAAAAAAATAAAACACAAATGAGCAATTCTGTTTCATACAAGATTTTTTTATTAGAAAATGAGATGCAACAGAGCAATGAATCAAACAGCAATGTCAGCACAGCTTTCAACAGCCTGTGCACAAACTTAACTCTGTGGTCAACCGTGTTTGAAATTTAAAACATTCTCTGAGCTCTATGTACAAAGCCATTTATGAGAATCCTGAAAAATTGGGGGAGAAACTGGGCTTAAAAAAAACAAAAACAAAAAAAAAAACGATTTAAAAATGCCATTTTCAGTCCGGAGATCAGAAACAAGAAACTGAGAGAAAATTACATTTTTAATATCTACACAATTGGCTGATAATAGTGCAGGGGGAGGAACACACAAAAAAAAAAATATCCAGGCTTTTCCATTTGTTTACTTGAACACAAGTTGTGCACAGAGGGTTATAGATAAGGACATGAAGTAATGAGAGAGGGACCGGAATAAAGGTGCAGAGGGAATCTGAGAGAGGAGATGGAGACCGACTTGGATCAGGGAGACTCCGCTCGGACACTGTTTGTTCTTTCACCGGGTTCGGGACTGTGGCGATCTTGTTTTACGTGTTCTCGTCCATTGCTGGATTCTCTACGGTGCGAGCGCTCTTTGCTCCGACTGCGCTTGTGTGACCGCTCCTTACTATGGCTGTGATCCCGCTTCCTGTTCTTCTCCCCTACTTCCAGCCTGCTCCTGCTGCCTGAGCGAGAGCGCTTCTTACTAGATCTCTCGGTTCTGTGTTTCCTGTCTCTGCTTCTGCTCCTCGAGCGCTTACTCTTCTTTTCTTCCTGTACTTTCTATCCTCCTTATCTTCCTTGTGCCTCCGCTCTTCTCCCTCTCCCTTACTTCTCTTGTCTTTTGACCTCTCCTGATCTTTATGGTGCTCTCTGTCTCTCCTGCGACTACGCTCTCTCTCACTCTCTGCCTCCCTCTCCTTATCTCTGTCTTTCCGCTCATTCCGTCTCTCCCGGCTCGGACTGAGACTCCGACGTCGTTCCTTGCTACGGCTGCGTCGACGTTCTGTGGATCGGTCTGGTGTTCTTGAACGCCGTCTATCTCGATCTCTCTCCCTGTCCCTCTCTCGGTCCCTGTCTCTATCCCGGTCCTTTCCCTCCCTTTCTTTGCGTTGACGATCTCTTTCTCTTTCCAGTTCACGGTTCGAAGCTGGCACCATGTTTTTCTTTGTGATGGCTGCGACTCCGGGAACGATTTTGGGATCTCTTGGGACTCGGACTTTTCCTCGGTGTCCTTAATACACACACATAAGAACACAAATCATTGAACAGAGCGCACACACACAAGACACTTTGTCAACGACCAGTAGAAATTAATTTATGCATTTAAAAAGGAACTACAATTTAAAATGGTGAACAAAACTATGGACTACTGTTTAAATTATGTAAACTATAGGGCTGTAATGTCCCAGTTGATTAGTTAATTTATTATTACAACAAACATGACATCTAAAAGCGGTAAGCTATGTTTAGTATGTTTATGCTGGTATGTTTAGCCTCAGTGCAAGGAAATGCACAACAAGGCTGAAATGATAGTGTTTGACAGACACAACTTATAACATATTTATGTTGCATATTACTCAACAGTTCTTGTGATAGTTGACAACAGTGCTCTTTTCAGAAATCATAGGCTATGATTGGTGTATGCGAGCATTGCCGTCAGACTTGTGTCACTCATTTCAGTGCAAAATAATTCGATAAAAAAAATGATTTAATACACTGCAAATAGCCAACTAGTTTGTTTATTTATAACCAATTTAGGCAGACAACAAGGCTACCAAAGTACTGCGCACATTTTCAGTCGATAATTTCAGGACTTCAGTCGACCAAGTTTTTCTTTGGTTGAGTACAGCCCTAGTAAACGGTCACTTATGAAAATTATGTAAACACATTACAGTCAGAGTAGCTACACCATAAAACATCCCATGAACAGACATTAATTGTTGCAATAGAATGCAGCTGCCAGACATTTACCACCGTTAATCATCAACTTAATCAGACTTGAATCAAGAATGTCCATTATGTTTAGTATGATAGAGAGAAAATGGGTGGAAAATGAACAAAACAAAAAATAATTAAAAAGCATCAGTGCCAAAATTACTGGTATTATTGGCCTATCCCACCCAAGGCTTGTCTTGAAA
Source organism: Hybognathus amarus (assembly GCA_030378365.1). Taxonomy (NCBI): domain Eukaryota; kingdom Metazoa; phylum Chordata; class Actinopteri; order Cypriniformes; family Leuciscidae; genus Hybognathus; species Hybognathus amarus. The sequence continues at coordinate 265,541 of JAQIUQ010000725.1, read as the reverse complement.
CTTTAAACCATTAAAAATGGTTGGCGATATTTCAAACAACGCGACAAACACTGATCATGGCTGATCTGGTTAGCCAAATAATCTCAGCCCACCCACACACAAAGACTGTACCTGGAACGGCGCTTATCTCCATGCCTTGCTGAATCAGCTGCCACCTCCTCCTCCTCCTCCTCCTGCTCATCTTTTTGCAGGGGTTTACGTGGTCGGCTCTTCATGTGCTGGTCAATTGCCTTCTGCACAGGAACAGGTATTCGTGGGAACAATGTTGAGAACCATTCCAGCTTGGTCAGGAAGGAGCGGAGCATCTCTCCGACTGTCATTACACATCCTCCTCCAGCTTTCACGTCCAACTCCTGATCACAGAGACAAGGAAGGAAAATCGTTAACACCACAACCTTAGACATGCACTTATCGCATGGCCTCTGTTAACATAATGCTAATGACTGGACCCCTAAACACTGTAAACTGTCCAAAATAAAATGCTTTATTTGTGATGACCAAATACTGAGTCTTCACCTCTGCTCTCACCTGACTTAATATTCAGTATTTAAGGTGCCATAGAATGTGAAACTGAATTTATTTTGGCATAGTTAAATAAGAGTTGAGTACATGGACAGGAAATACAGTGAATCTCAAACACCATTGTTTTCATCTTATTTAAATCTCATTTTTGAAAAACACCCCTGAAAAATAGGTGAATCTCCACATAACAGACTGTGACGCAACAGTAGGGATCCTTAAAATGTACGCCTCCAAACATTTGCATACGCCAGCCCATGTTCAATGGCAGGCGGAACTGCGCAGCCGAAGCATAGTTGTTGCTCAGTGTTTGGATGTACACATGAACACAAAAGTATTCTTCAGTTCCTTCACCTGAAACAATGCTTAATTTTATTTTCTTTGGAAATGCACTGACAACTTCCCGAAGATGTGTATGGTCCAAACATTTCACTGACGACAGGTTCCTCAACCTGGACCAATACAGAGCTGGCATCGAAAGTCTGAAAAATAAATCGATCGAGCCACCAAGCAACAATTTCTGATGTGTAATTGTTCAAGCTCAGACAGGCAAGCTTTCTCTCAAAATCGTTCAATACTGTTTCTGCATCAGCAAGTCACCATTGCATTAGTGACTAAAATATCAACTTGACATCGTTTCTTTTAGTAGGACAAAATAAATCTTATTTAAATTGTGAATAAATTATATACTGAAAGCAATCAAAGAACAATCTTTCAACGCAAATTTATCTAGACAACTTGTTATGAAATCAACGACGCACGTTCCGCTGCACAACAAAGCTTTTACTGTATGCACATTCATATTTGCATTGGTGAAAGCATTAGTGAGAGTGCAGAAACTGCGTTGCAATGATAAGGTCGTAGTAAAAACGTATAATAGCTGTAGTAAAAGTATTCGAGAGTTTCACAGAGTAATATGTAGCTATTTCATATGCAAACATGTCAGCCAATCACAGCAGTGGGCAGTTACACTGAATCCCACAGCCAGGGTTTCTGCAGGTTTCACAAAGTCAAATTTAAGACTTTTTAAGACCTTTTTAAGACCATTATGAATGAAATTTAAGACCTATATCACGACAAAAAAAAAAAAACAAAAAGAAAACGTACCAAGGAACTGCAACGAGTCTCAAAATTATTCGCAAAGTAATTTAATTTATTCAAACTGAACATTCGGCGAAAATCAGTACAAACGGTCACGTGATTTTGGAAATTTGTTCCGTTTCTGTTTTTATAAAATCCCCTATTCCAAAGCGCGTAATGTAGGCCGTTTTATCTTTCCCGCACCTGAAGGAAACATCGTTTGAAACAATGTAGGACTGGTGTCTTGTCACCGTGTGGAGAACCCAGAGCACCTCCGCTATTAGTGTTGGCTCTGATCAAAAAGCAAAATCCAAATCAGCAAAATCAGATCCTAAATTCAGATTTTTCAAGCCAAGTATCGCTAAACTTCCACTTCCCCATAGCTGAATAAATCTGTTTCATGTCTGTCTGTGGTATCTGAGATACCCGCCAATAACACAAAACCTCAAAACTGATTGGCTGTTGCATGTTGGTCTATTTTGTAGTTGTAATACAGCGAATTAAGAACTACAACTACGTAATGAAAAATAAACAAATAAAAAAAAACATTCCAAAGTGCTGTGGGAGCATTTCAATGAGATTTACATGGACATAGGAAAATTAAGACCCGTTTAAAAAGATTTAAGACCTAGAACACAGTACTTCAGCAAATTTAAGACTTTTTAAGGCCTTAAATTGTGATTTTGAAATTTTAGACTTTTTTAGACTTTAAGACCCCGCGAAACCCTACACAGCAGACACGCCCCTTCAAACAGAGCGTTCAAATCAGAGGCAAAATCTAGAGAAAATGCCCTTTATTTCTTAATTATGACTATTGTTGATCTAAAAAACATACTAACATAAGGGTAATCCAGGAAACGTTATAAAATAATAATAATAAACCCATTCTAGGGCACCTTTAACATAATATTGTTTTTGTTTGCTTCACTGTCATCTTGGACTTTATGACAGCAAATAAACAGCACAAACAGTAATGCCATTGTATGAATAACATTCACGAGTACATAAATCTGGTCATGTAATGGCCAATCCTCCTTATATAGAATAAAAAGGCATTTTCTAGCCTGCTGGTCTCATGTCAACATTTAAATACATGATTTTAAATGGAACTGCCTGTCTGCATTCATTTTTATTATATCAATGTTTAATAGTTCAAATCACTGCATGAGCTTAAAATAATTAACTTCCACAATGTCTTACTATGCACTGACTCAAAATAGGTGCGATGCTGAGGAGGTTGCAGGTCAGCTGATATATGATGCACCGGTGAGTGTGAAGGGGTGGAGTGGGTAGGTGAGCTTTTCTAACTGCACTCAGGAACGCCAGCCAAGAGTGTGGAGCACACCCTATATCCAATCCACCCGCATCACAAGGGCCATCTGGGAGAGAGAACAGGGCAGTCAGCCAGAGACACACAACCACCATCATGCCTGGCAGCAATGTTTGCTCAATGCGAATAAGATCTCCTTTACTGGAATGTACTTTGAAATGGATAATATATTACTAAATACATAATTAGCGGGTGAGCAGGTGCACGAGAGACGAGCCAGCACCCAGTAATGGATATCTGATATTTACAATAAAATAGAAATCTCTTATGAGTCATTGAGGCAGTGTCATATACAGACTGCCATTATCTGTGACAAGAGAATATGGCAAGCAATCACTGAATTCATATTTAACCACTGAGGACCCACCTTCACATCTTGCTCAAACGACCATGTGCAAAGAACTTGCTTGTGATTTAACTGCGTATCTTGTAGGGAACATTAAGCCAAATGAGGTCAAAGGTTGAAGGACAGCAATGAGCATCACAATCAGCATATGACCTAAAGCTTACTGATTACAACTATGTGCATTAGAAATAAGAGAGAGAGATTAAGGCATTACCCGTGGTGACATACCTCCTCGTCGTCAAGGAACTCATCATACCAGTCAACCAAGTCAGGAGGAGGTTGAATATACCTGAAATACACGACATAAGTGTATATTCATTGAAACGTGCTGTGGTCAAACTCAGAAATATGCAGTACACCATCCAAAATAATGTACCATGACCTAAATTATCTCATATAGGAGTCAAAATCTGCTAAGGGGTAATAAAGGAAAAACAGTTTTAAAAAGTGATTTTGACTTATTTACAACAGGATCTTCATTTTAAATAAAATGTTTTTGATGAGACCATACAAACAGCTTTTGCATTAAACCACCCCTTTCCTGGTACAAAAATGAACTTGCGATTGATGAAGATAAGCCAAACATGTAATGCAATAAGTATAATTAACTACCCAAAAAGCATTTAGAACGTCTCCAGCACGTTTGAAAAATACCAAAAATCAAGCAAATTTCACTACTTATGCACGGTACCATGTCCGTCAAAAACTTAGGCTGGCTGTCGGATGGAATATCAGAACTAAACTTGATAACACACTCATGGGCAGCAATCACTTAACCGAATATATGCCGGCTAAGAAATGAATAATTATTACCTTACGATTCCTTCTGTTTTCAAATCCACATCATGTGAATACCACGACATCGATGTCTGTCAAAAAATAACGTGCACAATACACGTTAGTATTTACGAGAAGCAGGGGTCCAGCGTGCACACGCATTTCCTGGAAAACCCACACTACCTGATGTTTTGAACGAGTCTTTCCGATAACAGGGAGAAAAATGGGGGCTTCAACATGCTGTCTGTCCGAGACGATAACGTGCCTAATAAATAACGCACTCAAGTATATTTGTTCATCACTCTAAGTGGTTTAAAAGATTTAACATTTTATGTAACTTTGATCAATGGTTTAATTTCCCAATATATATATATTTTTTTTTTCTTCATGGTGCGTTACATTTAATTACCACTTAACAGATTTTGACTCTGATCATTTTGGGCTCTTCTGCTCTACATATTCCTTAGCAAAGGCAACGCCTCCACGGCAGTGTTAAAAAGCTAAATATTAAGAAAAAAAGACAATTGTAAATAAATTCCTGAACCAAAGAATCTCAGTTAACATTAAAACATCATACCTGATGTACATAAAGCCCAGTGCCCTGATATAGGGTGAATCTGTGTGGGTGATGAGACCCATCACTTGTTTGCGGGTCAGTTTCAGTGTGAACAGCTTATACAGCAAGCAAAATGCAGTGGACACGATCCCACCAGTCCCAACTCCTCGAACCTGCAGGACAAACATCATGAGATTTAAAGCTAGACTCATGTTTAGATCAAGCGAATCTCTCCCTTTATTTAATCTAAGTGACGAAGAGGATGGGAGGATGAAGTTGGAGGTCTCAAGGCACGTACTTCTACTTACCCCTCCGCACATTCCCGTCTGTCCCGCTGTCTTCCTGCTGCCTTTTTCCCATGGCTCCACATGGTTGACCTGATAAACACATTTAAATTAGATTAACATTAGACTTAAATGTATTCAAACCTGGCAATAAATTGAATACAACTACATTACACAACTTACCACTGTTCTAAATAATCACCGAAATCACATCAATCCAACCACATGCGTTTTTCAAAATTAATAAACTCTTGTATTAGTGCACTAGTGACGCTAATCATATTAACCTTACAAACACTTTTACTTACAGATAATACTTTAAAATCAGAATCGTGGAAAATTATTACAATAGAACTTATTTGTTGCAACAGTACTGGCTAATGCAAAGTTATTATGTCTTTAATAGTGAAAATAAAGGGCCGTTCATAGTACCAAAGACGACAGAGAAATGATATTAAAATAACTTTAACAATTTTCTTTTCACCTGATTAAAGATAAAACTTTGACAGCTAATCAGTTTAAAGGGACATTTCACCCAAAAATGCTGTCATTTACTCACATTCAAGTTGTTTCAAACCTGTATGAATTAATTTCTTACGCTGAATACAAAATACTATATTTAGTATGGGTAACCAAACAGTTGATGGACCCCATTGACTTTCATTACATTCAGAATACTGATAGGTTACAGTGTAAACAAAATGAGAAAAAAAAATTATAACAAAATATAACAAAAATATATGTGTGTGTGTGTGTGTGTGTGTGTATATATATATATGTATATATTACACACACACACACACACACACACATATATCTATATCTATATATCTATCTATCTATCTATCTATCTATCTATCTATCTATCTATCTATCTATCTATGTATATTTATCATGTGTTCAGATATATTCTACCAAAAAGATATGCAAAATCACACATTTAATCCCAGGTGAAAAAGACGTACAATTAAGTGTATTAAAAATACATTACATTATATTTGCATTGTACTAAAAACATATTTAAGTACATTTTTAATAAACTTAATAGTACATCTTTTTCACCTGGGATGAGAATGCCCAATTAGCATAATTAAACATACAAATTTCAGAATACGAGGACGTTTTATGGTGATCTCTATTATTTAAAATGTTTACCCTTTTCACATGTAGTGTCTCACCTTAATAACTAAAAACTGCTGTTGCTATGGTGATTTTCTGGAACCATAACTACCTATTCACTATTCATAGTCACTATTTATTGAATGCTTTTCAAAACAATTAAAGAAAAAGGTGACTGAAGCAGTCAATAATATATTGAAAGACTATAGGGTAATATAAATAAAAAGTCAGTGATAGGAGTTTTGAACAAAATGTGGTTGAGTTGACGACAAAAGATTCATTTTTGAAAAACTTAAGCTAAACTTAATTTCTGTAATTAACGTTACATTTGAACTAGTTAGCATAGTTAGCCTTTATGGCCAAACACGGTCTACTTTAGCATACATAATAAAGAGCAAAATTCGTTAAATAAATAAAAAATATTTAACGTTAAGTCTAAAAGAAAAATAACAACAAATGAGTAATCTACTCAAAGCATCAATAATATGAAACGGAAAAGAGACGTAAAACCGCGGGCTTCACGGGATGCGGCCCTGGTTTGTTTCACCACCTTGAAGTAAATCTCGTCAACCACCTCGTGGTACGTCTTGAGCTCGTACAGCTGCACCTTGAAGTAGGGAGACGACAGGACGTTTGTCAGGATCATCGGGTTGAGGTTCATAGTCTTCTCGTTGCCCCATAACGGCAAAACGTTGCCGTGTTTCCCGCCGGCCGGTTTGCTCACGGCCTGCTGCTGTTGTTGCTGCTGACTAACCGCCATGGCAGGGCTTTCACAACGCCATTAAAATTCAAAACGAAATAAAATGACCGTTACCCCAAACGAATATATCTACAACGCGTCCAATGAGGCGCGCGAATGGCGGACCGACGTATCTTAATTCATTCGAATTAAATTTATATATCTTTTGACTGTTGTCTATGTAATGCTGGAAGACGCACGGGAAGCGTTCTGTTCCGCCGAGACGAGTTGTGGGGACAAGATGGCGCGCGGAAGAGGGGCGGCGGAAATGGAAGCAAGGATGTGGGTTGCCATGTGTGTCACAGAGAAATACTCCTCACCAAAAGGAAGAAATTTGTGAAAACTGCGAGTAAAATATTCTATTGTTCCATTTTTTTGAATCCATGGATTAAATATGTATGTAGTCCAAAGTGAAAACAAAACATTTCTGTCACGGGGTGGAGAAAAAGTTAATTGCATTTCATCGGAGGATATTTTACAAAAGACTCGGCAACACGGTCCTCCAGGATGGTGCTACTTCGTCATGGCTTGTACCAATGCTTATTATTCCTGATTTCATAATATGATACTTAATTATTGTTTAAGTCTATTTTTTTCATATACTATTAGTGTTTGGATGGCATTGATGGTCTAAATCACTGTAATTTCCTTGCCCATTAACATTAGGGTTAAGATTTGTGTACAGTACTTTTACAGCATGTTTATAAGATATGGACTATTATGTGGAGTGTTACATTACATACTTTACGTTGATATAATACATACTATAAGTGTGAATTCATAAAAAAAACACTCAGCAAGAGTCACATTAGATGTGCAAAAAGACAACTACCAGGCAAATCAGCAATATGACAAATCAAAACTACAGAACCAAATACTTTATATAACGGTTTTATTTTTTTAAACGACATTTATGTTATTCTTAAAATGCAACATATTACATGTTGAATTTTGACTGTGGATTTAATTACATACATTTTATGCAAAAACAAACAATAAAATAAAACAAATCAGGGAAAGACGTTCATGGTTGTACTTTTTTAGATTTCTGTAGGCAGTATTCAAAAAATATGAAACAGTATTTAGGAAACCTTCAGGTATATACTTAACCTTTATTATTTGAAATGTCAGATATTTCTTTTTCCCCTCTACTTTCTAGCTTTTATGTTACAACTGAAAAAACAAAAAATAAATGAAAATCATGTTTTCTTTATATACAATTAACTAAAAATATACAGCTCTGTAATCTACAATATGAAATCTGATAAACAGTTCTTTGTTAACCTTTAAAATTGGCACAGTTTTTTTCAAACAAATTGTTGCAATAATAAACTACAAACCCTTAAAAAAAGGATCCTGAATCAGGTCTTCTGCATTGCTGCTTAACTGAAAAGAGAATGCCTGTAAAACTAATTTGGATTATGCCATTTTAACAGAGGCTTCTCATTTCTAATGACTTGAAAAACAGTCAAGTATACCAGTTAGTAACTCACTAGTTTGTGGGTTTATTTGACATGGTGTTGAACCAATAGCTATCTACAGCACAGACCAGCTGGCCTCTGTTTACCGTTTAGTTATAAAGTTTACTTTTTAAATTAACATATTTGTAACATTCATTTAGACTACCTTTATGGGTGGTTTCACAAAATGACTTCTATCAGAAATATGACTTCAAGTTTCAAGTCTACTTGAAGTAGTATACTAAATATACTAATAATATAGTATAATTTATTGTTTCCCCGTCTTCAAATTAGCAGCATCCGCTAAAGGAAACACAGGACAGTCCAAAGTGCATCAGTCCATGTCATTTGATTGAGTCCATCCATGTGATTTTTACAAAAAAAGTTAATATAAAATAGGTCTGAAATACTGCAACACACCTTTTCGATTACACCAGTGGTTCTCAGTGACCTGAGACCTTTAACCATCTGTTTTTGGTAAAAGAGTACCAATCCAAGCATTTCCTGTTACTGTGAGCTTAAGCAAGGCTTTAGTCTATCATCAGAGCTTGACCAGTAGGGGGAGCAGTGATGTCACAAATCCCTAGAGCCCATGAATGTGTCAGGAGCCCAGTATAGAACGGCTGCTTATGATTTGAAGACAACTGCTGTCTCCTCCTTTGACCCAGGATATTACATCACCTTCCACCGTGGATGTTCAGTACTAGCGTTTTATAACCACCTGTTCAAAAGCTCCAGCACCAATCCTGAATGACAGAAAGGGAGAGAGAAAGATACACATTATATTAAATTACTGAATTACATTACCTCCATACCAGAATTAAATTACCAAAATACCTCTCTACCTCTCAATAACACGCTTCCCATAATGGAAACACAATGACACAATGAACATGCATCACACGAGGACAGCATGAGCAGAAGCTGTCCATTGCTGTGGTGACCTTGCGGCAGTGATGTTAGATAATATATCTCACCTGGTGTGCTGAGAGCCCAGTGCTGTGCTTCCTCCTGGCCCAACAAACAGACGAAGACCCTCCTCTGCAACACACATATTTAGACTATATTGTTATTTTTTTTTTTTAATAAAAAATAAACATATAAAATGGTGGACATTAGAATGGGCAAAATCATCTCTTATACTTTCACTGAAGAGTGAACTTGAGTCATATTTAGGGGTCACAATATCTTTTTTTACCACCAGAGCTCTAGCAAACACATAGCAATCCCTTAACATTACAGCATCAACTTTTGAATGAACATGCACCAGTTTGCTGCCATTCTGGTCATACACAACATTACTGTACATACGCATATAATCATCATATTACAATGATTTGAGAATTTCAATGAGAAATACTATAGATTACATTTCCAAATACATTAAAATAGAGACCAGTTAATATTACTGTTTTTGCTGTGTTTTTTTACGAAATTAATGCAGCCTTGAGGAGAATAACAAACTTATTTCAAAAACATTAAAAGCTATATTATTTTTTATATGTATACACACACTCACCTAAAGGATTATTAGGAACACCATACTAATACTGTGTTTGACCCCCTTTCGTCTTCAGAACTGCCTTAATTCTACGTGGCATTGATTCAACAAGGTGCTGAAAGCATTCTTTAGTAATGTTGGCCCATAATGATAGGATAACAGATTTGTGGGATCATGATGCACATTCAGGGCACGAAGCTCCCGTTCCTCCACCACATCCCAAAGATGCTCTATTGGGTTGAGATCTGGTGACTGTGGGGCCATTTTAGTACAGTGAACTCATTGTCAAGTTCAAGAAACCAATTTGAAATGATTTGAGCTTTGTGACATGGTGCATTATCCTGCTGGAAGTAGCCATCAGAGGATGGATACATGGTGGACATAAAGGGATGGACATGGTCAGAAACAATGCTCAGGTAGGCCGTGGCATTTAAACAATGCCCAATTGGCACTAAGGGGACTAAAGTGTGCCTAGAAAACATCCCACGCACCATTACACCACCACCACCAGCCTGCACAGTGGTAACAAGGCATGATGGATCCATGTTCTCATTCTGTTTACGCCAAATTCTGACTCTACCATCTGAATGTCTCAACAGAATTCGAGACTGCAATGCATTGAAGCAACTGTCATGTGATTGGTTGATTAGGTGAGTGTGTGTATGTATGTATGTGTATATATATATATATATATATATATATATGTAAGGGATAATCCACGGCTAGCCATGCATTAAAGGATTTTAATGCACGACGTAGAGGCAAAAAACCACCCGACGCGAAGCGGAGTGCATTAAAATTATTTAATGCATGGCTATCCGTGGATTATCCCGCTTATACCTCGGTTATTTGCCAAGTTAAAAAGAAGTTAAAGTTATAACTGTTGTTTACAGTGTGATTTTTTAACAGACGTGTAAAAATGACGGTTATTTTCTTAAGTTACGGCTCGTTAGTTCTAGCACTCGAAATGCAAAAATCATCCATTTAGCCTACCTAAATAAATGTTGTTGTTTTTTTCATATGTTTCTCTCACTCTGTTTGCAAGCGTAACTGTTACTATGGTTACCAATGTTTTTTTTTTTACAGTCTATAGTTTATAGTAGCGGATTCATTTCGAACTGTAATCAAACTGACTGGAACTACCTGTGCATTAAACGGTTTTACTGCACACCTTCCAGCCAATCAGAATCGAGTATTTAAACAGCCTGTGGTATATATATATATATATATATATAGAGAGAGAGAGAGAGAGAGAGAGAGAGAGAGAGAGAGAGAGTGCTCTGGTGGTTTCTGGGAAAAGTTGTAGTGGCAGCTGCAGGTTTAATGTTGCTGTCTCTGAGGTCTATCCATGAGTCAGAGAGAGAAGAGGGGAAATTCAATCATCTGTTTGTTTGAGACTGCAGTAACCATAGTAAACATTCATTTGACAAAACCATAATGTGGTGCATAATAGTGCAATTGTGCATCTGCGGTGTCTACTGATCTGAATGCAGTTTGTACCCACTATAGGAAGGTGGCACACTCTGTGGTGTAGTGTAAAGCTCTGCACGAGCTGGTCATACACAACATGTTTTCGTGTGTGTGTCCGCCATTGTTTGTTTCCCACAGCCTGTTGTTATGGAGATAGGAATGATGTTGAAATGTAAACTATTTTTTATATTTTTTAAAGCATTCAAAATATATTTATAGAGGTAGGCCTATTTCGGTCTTTATATATGCACGTGTATGTGTACCCTCCCTGCTAAAACATAATGTAGCCCTGGTACCTTAAAACTTTTGTTTTTATTTGTGTTTATAATGTTAAATGTTTTTTTTTTACATAAATGTTATTTTTTAAAACTTTCTATTCATAGAATCCTCAAAAATGTGCATCACTTTCCACAAACAACTAAGAAGCAATTGATCATGTGACATTGAAGACTGGAGTAATTCAGCTTTGCCCTCACAGGAACAAATGACATTTTAAAATATATTAAAATAGAAAACAGTCGTCTTAAATAGATAAAAATACAGTTATTGTGAAATATTATTACTAGGTCATGCAGCCTTGTTGAACTTGGTGAGACTTTTTTAAAAACATAAAAAGCAAGTAAATTCCTTTTTTACATTAATATGGCCTCTTTAAGATCTGGACTATAAATAATACACGCATCAAGGTGCTTTGTGTATTTCGAGCCCGTTCTCATCCTTTAGCGTCACATAAAGCGCTTTATGACAAAACGGCGCTATACTACGCACATGGTACCCTTTATCGTTTATATAACACGCGAACTCAAGGCGTCATAAATCCTTTAGCGTAATATGAGACTACTCTACCCTACCCCACACCTAAACCTAACCATCACAGCACGTGTTATATAAACGATAAAGGGTACCATGCGTGGAGTATAACGCCGTTTTGTCATATAACGTTCTATATGACGCTAAAGGATGAGAACGCGTTGGTATTTCAGGAAAGGTCGGTTAAATCAAAGTTGTTCTAATAGTACCTTCATTACTAGAATCCAGTATGCTGTGGCTGAAGTCCTGACCCTGTAGGATCGTCTCAATGATATCATCAGCATCCACTCTGGTAGCGTCCATTCGCTTTAGCTGACACTCAACCGAGTCCTGCTTTACAGGGTGCCTGAAATAAAAACATACACACTTTGTTAATGGCTTCATTTAAATGTTTCTCTGAAAAACATTTTTCAGGAACAGCTAAAGCACACTTTTACCTGTTGGCTGTGATCCCACTGTGTGACGGTGTGGCTAAGTCCTGGGGCAAAGGTGTGCGGGACTCTCTATCCTCACAGGGCTCTGGTAGACTGCCAATCCCAGTGGAGGCACTTCCCGCAGACAAGTTCCTCCTATGCGAGAGCTCAGTCAGGCTGGAGGAGCACGAGTGACCTGTACTGTAGCCTACAAGGATGTCCAGACTCATCAATATTATGATATAATATTATGCAAAAAGTACAATAGAATAATATCAGCTGATATGGTAAATTATTTACACATCGATATTGTTCTGATGTCAAAATAGGGCCGATGTGAACAGGCCGATAATCAATCCTGTGTATTTGCATGTGTGTAGATGTGAGTGTGGGGACGGGGATGTTTTGTTTTTGAACGAGCGAATACATTTCCAGCTGAAGTTCTGTCAGTTTAAACAAGCGCAAGAAGACTGGAACTTGCGCGCTGTTTTCTGTCAGCCTTACTAGGCATATTTTTTGTCCCGTCAATGCCTTATTTCACCGGTGAGTGATGTAGATGACGACTACTGTGCTTGTTTAACTAAGAGAAGGAGCAGAGAGAGAGTGAAAGCCCTGGTTGCGCACGCCGTCTTCAAACTGTCTTGCTCTTTCTCCCTCCCTCGCGCATATTAATGAATTCAGTTGACTGAATAGCCTCTATGCACGATCGCTTCCGCGTTTTTCTGAAGCCCACCCAGTTACATTCAGTGCTGCGTCAGAAGCCGGTTTTGCATTAGGTGGAAATAGTGGCAAATTACACTCGCTGTTTACAAAACTTCCTGCGGTTAACGTGAACGATGTTAACAACACTGTGAGGCAGTTAGCGGTCACACATAAGAGTAAAAAAGAAAAGGGCTTTAAATGATATATTTCAAGCTACATCGACACCTTTGAGGGTGAGTATTCTCTCATATTGTGCGAAATCCGACTAAGCGAATCAGTTTCTAAAATCTTTGTCTCCGTGTCTGAGAAAATAAATTCTATCTAGTGATGAAATGTTTTCTGTATTGAGACAAATCTAGTGTGATGTCCTAAACTGCCTGGATAATCACACAACGTGTGCTGTGGTCCGTTAATGACACGTCAGATTTGCGAACTAATGACTCATTTGAACCGATACACTTTAATGAATGGTTAAAACAACTGATCTGTCCAACACTGAACTCAAGAGACATAAATCGGAAACACTTTACAATAAGGTTCCATTTATTAAATTCTAGAGTACATTAGTTACAATTCTACATTAGTTAACATTCTATTAACAGGGCTTGACATTAACTTTTTGAGGCACTTGTCCTTCGGACAAGTACATTTATGTTTCACTTGTCCATGCACAAAAGTCACTTGTCCGGGTAAAGATTTATAATTTTATCTTGGGCTGCACGATTTGGGAAAAAATTCATATTGCGATTATAGAGGTCAATATTGCGGTTGTGATATGCGATTGCGATATAATAAAAAATGGTTTCATGAGTTAACTTGTTTGGTTCTAAACCAAATGCACACACAGATTAGTGATAATTCTGAAATTAGCAATAACAACTAAATGATTGATAACACCTATAATGACCAATAAGCCATTGATGTCTGGATAAAAATTAACTGTCTAACAGGTAGGACATATACAGAAATTGAATAAAGTTATCAAACAGCCTGCGCTGCATAAATTATAAAGACTACTCCTTATTAAAGCTACACAAGTTCTTTAGTCAAGAGCAGTGAGTTATTTGCTCTGTTCCCTTTGTTCTTTCATTAACTTTACTGACAGAACGCTTTATTGGTAGCTGGCCCTTTAAGAGCAGCTGCTGTGGACAGAGACGCGTATCTCACACGCGCCTCATTCTCTCACGAGTCACAACTCTTTATGTCCATCATAAGACTGCTATTATGTTATGAAGATACTCTGACAAATGACATTTTGGCTTAATTGTGTGTGTTGTTGATGTTTGTTCAAACGCGAAAGAGAACTTCTGGCGCGCGGTCGTGCATGCGCATTATACTGGCGCGCGCTCTTTCTCTGAGTCACATTCAGGACATTCATAGGCATGAAAAATGTGTTCGTTTCAAATTCGGTAAAATTAAACATAACGTTGAAGTAACATGGCATTTTATTTTGTTTGAAATTTAACTTGTCCGGTCGGACAACTAATTTCTCTTCTACTTGTCCTACAAAAAAAATCCACTTGTCCCGGACAAGCCTTAATGTTGAGCCCTGTATTAATATTAGTTTCTATGCGAATTTGACAAAACCATGACAAAACCACCCCCGTCAGTCAGTTCTAGAATGATTCATTTTTTCCAAATTGAGCTATTCAAGTCATCTGGTGAAATTGCATTTATTTATCTGCGATATATATTGCGATATAAAATCAATGTCATTTTTTACCAATATCATGCAGCCCTAATCCTCGCTATGTGTTTTCTATACAGAGATAGACAATGCTAAATATCGGTATCGGCCATAACAACAATATTAATATCGGTTATCGGTATCAGCCACAATTTTCACATCAGTGCATCACTAAGAATAACAGAAAAGCAATACATTTGGTGTGAATGAACAGACCAGATAACTTGGACTGCTGGCTGGCGTAACTGGCGTTTCTTGAGTGGCCACACTTTCCAACTTCATCTGGAACAGAACCATGACTTAAGCCACTTTTTCCTGGGTTTTCTAGAAGATAAAATCCAGTGGATTGTTAGCATCATTGTGAATTTTGGGATGGATGAAATGCAAACTGGTCTTTTTTATCTCAAGAGTAGGGATGTGCCATGGTGATGGAAAAAATATGAGATGTGAGTAGAAATTATACTTCAATGTTTTTGTGTACTTTTGCAAAAGTTTTGTGTTCTCTTGCTATAAGACTGGGAAAACCGGAAGAACTGGAAGAGAGCTACTCCCTGAGAAAACAAACTAAATTAACATTTGAACTCTCTCTTGAGAAACTAGCCCCCAATTTCTTCGCTCTCTCATACAAAGGTGGTTATCCCCAAAGAAGTAAAACAAAAGGTAATACAGTTTTTAAGAGTTTAGAGATATCTTGCTTGTCTTTCATGCCAAATGGCATCCTGTCCTCAAAAGCTGTAAACTGCCATTAACACAAATTCTCATTGTAAGCACATGTTTAGGTTTCTGTCTTGGTCTGAGTATATAAAGAAATGTCTCAGCGTGATTTTGCAGCCGCATCAGCCCGTAATGCTGAATGTCCTCGGACGCTCAGCATCACTGTATGTATTTTTCCTAAAATGTCAGGTATACATCTTTTACTCTTCATCTCTGAACGTTTGATGATTTATTTGGATTATCTTTAAATTGATTATGTAATTGGCATGATAAATTATTAAATTAGATTTTATTCTGACTTATTTTCCCAAGTACATTAAGCGAATGCATATGTTAGCACAAATTTGCTTAAGGTAGTAACGGATTAGAGTCCAGTTTTGAATGGAGCATAGGAGCACACCAACTGCGATTTTAGAGTTCCGGCAACATTTGGTACTAATTCAAGTGTACTTGGACTGCAAAGAATTTCCGTTTAGGACAGCAAAATCGAACCAACCTAAATAGGGTGGGTCTTACCTCTGTTTTAATGTAATGTTCCTTTATCTAACTGTATGTGGGAAACCATGGCATGACCAAACCAAAGCTACTACCAGAGAAGTAATATTGGTCATTTGGTCTTATTTAGTGATCATGACCTCTGACTAGAGAATGTTATTTAAATTCAAGTGTATACAGATCCATGGGAACTATATAAAGTATCTTAGATAGAGTACACGTGAATGCAACCATCTAAGGTATTAGTCAAATACCTCTGTTTATTGATCAAAAACGGATGAGTTTGTGATCGTGAAACAGAGTTAAATGGCCGCACGAGGACCTCAAAGCAACATAGATTCCAAATGAACGGGTAACATATAAAGTACAGAGTTGAATAGAAACGTTCACCTAAATTGAATGATCTTCAAACATCAATTGAACCTTTTTCATTTTTGGAGTCAGATGAAATAGAGGTTAAATTACTTTGCCACGCTGAAAAGACAGTAACGTGCAGAAACCTTCACCCACTTATCGGAAACTGTTCGTTGGACCCATTGGGACGGCCCTCACAAAATGTTTTTCCTCCCATCTCATGTTTTTTTCAATCACCATGTCCCTTTAAAGCTACACTGTGTAACTCTTTTAGTTTATTCTTAGCTAAAAACACAGTTCTTTCAAATATATGTGCTCATTAATGTATATTTACTTCGTTCAAGTAATAAAGTATTCTTGTGAGTGTATAATATGCCATTGAAAATACATACGGGTAAGGGGTTCTAATGTTGGTCGCCATGTTGCCCCTCCATCTTGAAAGTACATTAGCCAAAGAGGGACATACCCGTTAATTCAAGCTTCGCCTTTTGCGTTTACGTTTGAGTTAACACTCATGGACGAGGTCGAACAGGAAGCCATATTAATCTTGGACTACATTGGCCACCGTAGGAGTTAAAACGAAATCGGAATTGAGAGGAACAGAAACTAATATTCACTGGATGGTCATATACCTTTTTCACTGCTAGATGGGGGTAAAAATCACACAGTGTAGTTTAAGAACTTGACAGAATGTGTTATTTATTATTCACGCCTTTCCGCCTTTTCTGGCACTGATCCCGAACTAGTAATAAGAGAATAAAATGCACTACCTGTCAATAGTTTGCAATCATTTTGAT
This sequence comes from Hybognathus amarus, assembly GCA_030378365.1. NCBI lineage: Eukaryota > Metazoa > Chordata > Actinopteri > Cypriniformes > Leuciscidae > Hybognathus > Hybognathus amarus. Next base: position 248,388 of record JAQIUQ010000725.1, on the reverse strand, counting down.
GTTTTTGAAATAGACTATTTTTTATGCATACCAAAGCTGCATTTATCAAAAATATAGTGAAATCAGTATAAATTCAATTAAAATAAGTGTTTTGTATTTTAAAGGGCACCTATTATGTCCTTTTTCACAAGATGTAAAATAAGTCTGATGTCCCCAGAGAGTGTATGTGAAGTTTTAGTTCAAAATACCCAACAGATCATTTTTACAGCATGTTTAAACTTGAGACTCCCTTTCATAAACTCCCTTTCATTATCATCAACATACATTTGCTGCACAAAACACTTGTTACAACTAACAGTAAACAAATATATACATTCAGGGGTGTTTAAAGGGTTAGTTCACCCAAAAATGAAAATTACGTCAGTAATTACTCACCCTCATGTTGTTCCAACCCTACAAATAGAGAATACTCCAACAAAAATTATTCTCGTCGCTTGATAAACTTAAGATTGAGCCACTGTAGTCACTTGGACTATTTTAATGATGTCTTTAATAACTTTTCTGGGCCGGCAAGTTTCAATAACATAGAAGCCTATGGAGGAGTGAGACAAGTCTCAGATTTAATCAATTATTCAAAATTATTAATCAGTTATTAATTATTATCAATTATTAATCAGTTATTAAAGACATTTTAATGATGTTTTTAATAACTTTTCTGGGCTGGCAAGATTCAATAACATGGAGGCCTATGGAGGAGTGAGACAACTCTAAGATTTAATCAATTTCAATCAAAAATTGTGTTCTGAAGATGAACGAAAGTCTTATTGGGTTGGAACAACATGAGGGAGAGTAATTACTGACAGAATTTAAATTTTTGGGTGAAGTAACTGATCAGTAACGTTAGGCCTATCACTCTGAAACCTGTAAACTGGTTCACGAACAGTTGGTACAGATCCATCCTTCAGAGTAACAACGAGAGTAAATGACGACTGCTATGTTCATTCTTACATCCAACAACAAACCACCTCAATTGCTTAGAAGACATTCTTGTCTACAGCTGGTCGGTGTCAAAGTAATGGCTAAGTGTGTACAGCTCACTCAGGGCAGGTCTATGCTAAGACGCCAGTGTCTGTCAACAGTTGTGGGAGGGGCTTGTGGAAAAAATACATCACATTGCCCCAAATCTAATAACGGGTTGATCTGAGACAGTGCTTATAATTTATGGGGATTTAAAAAAAGAATGTTCTTCGAGTAGAAAGTTCAAAAGAACAGCATTTATCTGAAGTAAAACTCTTCACATTATTCATAAATGTCCTTACTATGACTTCAGATCAATTTAATGTGCCTTTGCTGAATAAAAGTAAAACTGCCATTCAAAAGTTAAGCAGCAAAAACTGTTTTACATACATGACATAAATGTAGCGTAAAAATATTTAGTGGTTTATATAGGTGGTAGATTTTTTTCTATGTGTGGATTGTCAAGGTACCTGTACAGGTAAGAGTTGCTTTCTGTGTCTCTCCTCTTCTGTCCTCATGTAGACATGTCTCTGTGTCTCCTGGAAAACCAATGGTCATTGATGTGGATGGAGGCCTGGAAGAATAAAGAAAATGTCACCATTAAAAACATGTAAACATCATCAACACAAATCACATAATAATATTCTTATCTTAAACTTAATATTTTTACAAAACATAATTTTTAGTGGCAGATTTACTAAACAGGGCAAATTAGCGGCAGAGCAAAATCCCATAAAAGACCCGATGGAAAGTTCTACATTTGATCCACTGATTCAACAGAAATGAATGAACACTGATGCAGCCAGATCATTTCCATAATGACCAACACAATTTACCAATTAGCTTCTGGTTTAAGACATGCATTTTGGGCCCAAACACCAGTAAATTGACTAGCGTAAACCATAGTAAACCACCTCTAGATTCATTTAAATACTCTCCTCCCATAAATGTTGTGTTTGAAAGGGAAACTCCTACAAATGCATGCACATGAAGTCAGCCACAAAAATAACCCTGTCCACACCTTTTCAGTGCTAATTTTTCACCTTGTGTATTAAGAAAAAACCTGACGGTAGTTTTAACATCAAAAGAAAGCTGTTAGTAAATCTGGCACCTAGACTCCTACATTCCAGCTCCCAATTGACCTTATGCACAGCTTCACTACATCCTGAACTTAAGCCAGCCTCTTGTTTCCTGTCTGCCATTATTGGCCGAACTTAATTAACTTAATTCAGGTGTGTCTGATTATTGTTGCCATGACAACTGAGGTCAGGCACACCTGGACTGATCAATTTGTCCAATAATGACAGACAGGAAACAAAGAGCTGGCTTAAGTTCAGGAAGTAGTGCAGCTGTGCATAAAGCCAATTGTTTACCCAAGAGCCTCAATATTTTGAAAGGTCAATTTTAGGAGGGAAACAAGTAATGCAGAAAAATACGAAAAACAAAAAACTAAAATGGATAGACCGTCTTGATGCACCGGAAAAAAATATAAACATCACTTATAACAATTACAGGAATGATAACTAGAAAGCTTACTCCCAAGTCTGTACAATTTTTTTCTGTACAGTTTTGCTATTACATTGCTAGGGTGCTCTAAATGGTTGCTATGCAGTGACTAGACAGTTACCAGTGTGATAGACAGGACAGATGACTTCCTGAATGTTCTGAAGCTGAGATATAGCTTATTCATGCTGTCATACAGTTGCTAGGGTGTTGAACCAATTGCAATTGTCGTACAGTTGCATTGGTTACCTATAAAGTTCCGTATTAATTACAAGGTATTGCTTTTGACTTATAAAGCTCTAAATGGTTTAGCTTCAGTCTATTTAACGGATATTCTATCGCCCCACAATCCATCGCGCTCTATAATCACTAAATTCGAGGCTTCTGGTCCTTCCTAGGATATCTAGATCCACCAAAGGAGGGAGAGCATTTTCACATTTAGCTTCGAAGCTCTGGAATAGCATTCCTGATATTGTTCGTTGCTCAGACTCGCTCTCCCAGTTTAAAACTAGACTAAAAACCAGGCATTCAAATAAATTTATCTTACAGTTACTGTAAATTTGGCCTCTAGTTCATAAACGCCAGAGGAGAACTGTCCCCCGACTGAGCCTGGGTTCTCCCAAGGTTTTTTTTTTTTTTCTCCATTGGGTCATCTGATGGAGTTTTAGGACACCATCGGGTCACTTGATGGAGTTTTTCGGTTCCTTGCCACTGTTGCCTTTGGCTTGCTCAGTTGGGGATATTCAAATTAAATGACCCATCATACCATTGATCAGCTCTACCAACTTGATGTCTTTTCCAGTAATAAACAAACACTGTTAAGTTGTTTTGATTGATACTGTGAAGCAGCTTTGATACAATCTGTATTGTGAAAAGTGCTATATAAATATATTTGACTTGACTTGTAAATTGTTGCTAGGGCATGGCCAAACAGTTTTCAGTGAGGTATTTAAAGACTACCTGTCAGTCTGTATCAAAAGAGCCCATCCCTGAGTCTTTATATTTTTCTGCTGCAGAGACACAGCCAATTTATTTTATTCTATGGTTGCTAGGGTCCTCTAAATGGTTGCTAGGATAGACAGTTGCCGGGGTGATATTTAAAGACTACATCTTTAAATCAAAAGAGACCACCCACTTGTCTGTAGAATGTTCAGATCTGATCCATCTTTTTTAATATTAAGTATATGGGGTGGTTGCTAGGGTGCTATAACTGGTTGCTAGGGCATAGCTACAAAAGTTTAAATGTAACTATATATTGGCTGCTTGCGAAGTCGAGTCAAATGAGCCTTCCACAATTTGGCATTCTGATGCAGAGATACAGATCTCACATATTTATGGCCAATGTAAATCTATGGGATTTTATTTCGCCCACTTTTTTTTGCCCCCGGACGAACATATGATTTGACACCTAATTCATGGGTCAAAAAAGTTACGGCATGAGTTACATAATCGAGTTTGGTCCAGAAGAATAATATGTAAGAGGAATAACAATAGTGATACAAGCACCACTAATACGTTTTTCAAAAAAAGAGGTTGGAAAGATAAGTCCAATGTTTCGCAAGAATGAATAAATCAAACAACTTTTGATACTTTAAGATATTTTTGCATCTCCTGAAGCTCAAAAATCTCCAGTTCGTTTAACTGAACAGCCTGTAATTTAAAAGTATGAAGTTATTAAAATTTCTCCAGTGTTCAAACTCACAAAGGGTTGTAAAATAATAAATAAATAAATAAATAAATAAGGGTGAGTAAAACTGAACCCAGCCAGGTCATGTAAAGTATATGGAACAAATAATCTATAAACCACTGATTTCAGAAGGATATTAATCTGACATGTCACTGGTTTTAGTGCCTCTAAAACTTGACAGTGACATAAAACTATGACGTACCAGCCAGAGCTAAAAGCACTTTAGGTGCAGTATGAGCACTCCCACACACACTATCACACCTCTCATGCCTCTCATAAACACATACTCACAGGGAAACACCAACAAACACTTTGATTTATTAGGAGTGCATATGACTATTTTTGACAACCAACTATTCATGGGAAGGAATGATACAACTCTCACTAAAGCACATTTCAAGAGGATAAATATATTTTATATCAGGTTAATGATATTTTCCACAGCACAACCCAACCCTTACCTTTAAACTTACCTCTTATAAAGTAGTGGGGACCAGTAAAATGTCCTCACAAGTTGATTGACACGCACACACACACACACGTTTATTTGAGCTATGTGCCAACTCCCTTATATAACAGGAAGCACATCTTTCAATGTGTCAGGGTGCTTTGTGAGGTGATACATTTATCTCCCACTAAATATGAACTATTTCAACATACACGCAAAACGCAAACCGCACAGTTACACTGCTCTGAAACCATACCAAATGTAGTGCTTCAAGTCTATATAAGCAGAATCAGATCAGCATAAAGAGATAAAAAAATAAAGAAAACTTCTAAACAAAAAGTTAATTATTGACATTACAAATAATAAAAGTAATGTTCTATTACAAACAACCTTGGCATTACCAGTGTTGAATAACATTTAATTACAATAACGATTTAACACAAGAAACATTTCTTATTGTTATCAATGTAAAAAACAGTTGTGTTGCTTAATATATATCGTGATACTTCTTTCAGAATTCTTTCATGAATAAAAAGTTCAAAAGAACAGCATTTACGGTCACTTTTGATCAAATTATTAATAAAAGTTAATATTATAATTAATATCTTTTAAAAAAGAAAGACCCAGAAACTTTGAACAGTACAGTAAACCTGCCACATGAGCTAATTTTCAAAGGTTTTAGGCTGCAGACACTGAAAAAAAAAAAAAAAAAAACACCTGTGTGTTTGGCTAAAAACTACCAGGAAGTGGTTGAATCAGACTTCCTGTGTTTATGCGGTCCCAGACATTGGTGTCAGACAAACCGTATTTCACTGCGGAAGAACACTGACGCTAACTCATATACTGGCATCTGCACACGACAACATAAAAGCATCACGACAGCTGGGCATGAATTGTCACATCAACAAGGTCATTCTAAGCGCCGCTGGGCTCCTCAATGTAATATCAATAATATCTTGTTGAAAAGACCAGTTTAGACCAGAACTAATTGCTGGTTTGGCATTGATCTAACTGGGTTAACAGCAAATCTCCACAATGGCCAACTATTATTTTTTTTTTAAAAATTGTAGACTTTTTATTATTATTATTATTATTTATTTATTTATTCGTATTGGGTTTGCTGGTAAATGGTGCCATTTGTTGGGCCCTTAAAAATTAATAACCACTTAACAATGGTTCCAATGTACCAAACATGTATGTTCTATTTTAGTTTTTGTTTTTTGTTTTTTTTTCTCTCTCTCTCTGTTTGCTCTGTTCCTGTTTGTCTCAGGGTGGCCGCGGGTCATTAAAAGTATTAAAAAGTCTTAAATCAATTTTCCTAAAAATAAGGCCTTAAAAAGTATTAAACTGTCTTAAATTCAGATTGGATAGGTCTTAAATATGTTTGTCATGTCACCGCTAAGATGCATGCCATCGTTCTTCTAGTCAGGTCGAATATTTTCTACAAGGTAACGTAACGTATGACATATCAGTATCAACTGACCAATCGGCTAACCTAACCTTAACCAATCCTTATTTGTAACCAATCCAAGGCCTTATTTGGGGATACGCGCCCCAGCATGGTCTTTTTGTCTCATTTATTATGCCTCGTTAAACCAGGTGGTTCGAAACTGATGAAAAGCTTCTAAAAAATATGCTGGTCTTTTCAAAAGACAGATTCTGATTTGAATATGAAATAATTTTCCAATTTAAATTAAGGGACAACTTACGTTTTAAAGCAGGGATCGCCCGACATTAGCTGCATGTTGATTATAACCTAGAAAAGGAGAGACAGATGGTGAATAGTTATATTAGATGTAGCAGATTGAATATTTAAATAATACCCATTACCCACTGAAAACATCAAATACTGGAGTATTGTGTGATAAATTGTATTTTCATGAAGGATATAGCCATGGCTCTAATATCTGATTGGATGAGCCATGTTTGAAGCTACTGAAAAATAGCCCAGATAAACATAAATTGATGAATTGACATAAATATATTGTACAAGTTGACACTGTTTTCTAAAAGCAATAAACACAGAGCTTAGTCAAGGGGTTTACGATTCTATGTTTAGCATAATTCCTTTGCATTGCAATAGAGAATAATGATGTATTACTTTTTCACGACTGATACAGATTTCTAATATGTTGAAAGTGCACAACGTGGGAGTAAATAAACAAAACCGTATTTATTAATATCCACCAGCTAAAATGTATGAGAACACAACCACTTAACATCGACGATAACTGACAAATGAACTAGGGAAACTCAGGGCTTAAACACAATGAACAAACAAAGGGAACTAGAATAATTGTGATTAACCATAGCAACAAACTAGAGCATGAATGAGTAACCTAATTTTGGAAACTAATATGGGAACTAAACCTAAGGGAACTAATATGAATAGACAACAGGGTGGCTACAGGCATAAACCATTTAAATTTAAGACTTTTTAAGACTTTTTAATACCCCTTCTAAATTAAATTTAAGACCAAACTTACGACGGAAACTGTGTTTTAATGCGAGCCCACAAAGCAGCTCGATTGGTTAAGGTTAGGTTAGCCGATTGGTCAGTTGATACTGATATGTCATACGTTACGTTACCTTGTAGAAAATATTCGACCTGACTAGAAGAACGATGGCATGCATCTTAGCGGTGACATGACAAACATATTTAAGACCTATCCAATCTGAATTTAAGACAGTTTAATACTTTTTAAGGCCTTATTTTTAGGAAAATTGATTTAAGACTTTTTAATACTTTTTAATGACCCGCGGCCACCCTGAGACAAACAGGAACAGAGCAAACAGAGAGAGAAAAAAAAAAAAAAAAACTAAAATAGAACATACATGTTTGGTACATTGGAACCATTGTTAAGTGGTTATTAATTTTTAAGGGCCCAACAAATGGCACCATTTACCAGCAAACCCAATACGAATAAATAAATAAATAATAATAATAATAATAATAAAAAGTCTACAATTTTTAAAAAGGAACTTCCTGCATACATGGTAAAATAACTGTCATGCACTGTCACATGAGTTTTTCTATAATAAACTTGGCTTCTATAATAAATATGGCAACATGTATGTCTCCCACTGTTAGACTGCAGTAATGCAAGTTCAAAGGTGTGTATGGATCTCTACAGATATAAGTGAAAGCCTGTGGAATTTTGTTTGCTCTCCAAACAGCTTCAGGCGGAGGTGGAAGGATACAGGGCTGTGGAATTCTGGGGGCGCTGTGAACAGCTCTAGGCGTAGGTGGGGGTTGTGGATTGGAAAACACAGCTCAACACAGGCCGGAGCATGACAGACATAACCCACATGAAACGGAACAACACCGCACACAGATCTGAGAGGAACCGCCCCCTAGCAACTGCATATTTATGATATAAATAAACGAAAGGATACAATATAGAGAGCATGTGATCTCAAGACAAAGAGGGCAAGTGTCTCAATCTCTCTGTGTGCATCTGCATTTTAAAAAAGTTGTCCTAATATACGCACTCACACTCACCTAAAGGATTATTAGGAACACCGTACTAATACTGTGTTTGACCTCCTTTCATCTTCAGAACTGCCTTAATTGTACGTGGCATTGATTCAACAAGGTGCTGAAAGCATTCTTTAGAAATGTTGGCCCATATTAATAGGATAGCATCTTGCAGTTGATGGAGATTTGTGGGATGAACATCCAGGGCATGAAGCTCCCGTTCCACCACATCCCAAAGATGCTCTATTGGGTTGAGATCTGGTGACTGTGGGGCCATTTTAGTACAGTGAACTCATTGTCATGTTCAAGAAACCAATTTGAAATGATTTGAGCTTTGTGACATGGTGCATTATCCTGCTGGAAGTAGCCATTAGAGGATGTGTACATGGTGGCCATAAAGGGATGGAAATGGTCAGAAACAATGCTCAGGTAGGCCGTGGCATTTAAACGATTTCCAATTGGCACTAAGGGGCCTAAAGTGTTCCAAAAAAACATCCCCCACACACCACCACCCCCAGCCTGCACAGTGGTAACAAGACATGATCGATCCATGTTCTCATTCTGTTTACGCCAAATTCTGACTCTACCATCTGAATGACTGAACAGAAATCGAGACTCATCAGACCAGACAACATTTTTCTTCAGACACAGTTTTCAACTGTCTAATTTTGGTGAGCTCTTGCAAATTGTAGCCTCTTTTTCCTATTTGTAGTGGAGATGAGTGGTACCCGGTGGGGTCTTCTGCTGTTGTAGCTCATCCGCCTCAAAGTTGTGCATGTTGTGGCTTCACAAATGCTTTGCTGCATTCCTCGGTTGTAACGAGTGGTTATTTCAGTCAAAGTTGCTCTTCTATCAGCTTAAATCAGTCGGCTCATTCTCCTCTGACCTCTAGCATCAACAAGGCATTTTCGCCCACAGGACTGCCTCATACTGGATGTTTTTCCCTTTTCACACCATTCTTTGTAAACCCTAGAAATGGTTGTGTGTGAAAATCCCAGTAACTGAGCAGATTGTGAAATACTCAGACCGGCCCATCTGGCACCAACAACCATGTCACACTCAAAATTGCTTAAATCCCCTTTCTTTCCCATTCTGACATTCAGTTTAGAGTTCAGGAGATTGTCTTGACCAGGACCACACCCCTAAATGCATTGAAGCAACTGCCATGTGATTGGTTGATTAGATAATTGCATCAACGAGAAATTGAACAGGTGTTCCTAATAATCCTTTAGGTGAGTGTATGTATATGTGTGTTTGTGTCTTTATACCTTCAGTATAGAGTTGTCCTGACGTGTGTTTTTGGTGTTGTATCCCTCCAATAGACAGCGCCGTGTGGTGCTTCCTGAACCAGCAAACTCAGCCAAGTTCAAATCAGCAAAACCAAGCTGTGTGACAAACACATTGCATCAATGCCAGTGATCTGGTAGAAAACACTGCCATAATCCACGGATAAACAGAGCTTACCTTTGCAAATGTCTTCCCACCTTTCAGCTCCTACATAAAATAAACACACCAAAATGTATTCAATCCAACAGAAACACAGAAAAGAACGAAAGTGTTTATCCTTAGAGCCCAATTTAAGAATCAGAACAATCGTTAAATCGTACCTTTCTTACAGATATCCGAAAAACACAAGGTTCCAGCACCCCTGTCCCTGCATTAGCACACAACTTGCATAAGAAGGAGAATCTTTTCTTCCATTTAACACAATTCACCAGAACTGGCTCTCTGCAGAAGAAACCACAAGAAAAATAATGAGACATATAACACGATAAAACAACAGAACCACAGATAAATAGAAGGATAGAAGGATACATGGATGGATAGACAGACAAGCAGAAGGATAGACAGACAGACAGGTGGATAGATAGATAGATAGATAGATAGATAGATAGATAGATAGATAGATAGATAGATAGATAGATAGATAGATAGATAGATAGATAGATAGATAGATAGATAGATAGATAGATAGATAGATAGATAGATAGATAGATAGATAGATAGATAGAACCTGAAAGTTTATTTGAAAGATGAACAATATAAATAACTAACTATAACAAATAACAGTACATAATGCATGTACAATTTATGCAATAAAAGGTTTTCATTTAATAAACAAAAATATGTTTCTTTTTTTATTATATGAAAGGGATCAGTGGAAGAAAAAAATACAGTGTGTAACAGGATAAACATTTCTCAGACAGTCTTAGCTCAAGTACGCAAGAAAATATCTTTAAGCCACACAATTACTACTGTGTTATGGGAAAGTGATTTAGAAAAGGTATTTTATAATAATGTATTTAAGCAGGAAAGGGATTAGCTTGTTATGTCTGTTACGACATATTTGTTCTGGTTGTGAAAGACTACATTCTGTAATCAATTTTTCGGAATAATGCTTCCTAGGAAGCAGCTGTGTTTCTCACTGACTTTTTAATGAGCCAGTGTTGTACTGTACTCATTCATAAGGCTCTTCCCTTGTTTGTCCTGAAAACACAGTAAAAATAATGCCACGGCAATGAAGTAAAACTGCATCTGCAGAGTTTAACGTCTGGCTTTCCGAGAGGGAATGCAAACGTTACCATTTTGTAAAATGCACTGTTGCTATAACAAGTCCAGCCTTGACGGTTAAAGGAAGCAAACGAATTGCTAATCAGACACTGCCCACTTTTGTCGACCTGTTGAGTCCATGTAGAACACACCCCCCTCTTATTGGCCAGCTACATGTTTCTCTATATATATATAAAAAAAAAATCTATTCTACATTGCTTTTTCAATATCTCGATATAAAACAGGCAAGCTAATAAAAATATGAATTTTAATATCAAAAGCAACACTCTTCTTAATCACTCATAACATACTCATCAGACTCATAACTTATATTGTTTTACATTATAATTATATTTTATACATAAATAACTGTTGTCACTTAAAATAATAAAATATAATAAAAATCCAGCATGACTTGCGCTTTTCTCACCTCGAAGACTCCTCTGAAAAGCCACCGTCCGTCAGTCGAACCTTGCAGAACAGAACTCCATTCACAATCGGGACAGATGACAGCTCCTCCAGCTCCACATCCACTTTAAACTTAAACCTTTTCTTTTTCATCATAATGAACGTCATTAATCAAATGTGTGAAGGACGACAGCTTTTCTTTTACACTCCTGGAAAAGGTTTCCAAAGAGAGGAACACAAACTCTTTGACGCGCGCGTTGAATGCATGAGTCAATGTGCGTGCGAGACGATAGTTTTTTAAATGGTGCTGTGTGTGAACTGCGTCGAAATGACAACTGACGACACTTTAAAATAAAAGTCCTTTCAAATGGTTCATAGACAGATTAAATATACAACATAATTTATTTGTAATATTTGGATTATTTATGTAAAATATTTTGTACCAATTACATGCAACTTATTTTTCAAGTTACGTGGGCCAATACACAATGCATAAAGTCTATGGGGAAAGGAGACAGCTGGAATTAATAACATATGTGTATAATATAATATAATGGATATAAATGGAATTTGCACAAATATTATTTAATTGTAAACAAACAAAAACATGAATACTGTATACAGGTTGTATTATTGTGCAATTTGATGCATAACAAAATCAACTTTTTGGTTGAGAGTAAGAGTGATTCAAATGATTGCCCGCCAGAGGGAGACAACTCATCACGAAAGCATTGACTTCTAGCTATGACTTCTAGCCTGTGAACATTCCGATTACCGGTCATAATCAAATATAAATAATCCCCTTTTATCACACTTTATAAATAATAGTGTTTAAGAGGGTGGTTTTATTTTTAAATAAATAATGGGTTTGAAACATCTAGGATTATGCAGTACAGTGTTGTTGTGGGCATGAACAACGTTAAAACACTGAATAACATTAGCAGCTAAAAACTAACGAAAACTTCTTTCAAGCCGTTTTTAAAAACTTCCATGACCAATCACAGTCGACGCCAACAAATAATTAGAAACGATTATCAGCCAATCAGAAGTGTTGTAAATGGCGCCCACTAGGCTTCCGTAGCAGCCTCGTTGGCGCAGTAGGCAGCGCGTCAGTCTCATAATCTGAAGGTCGTGAGTTCGAGCCTCACACGGGGCAGCCAGCTGTTTTTTGTCGTGATTGTAGGATTACGAGTTGATAAAATAATTCTAAATATTGAACGGATCATATTTGCCCATTTCAATAATTAGAGTAGGTCATGTAAGGAAACTTTGTCAATATTATACAACAAAATACAGATAAAGTACTTTGAGACCGGAATGTATAAATACAAATATAAAGTTTATGTTTCTAGACCATTTATTAGGCTATTATCTCACAAGTAAAATATATGTTTATATATTGTTTTGCCCTATCTCTTACACACACAGTGGTTTATGTTTTCTTTCCAGTGTTTTACTTTATTGTATATTCTGACAGCAGTAGACTCTTAGAGTAGACTCTGAGAGAGAGAGAGAGAGAGAGAGAGAGAGAGAGAGAGAGAGAGAGAGAGAGAGAGAGAGAGAGAGAGAGAGAGAGAGAGAGAGAGAGAGAGAGAGAGAGAGAGAGAGAGAGAGAGAGAGATTTCTGAATGATTCCACATGCTGAATGAATTCAGTGACACTCTCAGTGAACGGGACGTAGGCAGGGGCGCGCTTGTTTCCCCGTCTCGGTTTGGGAAGGAAGGACTCATCCAGCCGGTGCAGCATGTGAAAGTCTAACACTGGCGACTTTCTCCTCTTTTTTCATTTTACACATTTTGCAGACAGTTTCTGATCAGAGATAAGCAATTCCACCGCACTTATTTCTCCACTGAAATGCCGTCATGTCACGCGTGAATGTCAGCTGGATTATTGCGGTGCTCGCGGTGGAGCTCGCGACACTGTCCGCCGCGCGCGCTCACAGCTGTCACGAGGTGAAAACGGCGTTTCAGGTGCGTCAGATCGGCCAGCTGAAATGGGTTCCGGAAACACCTGCTACAGGTAGCAGTGTGGAACGCAACGGGCTCTCGTTTGTCATGACTGTGACGAAACTGTATCCATGTGTTATGTGTTATGGATGTTCCTGTTCCTGCTTTGCATTTTACATGGTAAAGAAGAGTTGCCTCCGAAAATATCAGGTTAGCCTACATCTGCTTGTCTTGTAAAATAAGTATCTTCCAGCCTACATGATTTTCCTCATATTTAGAAACTCTTAGCATCTGCATGTCATTGTGTTTATATATTTAGCTTACTTGCTTTGACTATTATTGAAGCAACATAATATTTAGACTAGGTATTTTGGCAGATATATATTACTGTATTTGCATGTGTAATTACTATGGTAAATATTTGTATTGTGATGAGCAACCAGGTGCTTTGGTTGCTATATTGACTCTTTGAAGTCCTGTAGTGTGCTCTATTGATGAAGGGCATTCGTTAGGTTTTGACCCTGACAACCACAAATATCTATATTTTTTTTGCTTGGGAAATTCTGCAATTGTGCAGAAGATGTTGAGATCAAATTGCACAAAACAAGTGCACTCACAAGAAACTTTAAAGGTAGTTCCTAAAGGATGTGTCTCAATCAGCATTGCATGCACTTCTAGTCCTAGTGCTGTCAAATCGGTTCCTGAGTTACTGAAATATTTCCATGCTAAAAATTCCCTCAGTGCCCTGTTAAAAACCATCAGCTGCTCGCTGTATTTACTTACTAGAAATGTTATCATGTCTCTGCATGTTTCATGGTGTTTTTTTAAAACTTTAACAGTCCCCCCCACACACTCACACTTAATGCATATTGACATACATCAGATGTGATTTCTGAATAGAACTCATGTAGAGTCAAGTTCCTAAATCAGCTTTATTATTGAAATTTAAGTGTAATGTTTTCTTTCTTCATTTTGTTTCTCCCAACAGGGAAATGTAATTTCCATTTAATATGTATTACAAGTTCATTGACTGATTTTTTCCACCCACAAACGTCAATGTTAATGCCCAAGTGTGCTAAGGCTTTCGAACTCTGCGCTGTAAATAATATGTCTTGGTAAACTTCAGACAAGGATCGTGTCAGGTTAAGGGAATCAGTGTTGACAGATGCATTCAGCCAGCTGCTTTGACACATGACTCAGCAAGGAGTGCAGCCTTGCTGGAATGACATTGGTCAAGCTCACCGGTTACAAATACTCAGGGCCAAAGTTCTCACGGTGCACGAACTCAACAGCCAAGTGCGGTTCTCCAATGACAGGGATGCCCATCTTGCTCCTAGAGATCAACCCACCTGCATAGTACATAGTTTAGTAATCAAATACTAATCACACACACTTGAACCAGGTGATCGAGGTCTTAAGGTTCATTTGAAAAGGTGGCTGCTGAAATAGAAGCCTTGATATCTTGTCAGTAATTTGCTTGACATTAGGTCTATCCAACACATTCTCATCTTTTGGCGTCATATAGGTGACGCCATATGACTAGGGTTGGGTATTGTTTGAATTTGAACGATTCCAATTCCGATTCCGATTCCTTGTTTCGATTCTGGTTCCTGAACGATTCTCGATTCCTGATTCTTTTAAGAGGCAGGGTCAAAAAATGTTTAGCTAACCTTGCTAACCTTCAGAAAGATGGAGTATTTTCTCCATCAATTTTAATTCTATGAACTATTTAGTTTTTATTTACTTTACTATTAATTTCTCACAAGGCTGTTTTCAACTACAATTTAAATATTAAATCTATGAACTTGAATATAAATATTATAAATTATGAATATATTTTCACAGGGGTACACTTTCCTCAAGAGAGCTTTATTTTTGAAAACACAAATTATTTATTTTATTTTTTTCATGAATAAACAAACACTGTTAAGTTGTCTTGATTGATACTGTGTAGCAGCTTTGATACAATCTGTATTGTGAAAAGCACTATATAATTTTGTTATTTTTAGAAAAGTGAAGCCACACTTTGGACCGCCGACGTAAGCTACTCATGTTCTACTCGAGCGGTTATGCCAACACATCCGGTAGATGCTTCATCGTTGGTGTTCAGTGGTTTCTTCTTTTTTCTGATCGGACTTCGGCGGACTGTGAATATCAAAATTAGGAATCAAATTTTTTACTTTTTAACCAATTCCGGGAAAAACAAAAAGTTTGTCCCGGTTCCAATCGATACTCGATTCTCGATACCCAACCCTACATATGACATTTCGTCGAAATACTATACACAACACTCTTTAGCGTCAATATAACACGCACTGTTATGGGTAGGTTTAGGTCTGGGCGTAGGGTCTGCATCTCATATTGACTCTAAAGGATGCCAGTCACCTGTATGACGCCTTGGGTTCTGCGTGTTATATTGACGCTAAAGGGTGCGTAGTATTTCGACGAAATGTCATATGGCATCACCTATATGTGATCTGGGAAAACCCACCACATGGTGAAATTTGACATATTACAGGTTTTGATACCATATTAAAGCTGGGTTCAAGCCCTTTCCAAATCTGTTTTTATTTATTTTATTGGTTGTCTGTAACAAAAGTTATGGTTATCTTAAGTCAGCTGATCGCTATGATTTTCAGAAACAGAATTTTGAGAAAAACAGGTTTAAATAACTGTCACATCCTGCTAGCGCGACGACTGGCGCTCCCTTTTTTATTGCCTTTTTTACATATCACATATTTTAGTAATCATCATAGATTGGGTATCATTCGAAAGCTTACAAACTCAAAATTCATCCTGTGAAAACCGTTTTGAAATTGGACGATTGAGAGGCGAGCAAGGTCTTTTAGACGAGCAACTTCAAACTCTGTTGTTCTCTTGTGCTCCGCATCATACCACACGATAACGCTGGATAAAAATAAATAAATAAATAACTTGCGTGCCGTTGTAGTTCACCCAGGACTGGACTTTATTCTGTTATGTGGTTTATTTTGATAGGTGAACTGTCTTTGTAGTGTTAAGAGAAGGAGAGCTAAACGGAGTTCTCTTACGAGAGGTTCTCTCGTATTGCGTAAGCTAGCTTACGCTCACGGGAAAGATTCATCTTTTCTGAGAAGTTGAAGCCAAAAAATTATCCTATAATTTTGTATCCAATGTCAACGCAGTTCACTGCAGCAGACCATGAGCGGGCTAGCTAGCAGCTCATTGGTTCGCTCAGGGAGAACTGCTACAGCCTATGAGGGAACTCGGTTGAACTCGTGACCAATGAGAAGCAGACACGCTCTCATTGCGTCAGAGCCCGGCCAACGGAGTGGCCCGAGTCTATGAATAAGCGAGTTTCCCGCTGTTTTCCGATTTTCATCTCTTCAGCGAGACTATACGCACCTGCTGATCTCCGAGAGGAAGCCGCGTCGCCGTCGAGAAGGCATCTCTTAGCGAGCGTGTGGACAGAGTCTGAGGAAGCCGGCCGTCTTCGCCACCTTCAGCCATCCTGCGAGCTAACGCCAGTCCGCGACGTGTCCTTACATTTGTATTTTGCTTGTGTTGTGTATTTTCACAAAAGAGCAGCGAGTGTCTTTTTAAAGATGCCTCGCACACCTCATGCCGCTCCCCTCTCAGCGCCGGAGTCCGCGCTGTATGTGGGACGAGCCGCTTACAGCTGTGCCGACCGTGGCTAGCTTTCTTTACTTTACAAGAGAGCTAGCTTGCCCCGCGCATAGCTTCACCGAAAATGGGTTTATCAATGGTGTGTAGTCCCGCCGAGGCTGGTCCTGTTCGCCACCATCACGCCCTCTTATCTGCTCGCGCTCCTGTGCTTGTGTGTTACTGCTGTGGCTCAGTGGTAAAACACAAAGCTTTTGGCGCCAGAGAGACCCGTGTTCGAATCCGGCTCTTGCAGATAATTTTTTGCACGACATGAGAAACGAGTGTGTTTTTAACCCGCCGAGGCCGGTCAGCATCCTCTAACGTTTCTCTTTCCTCGTTCGAGCGGCCATAAACGCCCCCCGTGCATAGCTTCACCGTGAATGAGTTTGTGTTACTGTTGGTCTCGCCGAGGCTGGACCTGTTCGCCACTAACACGCCCCTTATCTGCTCTCGCGCTTTTCAGCTTATTGTGTCTTACTGCTGTGGCTCAGTGGTAAAATACAAAGCTCCCCGCGCCAGAGAGACCCGTGTCCGGCTCTTGCAGATAATTGTATGCAGCTCTGAGCTCGCGGCCAGCTTTCTTACGTTTCAGAAAGCGGCCGCGCTCTCCCGCGCTCATGCGTCAGCGGCGACATGAGAAACGAGTGTGTTTTTAGCCCGCCGAGGCCGGTTCACACCCACCTCTCTAACGTTTCTCTTCCTCGTTCTAGCGGCCAAATTGTCTATTTTGCAGCAACGAGCCTGTTATTACATGAACGCCTGCAATAACGCCGACAGATTCGATTGACGCCAATGCTGTTCAAGCACACCCCGTGTCTAACAGAGCCCACTCTCTTAGCTGGCTATGCCGCCTGAGTGTTATCTGTAACAGATGTGCCCACGTCCGTGCTCACATCTTCTTTCTGCCTGCTCTATTACACGGCCAGGTCGCGTGCATCCCAGCCTCTTCAGTCTCGTGCCCGCTCGCAGCGCTCACGTCTCTACATGCACGCGACCCCGCACGCGTCAGGCTATATTCAGTCTCTGCCGCTTACAGCGCTCAGGTTTCTATCACGCACTTGCGCGCGCGTCACCTGTGCAGCCTGTATCAGGCGAAAATGTAAACAGGCATAAGTGCATAATGTCTGGTTTACACCAAACATACTATAAGTGTAGTATATGTGCCCACAGTTCAGTGTTCACTCCTATACTCAAGCACCACACTTGTGCCCGCTGCAGTCTCGTGCCCGCTTGCAGCGCTCACGTCTCTACATGCACGCGACCCCGCGCGCACCACAAGTGCAGCCTTTCAGGCTATATATAGGCTCTGCCGCTCACAGCGCTCAGGTTTCTATCACGCACTTGCGCGCGTCACTTGTGCAGCCTGTATCAGGCTAAAGCGCAATCAGGCATAAGTGCAGAATGTCTGGCTTACACCAAACATGCTATAAGTGTAGTATATGTGCCCACAGTTCAGTGTTCACTCCTACACACAAACACCACACCTGTACCACGCTCACACTGTAAGCGCGCTCACACACGTGCTCAGCCCGCTATGTGTATACACATACATGTGTTTTTGTGTGAGAATATGCGCCCACATCCTGTGTTCGCCCATACACAAAGCACCACACTCCCTGTGCCTCTGTCAGAGCCCACTCTCAAAAAGCGGACACTTCCCCCTTGAGTGTAGGTCCCGTTGCCTAAACATTCTCAGCGTGCCCACACACTGTGTCCAGCCCGCTATGTGCAACAATCAGGCCGATATAGCCAGTCACCCGCTAGTGTCACGCTTCTAAGCGTGGGAAGCTATCCCGGGAATCTCCCCATGGGTGCTAAGCACAATAAAATACGGCTATCTGTTACAGTTCCGTCGCCGCCCTCCACGCTTCGGGCGCGGCCCGAAACTACAGTGATTTTAGAAGCAACAAACAGTCCTCCCGTTCGGCCTATCCTTAGCACCCCGTACGTTCACGAAGTGCATGGATACGGCGCTCCGCCCCCTGCGGAGCCAGGGGCTGCGAATTTTGAACTATTTGGACGACTGGCTGATTTTGGCACAATCACAGACGGAGCTACTGTCTCTTCGTACAGTCCTCCTCGACCATCTGAACACCTTGGGTCTCTCTGTCAACTGGACAAAGAGCTCGCTTCAGCCCTATCAGACGATTTCCTTCCTGGGAATAGATCTAGACTCAGTGGCTATGACGGCTCGCTTATCTACACAGCGCGCGCGCCGTGTTCAGCGTCTCGCCGCATCCTGTCAGATGGACACCCTCACACCTCTGAAAACTTTTCAGAAGGCGCTGGGTTACATGGCCTCAGCCTCCGCAGTACTTCAGCTGGGTCTACTGCGCATGCGCCCCCTTCAGCTTTGGTTGAAGAGCCGTGTGTCTCACCGTGCGTGGACCACGGGCCGCCAGCTGATCAAAGTTACGCAGACCTGTATCTCGGCTCTGCAACCATGGACAGTGGCAGAATGGTTTCAGCGGGGCGTTACCATGGGAACCGTCTCTCGCCGATAAGTCTTTTCGACAGACGCATCCAACTCAGGTTGGGGTGCGGTCTGCGAGGGCTCACCGGCCTCTGGCCACTGGTCAGTTCAAGAGAGCTCCCTACACATAAACTGTCTGGAGATGATCGCGGTCGAGAACTCGCTCGCGTTTTTCCTCCCGCGCATTCGGGTCACCACGCATTGATCCGCTCAGACAATGCAGCCATAGTCTCCTATTTCAACCGTCAGGGCGGTGTCAGATCCAGGAACCCCTTCCTGATGACGAAATGCATTTTAGTTTGGTCCCAGAGCCACCTGCTCTCGCTGAAGAGCGACGCACGTGCCGGGCCACCTGAATGACGGCCCAGACAGACTGTCCAGGAACCTCATCCTTCCGGGAGAATGGTCCCTGCACTTTCAATCAGTCCAGAAACTGTGGCGAATATTCGGCAGAGCAGAGGTGGATCTCTTCGCGTCAGAGGAGAACGCTCACTGCCCAATACTTTTCTTAAGAGCGAGGACGTGCTAGCCCAGGAGTGGCCAGCCGCCCGCGCTTAGGCTTTCCCTCCGGTCTCCCTGTTACCACAGGTTTTACAGAGGATCAGGGAAACACGCCACTCGGTGCTCCTCATAGCCCCGCGTTGGGAGAGTCAGACTTGGTTCCCGGACCTCGCTCAGCTGTCGCAGACAGCCCCGTGGCCCATTCCAGTCAGAGCAGATCTCCTCTCTCAAGCTTCGCGGCACGATCTGGCATCCCCACCCTAAGCACTGGGCGCTTCATGCACGGGTGATCAACAACTATCCGATGCTGATCACCCGGGGGAGAGTTAAACACGATCATGAACGCCAGAGCGGCTTCTACTAGGAAGCTCTATGCGTCAAAATGGTCTGTGTTCTCAAAAGGGTGCACCGACAAAAACCTAGACCCTTAGCGGTGCGACGTGTCGTCTTTGCTTGTCTTCCTTCAGGAGATGCTGGATAAGGGCAGGTCCCCATCCACTCTCAAGGTTTACGTGGCAGCTGTCGCGGAGTTCGCTAAACCCCGACGCGCTCAGTCTCTGGGCAAAGACGAGCTAGTCATCCGCTTCCTCTGGGGAGCTAGAAGGATGAACCTTCCGCGCCCCTTCGGTTCCCAATTGGGATCTTTCTATAGTTCTCGAAGCTATGGAAGCCTCCCCCGTTCGAACCGTTAGAGTCTGTGGACCTAAAATACCTCTCGCTATAAACCGTTTCTGTTTGCCCCGTCATCAGTAAACGCGTGGGAGACCTTCACGCGCTCTCTTCTAGCGCTGCGTGTCTTGAGTTTGGACCCAATGACTACATAGTCTTCCTCAAACCTAGACATGGATATGTCCCCAAAGCGATTGGTACCCCGTTCAGGGATCAGGTTTTTCCCTATCGGCTCTACCCATCCGATAACGAATGTGACGCCAATCTCCTTTGTCCGGTTCGGACTCTGAGATTGTACACTACACGCGCTGCCGCGTTCAGACGCTCTGAGCAGCTTTTTGTTTCGTTCGGTGAGCGCACCAAGGGTCTGGCCACCTCGAAACAGACACTATCCTAATTGAATTGTGGACGCTATTGCTTCTGCTAATGCATCAAAAGACCTGTCATGCCCTTTGGGCATCAGGGCTCATTCCAACAGAGGCATGGCCTCACCGTGGGCATGGTCCAGCGGCTTTTCCATTCAGACATATGCGTGGCAGCGGGAGGGGCTTCCCCTTCCACCTTGTCAGATTTTACCTTGCAGGCAAAGCTACTAGCAGCCTAGTATGCTTCAGCTCTTATGTTGAGCTGCACTATTGGGAGTCACACTCATACAACCGGCGTGCCGCTTGTTCTTCCCTCATGTGCTTACGTACTACACTATCACCGGCCCGCTTGCTGGCCCTTTTTATGTCACGTACATTAATTTCCCACTTATAAGGGTCCCCGGGATTCCTCCCCCGGGACTCATTGTGGATGCCTAGCGCGCACGGCGTTGACCAGGTGTTCCCGTAGCGTAAGCTAGCTTACGCAATACGAGAGAACCTCTCGTAAGAGAACGAATCGGTTACCTGAACGTAACCTCGGTTCTCTCTAGATGAGGGAACGAGTATTGCGTTCCCGGCCGTGCTTGCGCTACCAGTGTTCTCGCTTCATTCAATGGAAACCGGAAAACAGCGGGAAACTCGCTTATTTATAGACTCGGGCCACTCCGTTTGGCGGGCTCTGATGCAATGAGAGCGTGTCTGCTTCTCATTGGTCACGAGTTCAACCGAGTTCCCTCATAGGCTGTAGCAGTTCTCCCTGAGCGAACCAATGAGCTGCTAGCTAGCCCGCTCATGGTCTGCTGCAGTGACTGCGTTGACATTGGATACAAAATTATAGGATAATTTTTTGGCTTCAACTTCTCAGAAAAGATGAATCTTTCCCGTAGCGTAAGCTAGCTTACGCAATACTCGTTCCCTCATCTAGAGAGAACCGAGGTTACGTTAGGTAACCGATTCGATTTGTGTTTCCCTGGTGTTTCCCCCTCCGCTCCGCCTGCGTGCATGTTGTTAAAGTGAAACGCAGTCTTAAGCTGTGTCCGAAATCTCCACTCAAAGCACTATTCCCTGACCCCCTATATTGGGGTTAGAGAGTAGAACACTATATAGTGAGCTCACCAGCATAATAGAAACCACATTCGGACACTACTCGATCGTCTCTCGGTGCCGTTGATTACATCATCTGTCAGCTGGTACCGATCCTGCTCTGGGGTAAAAATATTTTTTTCAAATAAATATATTACATTATATTGAGCTTATTTCTCCAAAATGTAAAAACTAAAAGAGATTTCTGGCCTGTTTTTGTTATAATGCTCTACTCCACACGTGATAATAACTTATTTTTATGATCAGCGCAATGCATGATGGTATGTAGGGCTTAGGTAAGTGACCATCGGTTGTACACTACTTTTCAAAATGCATTCTGGGATACATTGAGTGGACTATATGGGGTATAATAATCATCACTATACATTCGGACAGCACTACAAAATGGTGAGCTCACTATATAGTCTACATATATAGTGAGTAATGGGAGATTTCGGACGCAGCATTAGACTCTTTTTAGCTGGTCATTATAAATCGATTTTTCTGCAGTAAACTAGTGAATTTTCCCAAGTTATATTCAGAGATGATAAACAAGATGTTATAGAATAATAATTTAATAAAAAACTAATTTTGACAAAAGACTGACATTCAGTCTATTTTTAGACTTTACTGAAAACGTTCCAGCGCGACATCCGACGGGTTTTCCCAGATCGCATCACATATGACGCCAAAGGATGAGAATGGGCTCGTCTATCTGTATGTCAATTGCGTTCTATCATTCTTTTTGTCTATCGTTTTTCCATCCATCCATCCATTGGGACAGTGCATGTCAATGAACAAACATGGAATACATGCATGTAAACATGCCGGATTGAAGCTACAAGCTAATTTTAAAGATCAAACAGGTCACAAAACATTACAGAATACTATGTATTATTCATTCTGTCTATTGTTTCATCTGTCCGTCCGTCCATCTGTCCTCCCATCTCTCCATCCATTTATCAATCAAACTTTATCACAGACTCAGTCCAATTTTTACAACCCCCAACATATAACAAAACAACAGTGCGTTACAAATACACAAGTGTTTCCACAATTTAGACTGTGTATAGTTACTAAACCTTATATTTGATAGACCCATGATATTCTAATTTTTAGAATCATTAAGTTGGCAAATAAATTTGTACATAAGATTCTGTAACCCAGCTTGGTAACACTTTACTTGAAGGGGTGTGCATAAGACTAACATGACACCTTCATAATCATGACATGACACATGTTATGAATATGAAGGAAGTTTTATGCATGTTTGTGACAACTGTCATTAAGTGTCATTCGCTCAATAATGACATTTTTAATGCAAATATGACATTGTTTGAGATATCTTTGTTATGACACCTTGACATAAACCAATACATCATAACCTGTCAGTGTCTTTATCATGACAACTTGACATTACTAAGACAACACAACCTGTCACAAACATGACATAGCAGATTAATTATCAAACTTAAGAAACCACCTAGCTTTATTGGTTAACATTACATTAAACTGTCAGGTGGTTGGTTTTGACATTGGCTGTCATGAAGCCATTATAACATTTTAATGACTAATTCAATGTGTGCACCACTGTAGTTGAGATCACGAAAAATATTCATGACACACTTATAATGCCTCATGACAGCCAATGTCAAAGCCAACCACATGACAGTTTAACTTAATTTTATGTCAAGTTGTCACGACAAAGACACTGACAGGTTATGATGTATTGGTTTATGTCAAGATGTCATAACAAAGACATCAACAATGTCATATTTGCATTCAAAATGTCATTATATAAGAAAGACACTTAATGACAGTTATGCATAAACATGCATAAACCCTACTTCATATTCATAACATGTGTCATGTCATGGTTATGAATGTGTATGTCAGTCTTATGCACACTCCTTCAAGTAAAGTGTTACCCACAGCTTTATATGTGTTAACTCCCACACTTACAAACATCTCACATGCACAATGCCATCTAGGTCTCCTTAATAACATTCTCATTGCATCATTATACGCTATTTGAAGCCTCCGTAGGCTATATGTTCTATAATTTGTCCATAAATGAGCAGTTTAAAGATGTGTACGATATGCTTTAAACAGTGATGTCCTTACATTTATCTATCCATCCGTCTTTCTTTTTCTTGTAATTTTATAATTCTGTCTTTTATCGCTTTGTCTATGTTTTTAAACTTTTTTTCCTTCAACTTTCAAATAACCTTTAAGATTTGTCATGAAAAATGTATCTTTTTCTGTTGATTTTTTTTTTTCAATTAGTTTGAATTCAGTCAATGTGTTGGAGCACCTACTGTACTGGCAAAGTGAGTTGTGAAACTATAACACCTTTCAGTCAAGGTGTGTGTGTAGCACTTGTTCTCTGACTGAGACAGATACTGTATATATTTCAAGTTGAGTTTCACATTCTATGTCTTGGAGTCCTGGAGAGTAACAGATGGCTTTTTTCCAAGATGGTGTTGATTAGGGTTAGCTAAAAGTTGAATGCCAAGATTCCACAAATTAAGAACTTAATTAGATTATATAAAATACCGTTACGCATATCAGATCGGTACGATTTTTTTTATGTTTTTAAAAGAAGTCTCTTCTGCTCACCAAGGCTGCAATTTTTTATATTCATATTAAAATGTAATTTATTTTATTTTATGCTCCAAAAACATGTATGATTATGAATATGAATAGAAGTTCAAAGAACAGCATTTATTTAATTAGAATCTTTTCTAACATTATAAATGTCTACTGTAACTTTTGATCAATGTAACTCATCCTTGATGAATAGAAGTATTGATTTCTTATTTATTTCCCCAAAAATAAAATACAAATTCTTACTGACCCCAAACTTTTTAAAGGGTAGTGTTTAATGTAACAAAAGCTTTCCATTTCAGATAAAAGCTGTTCTTTTGAACTTTCTATTCATCAAAGAATCCTGAAATAAAAATGTAAAAACTGTTTTCAACATGGATAATAATCATACATGTTTTTGGAGCATAAAATCATCATATTAGAGTGATTTGTGAAGGATCATGTGACAATGAAGACTGGAGTAATGATGCTGAAAATTCAGCTTTTTTTCAGAGGAATAAATTACATTTTAATATATATTAACATAAAAAAGTCATTTTAAATTGTCATAATATTTCACAATATTACTGTGTTTTTTGTGTATTTTTTTATCAAAAAATTGCAGCCTTGGTGAGCAGAAGAGACTTCTTTTAAAAACATAAAAAATCTTACCGATCTTAAATTTTGACCGGTAGTGTATATTCTTTCTCTTTGTATTTTTATATCAGGGTGCAAGATTATCCTTTTCAAATCAATATAATGAACAAGTTGGGTTAAAAGTAATCTTATTATATTACCTTAAATGTGCAATGTGATGCATTGTTAACTATCATGTAATTTGGAATCTGTAACTGATTACAATTTGTAAGTAATCTACCCAGCACTGATGAGCAATAGCCCCCTTTTAGGTAAGGTCTAGATGTGCAGAAGAATTTGAGCATCATTGAGTCTTAATGAGTCTGGTTTCTCAGTAGACAACTTGTGCTCTGGTACAATTTCTCCTGTTTATTTGACCGAATGCTGATTTGTAGACTTAGCATAGAAATCGTTCCTGTGGGAGACAAGCCCACACCGCAGCAAAACCATAATTACAATATATCTCAGGTTAGCGCTTTTTGGCTTCCTCCTAAGATCATTAAAGTCTTTATTTCCTTTTGCGGTCCACAAAATAAAAGTTTAAAGTGAGCCAATTGATTAAATAAGTTCTAAATGGCTTTTGTTGCAGACAGACTGGAATTCTCATTTTGTGAGAATTTCTCCTATGACAGAGACGTAGAAGTCTCAGATGAAGCTTTGTGCTGCCAATAAATGAACGTTGATATTGTTGAATAGTTCTTACAAAAAGGAAAACGCTGTCATCATTTTACTTAACCCCCCTGGCAGGTCAAGTCAAGTCACATTTATTAATATAGCTCTTTTTACTACACAGATTGTTTCAAAGCAGAGATAACAGGAAAATAATGCAACAAAGTTTGTTTCCAGAAGAAATAGTCGTTCAGCTTAAGTAAGTTCAGTGATGTTTTTATTTTTTTCTTGTAAACACTATAACTGATGGGCAAAAACTCAAGACACCTCATTACAGTGACCAGTACTTTGGGATACTGAGGCCATTCTGAGAAAAAAAAAACATCCACCCATTCTTCCATCCATCCATCCATCCATCATCCATCCATCCATCCATCCACTCACCCTTCCGACCATCCACCCTCCCACCCTGTCTGTCCGTCCATCCATCCATTCATCCACCCTTCCGTCCGTGCGTCCATCTGTCCACCCTTCCATCCATCCACCCATCCACCATTCAGTCTGTCCCGTCTGTCCACCCATCCATCCATCCATCACCCACCCTTCCTTCCATCCATCCATCCATCCACCCACCCTTCCATCCATCCATTCCATACATCCATCCATCCACCCACCCTTCCATCCATCCACCCACCCACCCACCCATTCCTCCATCCATCCATCCGTTCATCCACCTTTCCTTCTGTCCATCCAACCATACATCCATCCACCCACCCTTCCATCCATCCATCCACCCACCCACCCACCCTTCTATCCATCCACCCACCCACTCCTCCATCCATCCATCCGTTCATCCACCTTTCCTTCTGTCCATCCATCCATCCACCCACCCTTCCTTCCATCCACCCATCCATCCACCAACCCACCCTTCCGTCCACCCATCCATCCATCCATCCATCCACCCACCCTTCTGTCCGTCCACCGACCTTTCCATCCATCCGTCCGTCCACCCACCCCTCTATCCATACACCCACCCACCCTTCCATCCATCAATCCGTCCGTACATCCATCTGTCCATCCATTCATCCACCCTTCCGTCCGTCCATCCACCCACCCTTCCGTCCCTCCATCCGTCCATTCACCCTTCTGTCCATCCACCCACCCACTCTTCCATCATCCATCCATCCGTCCACCTGTCCGTCTGTCTGTCCATCCATCCTATCCATCATCCACCCACCCAACATTCCGTCCATTCATCCATCCATCCACCCACCCTTCCGTCCGTCCACCCACCCTTCCATCCATCCACCCATCCCACCCTTCCGTCTATCCATCCATCCATCCATCCATCCATCCACCCACCCTTCCGTCTGTCCATCCACCCATCCATCCATCCACCCACCCACCCTTCCGTCTATCCATCCATCCATCCACCTACCCCTCCGTCCGTCCACCCACCCTTCCATCCATCCATCCGTCCATCCGTCCACCCACCCCTCTATCCATACACCCACCCACCCACCCACCTTCCATCCATCAATCCATCAGTAGAACAAAAAGTGTAGTGATCGCCCCTTTAATGTTGCACACTCCTGGGTTGGCTCCCTCTCTTCAGAAGCGCGGACAGGATCTGAGGGCACGAGAATCACTGTATGTTCTCAGATCAGATGCCAAGCAAAGCAGATTCCTGAATCTCCACCTCTGAAACCCAGGCTCTTTTTAAAAAAGGACTGTTCATAACTAATCCTGTGAGTCTTTGAGCATGGATATTCAAGAGTTTTCAGTTTTCAAGAGTTAAAAAGAGGAAGGGTTAAGGAAGTGTTAATTAGGACTTGTTTAATAAATAAGCTGCAATCAGATATTTAAAGGATAGTCAGTATCTCCTACACTGCAGACCATTAAATCTTGCTAATCCAGGCCCAATTAAACAGTATTGGATTTCCAGACATTATGTAGGGTCAAAAGTTCTTTAGTTAATTAAGTTGCAGAGACCTTTGTCTAGTGGGTTAAACCATTCATATGGAGGTTTGTTAGCCACAGACAGTTACGGGAGTCTGACTTGCCTCTTGTCTGCTGCATTGTTTTATAATTATCTAGATGGATTATTTGCTGAGTAAGAGCTTCAGCCTGGTCTCAACAGCTATATTGTCTATTTATGGTTCCAGAGGTTGCTCACCCTGTGTGTTCAAGTTAAGTTTATTGAGTAATGATATTTCAAATGTCTGATATACATATTTCATATTACATATTTTTACATATGAGATACATATTTTACATATATTTGTATAATCTATATATACTTTTTTTTGTTTTTATGTTTTGTTTTTCCAATTTTTTTTCTTCTTTAGTCTCCAGAAAATAAATGTGACTGGAATGTAAACAGCAAAGCCACACTGGCTTAAACTAACCTGGCTTGAATATCACCACCACTCATTTTAATACTTGTTTGGAATATCAAATGCTTCTTTGATGGGGACCTTTGAGGTAAACGCTGTTCTGTGACTGAAAGGTGAAGAACAGCCATGCATTCATGCTTTGAATCTCTGGCATGAGAAGAAAGACCATACGTCTTTGAATATTTACTCTTCTTCAGACTTTAACACCTGCAGGCCCTCCTCTTAGTCTCTCTGCCCTCAGCAAAACACCCTTTTATTGCCTCCAGAACCCTGTATGTGAATGCCAAAGCATATTAGTATTTGTTTTGCAGATATAATTTGGTGTTGGTGTGATAAACATTTAGACTACCAGAAGGTTTTTGGTTCAAGAACTGTGAGGGCTATACCATGGCCATTGCATTCTTAAGTTGCTTTACCTGAGTCTTACCTTTTTGCTTTTTGATCATGTTGTTTTGCTTGTACTGTGTATTATTACAGTCTCCATTCATTTACATTTATGCACTTGGCAGATGCTTTTATTTAAAGCGTCTTACATTGCAGTCAAGGTATACATTTTATGAACTCATGAATTCTTTTGGAATTGAGCCTGTGTATTTTGCATTGCTAGCACCATGCTGGTACTGTTTGAGCTAGAATACAGTCAGCACTTGGTAGGATTGTTTGTTCCAGAAAATCCCCAATTTACCAGTTCAACATGTTCTGTCTTTGGTATGAACTGATCTCAGTCATCCTCCCCTGATCTTCTTATGTGTCTGACTTGCTATCACAGACTTTAATTGGATTGGAGGTCCTGGCTTGTTGGAGGTCCTGACAAAACCTGTGCATTGTAAAAGTGTAAAATCAAGGCAAACTTTGAGGTAGATCAACATCTGTCATAACTAATAAGTAGGGGTGTGATGGTTCATAAAAATCACGGTTCGGTTTGATACGACACAGTGGTGTCACCGTTCGGTACGTTTCTGATACAGCGAAAAGAAAGAAATTCTCATTCTTAAACCGATTGTGTATAATGTGAGCTCAGTGATGCACTGCTACTGAAAATTTGACATGAACTGATCTTTTTCATGCATTGATCTTGTTTTGCACACTAAAGTGTATTAAAATTTGTATTAAGTGTATTAAGATTTGTCACCTAGCTAGTTGGTAAACATAGTGTTTTATTGAAATTTGCATTGTATTTCGATTTTATTATTAAAATATGCGATATTTTATTCATAGCATGGCAAATATTAAATATTTAGCTAAAAAGCTTTTAATTTAGCTTTTAAAGTTACTTAGAAATGTCAAAATTAATGTTTTAAAGTATATTAAAAGTGGACCAAAGGTTCATATTAAAGATATTCATTGACGTTAGCACCCATGTGACTGTGGTTTCTCAGTTTTTTGAGTCTGATACAAGAATTCCTGGTATGTTTTAAGGGCCAGGTCAAGGTGGAAATATATCTGCCATGTTTGAACTGTTGAGGCGTAAGGATATTCCTGCTGTTTTGAGCCAACTCCAAGTATATACTTAACCAAGTTAAATTTATTAGGTAATGATATTTCTAATATCAGATCATTCTATAGTTTTTTTTAGCTGATGATTTTTCAGCTGATGATATACTGATCTATATATATTTACCACCAAAGCTTACCCCCTGGTGTTTTTTTTTTATTTCAGTGAAATGAATGGACTATATTTTAGTTCATGTTTCGAACAAGTGGAGAGCCCAAATTACACCTTATTGCTGAATCTTGCCTCACATGCCTTCACCTTTTTGTTCATGTTTTCTTTTTGCTTGTACTGTTGGTGTAGTACAGTATTACAGATTTTATGTTACTAAATTATATTTATGGTATAATTATGATCCATTTATTACATGTGAACTTAAAATGTTGTAAACCTTGAAGGCTTTGGAGCACAGACTTAAGTTTGGTCTCTTCTTAGCAGATTATTGCAAAAGTGAATTTTAATTTTTTTTCATATGAAATTTTCCAAAATAAACACGTTTTACTCTAAAACTGAGAAGATAAAAGCCATAAATTTAAACAAGGTGTGTTTTCAAATTTCAAATTTGAGGTTTATATCTAAAAAATGTTTGTGTGCAGAAACCAAACGCTTCCACTAGATGAAATTCGCTTCCCATTCGTTTCCCATGTGGTCATTTAACAATTTGAATATTTTCCTTTTTTGTCCTCACAGCAAGTGTCAAAACCTTTGCCAAGTTTTGTGCCATCACGATAAAGTAAAAAAATCCTTAAAAACCAAAAGTATTTTTTTTTTTATCGCACCAGAGGGTTGAGACAGGAATTCTAGGAACCAGTTTATAAATGAGGTGGTGTGTTCTCTAAGTTATTAACTTTAAAGGGTTCGTTCACCCAAAAATGGAAATTCCTTCAGTAATTACTCACCCTCATGTTGTTCCAACCCCAAGACTTTTGTTCATCTTAAGTTAAGATATTTTTGATTAAATCTGAGAGCTGGATCACTCCTCCATAGGCTTCAATGGGATTGAAACTTGCCGGGCCAGAAAAGTTATTAAAGACATCGTTAAAATAGTCCAAGTAACTACAGTGTCCCTCAATCTTAAGTTTATCAAGTGACGAGAATACTTTTTGTATACAAAAACAAACAAAAATAACAACTTTATTGTGAACTATCCCTTTAAATAAAATTGGACTCTTGTATGTCTGCAAATCACTTTGAGGTTCCACACGTTTGCCTCTTCTGATTTCAGCCCAATCCGCCAGCTTTTCCTCTGCATCAGCTTTTCACTCTCTACCCTGTGGGCGCAAATGCCAGCCAGCGCTCCACAAAGCCAAACACCGGAGCCGCACGCCTGTGGCTTTGAGAAATGCAGGTGTGCTGCCCAGGTCTTTAGAGAGATGTTTTCTTTCCACATGGTTCATCCCAAAAACAGCACATCAGTTGTGGGTAAATATCCTGCTGGTTGCAGCGTACGCCAGCACTTCAAAGCAGCTAGAGTTTCCTGAGAAGAACTAGGGGGGAGCCAGGGGTTAAATCAGTTTGGTTGCCGTCTACTTTAATGACTTTCCTTTCCCATAAAGTTGCTTCTGTACTTCAAGCATCAGGAAATTGCTTAAGTCTAAACTTAAATAAACCATAACATTTTTGTTCCATACTGAAGATGTCATGTTTGGGTTCTACACTATTCGTTCTGGTTGACCAGTTGTGGGAATTTTGTTCATTAGTAGTGACCGTGATGCTGCAAAAAAGGGACTGAATAAAGACTTAATCCTGTCAATCAAATGAATGTTTTTTTGTCACCTGAGGGTGATTATGGGATCAGGTTGGCTAAGTTTGAACCCCAGAATAAGGAAGTGTCCACTCAGGCAGAACCACAGACTCCTGCTGAGGTCCTAATTTACTCACCAGGGGCTGAATTCATTCCCTCATCTCTTAATTAAGACTTGGAGAAAGACAGGTGACAGGGATGGTTTCAATTTTGTTAAGGAAAATTCACTCTTTTCTAAAGATTAATGGCAGCTTTATATTTTCTTCACTCTCAGAAAAAAGGTACAAAGTGGTCACTGTGGATGTACCCTTTCAAAATGTACACTTTTGTACCTTATTACCCCTAGAGTGCATAATTGTACCTGAATGGTACATAATAATAACTTTTGAAAGGGGACCGGCCTATTGTGCTGAATTACCATAAAGGAGTTTGTGTTTTCTCGCTCTTTCTCGTTCCTCACGAGACTTTCTATTTCCAACTTGCCAGGACGTTAGTCCTGATGTTGCAAGGTTGGCTTTCCGCCTGGGAACCCTGGGTGGAGTGGGGAAAGTAACCATCTCTCCAGAACAGGTTTTTGAACCATTCAAATGATTTCTAAACACTTTTATTAAAGGGATAGTTCACTTTGAAATTAATTTTTGATATGTTTTAGCTTACCTCAAGGGCATCCAAGATGTAGGTGTCTTTGTTTCCACAGTATTTTCAATTTTGATATTTTTTAGGTCAAACCGTTCTTGTCTGTCAGTCATATAATGGAGGTATATGGGGTCCACCTCAAAGAGCATGCACAAAGAAGTCCAAATTAAACATGATTCAATGATTTTAATGGCCTAAGACACGAAATGAGCGGTTTGTGTGAGAAAACGAACAGTTTTTTTTTTAATTGTTTTTACCTCTTGTAATCACAGCCACTTCCAAGTGATCTGAAGGCACGGGCGCTTCGGCCTGCACAAGCGGAGGAAGTAATCTCTTGCGCGGTTGTGAAAAAAAAAAAATCAACGCTGTCTGTTGATATATCAAAATGATTCTTCCATTGCAATTTCCTGTATATCTAAATATGTTTAGATCTTCACAGTGAAGGGTAACACTTCCGAAATCTCTGTGTAAACAATAAGTGAGGTACACGCGCGAGAGATCACTTTTGGCGCTTTCCAGCGCTTACGCAGACAGAAGCGCCTTCGCCCTCAGAGTACTTATACGTGACCGTAATTACAAGAGGTAAAAACTAAATAAATACTGTTCGTTTTCACACACAAACCGCTCGTTTCGTGTCTTAGGCCATTAAAATCATTAAATCATGTTTATTTGGACTTCTCTGTGCATGGTCTTTGAGGTGGACCCCATAAACTTCCATTATATGACTGACAGACAAGAACGGTTGACCTAAAAATATCAAAATTGAAAATACTGTAGAAACAAAGACATATACATCTTGGAAGCCCATGAGATAAGCTAAAACATAACAATTAAAAAATAAATTTCCTTTATCATTTTAAAAATCTTTTTTTTTTTTGTAAATATCTTTTCGCAAAACTTTTGCTGATAATGATTTATAATGACCAGTCTCTTAGACTTCCTAAAATCCCTTTGTAGCCACCAAACCCCAGTTTGAAAATGTCTGTTCTATACTCACCATTTATTTCTCCATGTGTGTTTACCACATCTTTAGATAATTTAAGCATGTTATGAACCAACCTTCTATCAAATTAACTTTTATTTTATTTTATATTATTTATAATAAAAAAGTATTTTATTAGAATCGTTATTTTTATGTCATGTATGTTTGTTATTCAAGGGCCTCTTAGTTAATTCTTTCTCTGCCAACTTCTGCATCATTAGCTGATTCCTGCTGAGTTAATGGAGCCTTAAAACTCCAATCTTTCTCTCTCTTTCTTAATAACGAATGTTTATTTTACATTTGCTTTTTTAAATCTTGAATTATAACCTGTAATTATTTATAGTCACTATATCGCCAGCTTCTGAAACTATTTTAAATCATATATGCATTCATATTTAGCTGAAAATGCTGATTAGAAATGCAGTCGTTACTGTTTTATTATTATTTTTTTATTATTAAAGGTCAGTATGTTTCCATCATCCCTAAGGCATGTCTTGTCAGCAGTGGATTTGTGATCATGTCACATGTACCTGTATGCGTCTTTAAAATCTGACCACTGTTATTTACACCATCCCACGTGGCAGGTGCGTGTGGTTTTTACTTGTATTTGATGACCTGATGTAGACGAGGTCTGTCTGCCCACACAGCTATTGAAACTCAATCTCAGATAGTTGTTCAATAATGTCCCGTGAGTCACAGTAGTGTCTAAAGTGCATAGCGGACGTCTGTGCAGCATGGAAATGGAATGAAGCTTCCTCACAGGCCTAACATCAGTCATCATGAACAGACAGTCTGCATTTCTCACTTTTTCCATTGCTGTGTGTTTCTCGTTCTTTAGAAAAAATGGGAATAGACTCAACAAAATGTATTAGTTTACATTACAAATCATGCAGCAAAAGTGTTTTGAGATATTGTGTAAGGAACTGTGTGAAAATAAGTCTTTGTTAATCGGTAATCTGCCCTGGCCTGAAATCATAAAGAAATAAGTTGTTTTGTTTGTTTTATTCAGCTGGAAAGTGCAATGAATTGTGTCTATATAAGTTTTTGCCGTTTTATAAAATTGTAGTTGTTTGAGGCTCGTTATTTTTTTACCCCCATCTAGCGGTGAAAAGGTATATGACCATTCAGTGAATATTAGTTTCTGTTCCTCTCAATTCTGATTTAGTTTTAACTCCTACGATGGCCAATGTAGTCCAAGATTAACTTCCAGTTCGACCTCGTCCATGAGTGTTAACTCAAACGTAAACGCGAAAGGCGAAGCTTGAATTAATGGGTATGTCCCTCTTTGGCTAATGTACTTTCAAGATGGAGGGGCAACATGGCGACCGACATTAGAACCCCTTACCCGTATGTATTTTCAATGGCATAATATACACTCACGAGAATACTAAGAATACTAAGAGTATTTTCAGCTAAGAATAAACTAAAAGAGTTACACAGTGTAGCTTTAAAAAGCCTACGCTGTGGAGGAGGGTTACAACATGTTCTCAAACACTGTAACACTGAGGGATGTTTTTATAGAGTGAAAATGGCTATGAAAACATTTTCCCATGTAGCATAATAAATGAAAGTGGCAGTGGTTCTTTTTTTAAACCTGGAATCTGTCATTTAATTACCTATGGAAACAGTAAACGAACATTTCATGTCATTTCATAATGTTGTGTATAACGACGAGTGACAATGAAGTGGAATATTTCAGAATAATGTGTATTGAGAGAGTTTCCCATTTAGGAAAGTTTGCTTGGAAGTCATTTTGAAATGTGTGCAATGGAAAAGGCAGAAACCATTATTCCACTTGCGTGTTAAAATACAGCGTGTCATGTTATTTAAAAGATTCTTGTTTTTGTTTTCATGTGCATAAGTTCATATAGACTGTTGGGAATACTGGTGGGTGCATGGGGTTCAATGCTGCTTTAAATGACTTAACCCTTCTGGGACCCAAAGCACGTGGTGCATCCTGAGTAATTATGTTTCAGCCATGAAGAGAGTGCAAGAGCTTTCTGAGGTTCAGGTTTCATTATACTATCTTTTCGCTTTCCAGATCTCTCATATGCACAAGGCAAAGCCTGATTAACACTAAATCCCACAACTGCTGTGTATTAATTTGGGGTGGTGATGGCGCAGTGGATAAGGCACATGCCTTTGGTGTGAGAGACCCGGGTTCGAATCCCACTGTGAGACACCAATGTGTCCCTGAGCAAGACACTTAACCCCTAGTTGCTCCAGAGGCGTGCGACCTCTGACATACACTCACCGGCTATGCTAGTAACAGGTTGGACACCCTTTTGCCTTCAGAACTGCCTCAATTCTTCGTGGCATAGATTCAACAAGGTGCTGGAAGCATTCCTCAGGGAGTTTGGTCCATATTGACATGATGGCATCACATAGTTGCCGCAGTTTTGTCGGCTGCACATCCATGATGCGAATCTCCCGTTCCACCACATCCCAAAGATGCTCTATTGGATTGAGATCTGGTGACTGTGGAGGCCATTTGAGTACAGCGAACTCATTGTCATGTTCAAGAAACCAGTCTGAGATGATTCCAGCTTTATGACATGGTGCATTATCCTGCTGAAAGTAGCCATCAGAAGTTGGGTACATTGTGGTCATAAAGGGATGGACATGGTCAGCAACAATACTCAGGTAGGCTGTGGCGTTGCAACGATGCTCAATTGGTACCAAGGGGCCCAAAGAGTGCCAAGAAAATATTCCCCACACCATGACACCACCACCACCAGCCTGAACCGTTGATACAAGGCAGGATGGATCCATGCTTTCATGTTGTAGACGCCAAATTCTGACCCTACCATCCGAATGTCGCAGCAGAAATCGAGACTCATCAGACCAGGCAACGTTTTTCCAATCTTCTATTGTCCAATTTCGATGAGCTTGTGCAAATTGTAGCCTCAGTTTCCTGTTCTTAGCTGAAAGGAGTGGCACCCGGTGTGGTCTTCTGCTGCTGTAGCCCATCTGCCTCAAAGTTCGACGTACTGTGCGTTCAGAGATGCTCTTCTGCCCACCTTGGTTGTAACGGGTGGTTATTTGAGTCACTGTTGCCCTTCTATCAGCTCGAACCAGTCTGGCCATTCTCCTCTGACCTCTGGCATCAACAAGGCATTTCCGCCCACAGAACTGCCGCTCACTGGATGTTTTTTCTTTTTCGGACCATTCTCTGTAAACCCTAGAGATGGTTGTGCGTGAAAATCCCAGTAGATTAGCAGTTTCTGAAATACTCAGACCAGCCCTTCTGGCACCAACAATCATGCCATGTTCAAAGTCACTCAAATCACCTTTCTTCCCCATACTGATGCTCGGTTTGAACTGCAGGAGATTGTCTTGACCATGTCTACATTCCTAAATGCACTGAGTTGCCGCCATGTGATTGGCTGCTTAGAAATTAAGTGTTAACGAGCAGTTGGACAGGTGTACCTAATAAAGTGGCCGGTGAGTGTATATAGCAATTGTAAGTCGCTTTGAATAAAAGCGTCAGCTAAATGTAAAATGTAAGTTGCATGTGACTGGTCGTATTGGTGCAAGGCAGGTTTATTTGATGTTTTTATTGTGTCACGACTCTACAACTTCTGTCTAACAAACTTCTGTCTAACAAATGCTGTTACTTTTTTCTCTTTTATTGTAGATGTGGACCTGTCAGTGTGCAAGCACGCTGGGCCATCATGTTGTACGCGAAGAATGGAAGACAGCTACAGAGCGGCAGTCCTGAGAGACACCACCCACAACATCAGATCATACAGCTTTGAGCTGAAATATCTCATTTCTGCACATGCCACCGCCTTCCAGGGTATATGAATGCATGGATGCATGGATGGATGTATGGTTGAGGGATGAATGGATGATAGATAAGTGAAATGGATGGATAAGTAAATACTGTAGATGGATACAGGAATGGATTGATAGATAAATGGATGAGTTTATATGGATAAGCTCATAGGTAAAATTGCCTTTATACAAAATGTACTTATACATACAATTCACTGCAGTTTCCAGTTGAAATGAACAACGTTTTTCATGAAAAATAATGGTTAAGGGGGTTGATTATTGATTGTTAAAGACACATGGCCAGATTTGCTAAACAGAGCAAATTAGTGTGAGAGCGCAATTCCATAAAAGCACAGATGAGAGTGGAAAGGTCTGCGCGTGATCTACTGAACTGAAAATGTATGACCACAGACGTAGTGGGATCATTTCCATAATGACTGACTCAATCTACTAAGAGCAGCACTAGAGCATTATAGTAGAGTCGCAAACAAGCAGAGCAGCTGATAATCAGGTGCAAATGATCTATCACAGACGCAAAATGGGTTAAAGGGATAGTTCACTTTGAAATTAATTTTTGGTATGTTTTAGCTTACCTCAAGGGCATCCAAGATGTAGGTGTCTTTGTTTCCACAGTATTTTGAATTTTGTGATATATAATGGTTGTCTATCAGTCATATAATGCAGGTTTAGGGGGTCCACCCTCGGATTACCTCAAAGAACATGCACAGAGAAGTCAAAATTAAACATGATTTAACCCTCTGGGGTTGTTCGGCCCAAATGGACCCGAATTTAAATATTTTTTTTTTTTAAATCATAGTTTCCTCAGAATGTTCTGAAATATGGTGACTTTGTTTGTATTTGGTGTTTGAACACCCAAAAAAATTGGTGACAGGATGTGAATAGTCTT
The DNA here is from genome assembly GCA_030378365.1 of Hybognathus amarus. NCBI lineage: Eukaryota > Metazoa > Chordata > Actinopteri > Cypriniformes > Leuciscidae > Hybognathus > Hybognathus amarus. The sequence goes on along the minus strand of JAQIUQ010000725.1, from coordinate 210,910 downwards.
AAGTGGTTGTAAAAAAATAGTCACACTTGGGGTGTTCGGGTCCAAATGGACCCACATGGAAAATGAATGGGAAATTGGCAAAAATGTGAAAAAGTTTTTTTTTGCGTACAATCTACAAATCAGCCATGATCTTGAAAAAAAGCACACAACAGTGAAGGGGTGAATCTATAAAACATCAAGAGTGCAAAACAGACACATCCAGACACACAAACACACTTTTATACACAAACACACCAAAAAATTCAGATTATACATGTGTTTTGTATTTTTAAAATGCTCAGTTTGTCCACCAGATGGCATCCATCTCATTTCAAAAATTGCTTTTATGAGGCCTAGGCTTGACTCTAAAATGAAATGATTAAGATTTTTTTTTTAAATATGAATCCCGCCCATTTAAATATGAATGGGTCCATTTGGACCCGAACACCCCAGTGTGACTCTGAAACGAACAACCCCAGAGGGTTAATGACTCGTAAATTTAAGTAAACATTGATGGCTTAAAACACGAAACGAGCGGTTTATGTGAGAAAACAAACAGTATTTATATCGTTTTTACCTTGTGTAACCACAGCCATGTCCTTCCGAAATCTCTGTATAACTTCCGAAATCTCTGTGTAAACAATGAGTGATGTACACGCGAGAGAGATCACTTCCGGCGCATGCGCAGACCGAAGCGCCCGTGCCGTCAGATCAGTTGGACATGGCTGTGGTTACACGAGGTAAAAACTATATAAATACGGTTCGTTTTCTCACACAAACCGCTCGTTTCATGTCTTAGGCCATCAATGTATACTTACATTTACGAGTCATTAAATCATGTTTAATTTGGACTTCTCTGTGCATGCTCTTTGACGTGAACCCAGGGTGGACCCCCTAAACCTGCATTACAGTATATGACTGATAGACAAGAACGGTTTGACCTAAAAATATCAAAATTCAAAATAATGTGGAAATAAAGACACTTACATCTTGGATGCCCTTGAGGTAAGCTAAAACATATCAAAAATTAATTTCAAAGTGAACTATCCCTTTAAGACATTCTTTTTTTGAATGTTAGGAAATTGCACAAACACCAGTAAATTGAGTATGTCATTCATTTAAATACTCTCCTCTCATAAATGTTGTGTCTAAAAGGGAAACTCCCTACAAATGCAAATGCAATAAATTCATCCAAATAACTGTCCTTTTCAAACGTAAATTTTTCAGTGCGTTACTTTAGTAAATCCTGACAGTAGTTTTTTAACGCCACAAATGAACCTGGATTTGGATGGATGTATGAACTGTTTCTGTGTACCTCTTTGTTAAACCATAGTTGACTTGTTTAATTGGTAGAAATGCAGGCATAGTGTTTTTCCCCATGTGGTTTGGCATATTGTAATTGGTAGAGACACTTAAGAGTTTCATCTTTGGCGCTGGTTGTATGTGAACAGGAAGCCTCTTCTCATCTCATCGTCTTGATTAAAGCCCCAGATGTGACTTTTAGGAAAAAAAGAACTAGCTGCAAATATTCAGAAGCATTTAAAGTCTTAAATTAATTATGTTAGATTATGTTCTATAAAGTCTAGTTAAATGAGGTTTGGTTGGGTTTTACTGCATTCATTCTTTAGAAGGGGAATTCAAAGTACTTGCCCACACTCTCACGAGTGTCGAACCCAGCGGCCAAACCATAATCGGCAGTGGGGCTTTAAAGAATCTCAGTCGTATGCAGCCTTGTGTGTGCTTTGGCAGAGAGCACCGGTTGTTATTAAGGTCTTCTGTCAGTTCATTCATGAGTATCAAGCTTTGGTGTGAATGAATGAGCTCTCACATACACTATTTCAGTCCTGCGCTCACGATACACTAATTTTAACACGATCTGCGGCCACAGTAACTCCACAGAAATGGACACATACTCTTACACATTCTACATCTCACAAGAAGACTGCAAACCACATACATAGTTTTTGGTTATGCTCTTCAATCATCCCTTTGTCTTTCCCAGCCCGGTTTCTTTTGGCAACGTATCCACAACACGTATCCAGATTGTTCACTGCATTCCACTGACGTGTTTCTAACGCTTGTGTCTCGAATGCGGAGATATGCGCAGAAGGTTTTCGCCGCCGACAGGTCACATGCAGTAGGAATGTTCAAACAATGGAGCTTATCGCCTTTTACGGCTGCTGGTGCGTGTGTGTTTGGTGTCTGTTTGAAAGACTGAGAAATCTATAGTCTTTATAGTGATTTATAGATTCTCAACCATTGTTCTTTAGGTTCTGCATGGATCAGGGTCAGTGAGGAAGATTGGTTGTTGTGCCTAATGTTTAACAACAACTATTGTATAGACATTCATTCACTTTGAATAGTTAAACCCTCAAGCTTTTATTTTGAAAGAAAACTGTGGGAAGACCTTTCAGTTTATGTGGCAACAGGTTTACAAATGTTTTTTTAGGGCTGTCAAATGATTAATTCGAGATTAATCACATCCAAAATAAAAGTTTGTGTTTACATAATATATGTGGGTGCACTGTGTATAATTATTTTATATATATATACAGTATATATATATATATATATATATATAAATACACACACATACATTTTCATGTATATACTGTATATAGATTTATATATAATTTATATAATATATATAAATATTTTATATATAAATTATATATTTTTTTCTTAAATATACATGCATGTGTGTGTATTTATATATATATACAAAATAATTATACACAGAGCACCCACATATATTATGTAAACACAAACTTTTATTTTGGATGCAATTAATTGCGATTAATCATATTATGTAAACACAAACTTTTATTTTGGATGTGATTAATCGCGATTAATCATATTATGTAAACACAAACTTTTATTTTGGATGTGATTAAACGCAATTAATCATATTATGTAAACACAAACATTTATTTTGGACGTGATTAATCGTGATTAATCGTATTATGTGAACACAAACTTTTATTTTGGATGTGATTAATCACAATTAATCATATTATGTAAACACAAACTTATTTTGGATGTGATTAATCGCGATTAATCATATTATGTAAACACAAACTTTTATTTTGGATGTGATTAATCACGATTAATCATATTAAGTAAACACAAACTTTTATTTTGGATGTGATTAATTGCGATTAACCATATTATGTAAACACAAACTTTTATTTTGGATGTGATTAATCACGATTAATCATATTATGTAAACACAAACTTTTGTTTTGGATGTGATTAATCGCGATTAATCATATTATGTAAACACAAACTTTTGTTTTGGATGTGATTAATCGCGATTAATCATATTATGTAAACACAAACTTTTATTTTGGATGCGATTAATCACGATTAATCTTTGACAGCCCTAGTTTTTTATTTATTATGCTGTCCACAAAAATGTTGGAAATTATGCAAATGTAAAACTTTTCGTTTACTGAACATTCACTGAGAACCTCTGAAAGACTGAAAACACCGGATCATAAGATGCTCGCCTTAAAGGGATATTTCACCCAAGAATTTCAACATTTCTGAGTCATCACAACACTAGCTCAGAATGTTGTTTCAAAACCCTATGACTTTGAAACTACACAAGAGTGAGTAAATGACTCATAACGTCTATAACTTTTAAAATCTATAACTTTTTTAGAAGATATTTGTTAAAAATGTCTCAGTGTTTGCTGGATATTTCACCCAACAAAGAAAATTATGTCATTTGCTCAGCCTCTAGTTATTCCAAATCTGTATGAATTTCTTTCTTCTGGAGAGATTTTGAAGAATATGGGTGACCAAACAGTTGATAGGCCCCATTAACTTCCATAGTATGGGACAATTATCCATAGTATGGTTGCAAATATCTTTTGTGTTCAGCAGAAGAGAGAAATTTATACAGGTTTGGTACAACTTGAGGGATGACAGAATATTTGGGTGAACTACCCCAGGCCAATGGGGTCCAATGTTGTCTTCTTTTGTTTTCTTCAGAAGAAAAAGTCATACACTTTTTTGAAATTACACGAGGGTGAGTAAATAATGACACATTTTGCGTGATCTATCCCTTTAAGAATAATGTAGAATATGTATGTATCGCCACATACAGTATTTGCAATGATTGTGAGAATTGTTTTCTGTAAACAATACAAGAGACTGCACGAGACAATGTCTCCATCCTGGATTAATAATTAGCCTGTGGCGAACAGACATCCTATCTGATTACAGACTTAATGTAAAACTTAATTAGAATGTTGATTTTAGATTTTCCATCATTACTATATGAGTAGATATCAGGCATGTGTTTGTTTAGGTTTCTGTCGGTGTGTGTGAATCTGTCTCTTCTCATCTCGTTTAAGGAAGTCTAGTAGACAGTTGATTATCTAGCTTCATTGTGACAGTGGTTATGTTTGTAGTAATAAAGGATTTAAGGTGTTATAAAGGATAATGTGTGCTCTGATCATCTCAGACTAAGAAGGAATCACAGAATTGAAGAGAAACCGGTAAAAGGGATGTTGAGACACTGTCCGTGAGAAAAAATTTAATAGTCAGACAGAGGCTTTTTTTGGAATGTTTACTGTTTGTTTTATTCCTCTCTGCTAAACTTGGATTATAGCCAGGCCATATTTGGAATGAAATACTGTATGGTTATGAAAGTTACAGTATTTCAAATTTCTCACTGAAATTTTGTCCACTGAATCTTTTCCTCACAGCCTTGAATTAATTTGTCAAATTAAACATGCCATCTTCTTGGGTCTGTAATACCAGTTATTTTTTTTATCACAGTAACTGTATATATCATGACATGGTTATGTTTTGCAGATATTTCTATAATTTATCCAGTTCCAGTGAATTAATTACTTAACAATTGAAAGATACTTATCAGGGTTATTATTTTTGAGTTGAAATAAATAAAATCTAAATATTAGTTGAAAAACTTAAAGGTGCTCTAAGCGATGTCCCACGTTTTTTAAGCCAAAACATTTTTTGTCACATACAGCAAACATCTCCTTACTATCCGCTAGCTAGTGGTGCAACGGATCATCATTGATCCGTGATTCGTTCGGATCAATGTCTTCGGTTCGGCACACACGTGATCTGCGGATTGATTATGAAAAAAAAAAATGTGCGCATGTTCAGTCAACACAAAGCTTCGTCATGGCGAGCGGAGGAACGTAGAAGCTTGAACGCCCCGCGTCATTTAAATCACCTAAATGGGACCATTTTGGGTTTCCCATCAAATATAAAATGAAGGAAAGAGGTTCAGTAGATAAAACCGAGTGTGTACGGCACTGTGGCACAAGAAAGCCAGTGGAAACACGTTAAGCATGGCCACGCATTTGAAGCGACATCACCCCGGTGTTTCACTGACAGGAGTGAAAACGGAGGCTGCTCAACAACCGCTTATCACCGCGGCATTTAAGCAGCCCCTAGTTGCATAATCATGAGACATGATGCCATAGTCGGTTGTGCAAAACGAGGGCTTTAAACACATGCTGAAAGTGCTTGAGCCACGTTATGACATGAACTGTTGTGGATGAACTATCCCGAGCATTCTCTCCTCTGTTGCGCTCACGACAGACGGGTGGACTTCTCAGGGAACGGAGAGCTATGTGACGATAACCGCTCACAATTTCAAAGTGTTAATAAAAAAAGACAAAACTTATAGTTATTTGTCTTCTCTTTTTTTTTTTTTTTTTTTTTTTGCTGATCCGGAAAATGATCCGATCCGTGACTCTGATCCGAGAAACGATCCGATCCGTAAGTTTTTTGATCCGTTGCACCCTTACCGCTAGCTGTTTTCCCTAAACACACTGTAAAAAAATGCGGTCTATGCAGACAACCCAGGCTCCACAAATGGCAACAAAAACAAACTGTGGCAACCCGCTCCACAAAACATAACAAACTATTCCAGCCAATAACTGACAAGAAGGCCCTGGGGGTAGGGTTTGGGGGGTTAGTGCACGGATGAGGATAGCCACCGTTTTGTTTGAAAATACTTTAAAAGTCACGTCACCCGACATCGCTTAGAGCACCTTTAAACTAATTGGAATTTAGAAATGTTACCTTGGCAAAAAACTGAAATAAAGTTTAATTTGAAGCACTAAAATTAAGTAATTAAGTAAAAATTAATTATAAAACTAACCAAAACTTTTTCTGAAATAAAATTATTTGAACCTACACTACCGGTTCGGTAAGATTTTTTATGTTTTTAAAAGAAGTCTCTTTTGTTCACCAAGGCTGCAATTTTTTGATGAAAAATACACAAAAAACACAGTAATATTGTGAAATATTATGACAATTTAAAATGACTTTTTTATATTAAAATGTAATTTATTCCTCTGAAAAAAAGCTGAATTTTCAGCATCAATACTCTTCAGTGTCACATGATCCTTCACAAATCACTCTATATACTCTAATATGATTTTATGCTCCAAAAACATGTATGATTATTATCCATGTTGAAAACAGTTTTTTACATTTTTATTTCAGGATTCTTTGATGAATAGAAAGTTCAAAAGAACAGCTTTTATCTGAAATGGAAAGCTTTTGTTACATTAAACACTACCCTTTAAAAAGCTTTGGGGTCAGTAAGAATTTGTATTTTATTTTTGGGGGAAATAAATAAGAAATCAATACTTCTATTCATCAAGGATGAGTTACATTGATCAAAAGTTACAGTAAAGACATTTATAATGTTAGAAAAGATTCTAATTAAATAAATGCTGTTCTTTGAACTTTCTATTCATCAAAGAATCCTGAAATAAAAATGTAAAAAACTGTTTTCAACATGGATAATAATCATACATGTTTTTGGAGCATAAAATCATCATATTAGAGTGATTTGTGAAGGATCATGTGAGACTGAAGACAGGAGTAATGATGCTAAAAATTCAGCTTTTTTTCAGAGGAATAAATTACATTTTAATATATATTAACATAAAAAAGTCATTTTAAATTGTCATAATATTTCACAATATTACTGTGTTTTTTGTGTATTTTTTATCAAAAAATTGCAGCCTTGGTGAACAGAAGAGACTTCTTTTAAAAACATAAAAAAATCTTACTGACCCTAAACTTTTGACTGGTAGTGTAAATAGCAATCTAAAAAACAGCTAACAGCAAATAAAATGACAAAAGTACATAAGGGAATTAACATAACTCAAAATATAAAATTATAAACTTAATAAAAAAATGAAAAATAAAACTGTATTAAAAAAAGAAATTAACACTAATAGGCTACTTGTCTAAATATCTGAATTTGTCTTTTTTTATTCCGTCTAGTGTGTACCCTGAATATGGTTCATACTTTATACCTTTTTATAATACATTGCTGTATATTTAAAAAAAAAAGTTTCCTGACAAACAAAAAAACTTTCCTAATTGTGTGAAAAAAAGTTTTATAAATAAATGCACATGATTTATATGTCCCATATGAAAATTATTGTGCATTGCATTGCATTGAGATACAGAATCTCACTCTGCTTTTAAACTGCACATTTCGCCAAACTTGCCTTGTTCATTTAGATGTTTGATGGAATGCTAGAATGCCATTCTGAACAGAGCCAAAGAAAAGGGAAACAATGAAGTGAAGGCAGTCCCAGGAGCAGCAGTCAGGCCCTTTCCTCACTGGAGTTCATAATGACAGTGACTAATTGTCTTTCTCCCTGTGGCCGTAGTGAGTGTTTCTATGTCAGTGTCCTCAATTTTCCAAGGTGCAAAATAACAGATGGATGTTAGAGAAGTGCAGAGAAGAGGCAAGAGAAGATGAGAAACTCACATGTTTACGTTTACACACAGCTCTGCAATGCTGCTCAGTGAAAATAGATTTGTGTGAAATTTAGTGGCAATTTCCACAAGTAATTACCTGTAAATCTGAAGTACTTATTGCTTATTTGTCAACAAATCATGCACAGTTTAAAATGTGCACAGTTTTGCTGTATAGCATGCCTTTTTTGCCTCTGCTTGTAGATGTCTTACTACACCATCTGACTGTTCATAATTTAGGTAAATTTCTAAATTTTATATAAGATTTCATTTAAAAGGATACTCCATTTTTTTGGAAATAGGCTCATTTTACCACTCCCCAGAGTTAAACAGTTTAGTTTTACCGTTTTCGAATCAATTCTGCTGATTTTCTGATATTTAGAAGAATATCAGTAAACAGACAGTTTCTGGTCTCATTGACTTCCATAGTAGGAAAAAATATACTATGGAGGTCAATGAGACCAGAAACTGTCTGGTTACTGATATTCTTCTAAATATCAGTAAATCGGCTGAATGGATTCGAAAATGGTAAAACCCAACTGTTTAACTCTGGGGAGTTATAAAATGAGCCTATTTCCAAAAAAAGTGGAGTATCCCTTTAAGTTGTGATTGGGGGCGTGCTAGACAGCAAACCCGTGCACCTCTTTTCACTTATCAAACAAATCTGATGCCGCTCACTGTGTAAGGCAGGGGATTTGGGCCTCCAGTGCTTTAAAAAAATTCATAGGACTCTAAAGTGTATCGTATTCATGGAAAGTGCCAGTAGAAACCCCATAACTGCTTAGCAGTGACAGTATAGTAGACGCCTTCTTGGTGGCATCCTGCCAGTTGTGCTCTGGGGAAACCCTTCTCTCTCACTCATTCTCCTTCAGCCTTTCATTCTGTCTGGCCTTTATTCTCTCTTTTTCCCATTGTTGTTATTCGGTCTTTCCCTTGTCTTCATCAGTGATCGCATGACTCTTAAAGTCCCAGAGGAATCCCCTCCGCTTATACGTCCTCCTCCCAAAGATCATTTGGCCTTTTTGGAGGGTAGATTTATCCATTGACTAATTGAGCTTGCCATGTTACTTCCTTAGCTGGCCCTGGACCACAACTTGTGTCCCCTAAAGAGGAAAAGAAAAATTTTGATTGAGATTGGATTGAGAGAGAGCGGCAGTTTGGCCTGAACTGACGTGTTGACCCAAACCCAAAGTCTGATGTCAGTGGTGTGTGAGCTTGGGACAGGAAGTGATGCTCATACCGTACCTCTGAGCAAATTTAGTGGCTTCAGCCTCACACGCAATGCACCTGCTATGTCATTCCCATGGTAACAGTGGAATGGATGGATTCTAAACATCCCATCCGGCCCCTGCTTTCCAGCTGTCGTGAGATGGACGCGGTGTTCTGGGAATGATGCTTGCTTGTTGTTCGCCGTACAGGACAGAACGAATGCTTTTGTTGTTCAACAAAGGTTAAAGAAATATTTAGAGTGACCCAGCTGACTGCGTTCCTCTATAGAACGCATGCTGAGCACTTCAGAGAGAAAAAAATAAAAAGCAATTTTTCTGGAAATGTCCAACGTCATATAATGAGAGATTGTGTGTGGCAAACAAACAAAACAAGTGACAAACTTTCTGTAGAGATTAGAGAAGGAAAAAAAAGACAAAAAAAATAGTAGTTCATTGGTTTTGCATAGACTACGTTACATTACATAAACTGGTCCATTCTTGTGTAGATGGTTAATTAACTGAACTACCCAGGTAGTAGACCTGTTTTTGATTTGGTAGACCATTATGGCACTAACTCTAAGCGCATGGTCTAAAGTCTGATACTACTTTTGTTTGTTCAACGACGGGAAAAATGGTTGAACGCTCGGCACATGGTTTAAAAGGGTTGTCCTTATTCTCTTAGGCTATGTTTACATGGACGATTCTGACGAGAAAACGCAAAAGTGGCGTTGCGTTAACACTTTGTATTCTGCGTTTCAACGAGCATTTTGGGTGTGAAATCCGCATGCAGATGGTGACGCAAAAGTCTGTGAAATTCACTGTAGTATGCACTCCAGGCGGCTAATCAGTGCATACTATAACAACACCAAGCCTGTGCGCCTGCGTACAACGTTCACTGTCAAGCAGACCTTTGCGTTTTACCCTTTACACAGGAACGTGTGGGTGGAGCGCTTTAAAGATTTCTACTCTGGAGGGTGGTTTCACTTTTTTGCGTTTTTAAACCCCAAAACGCCGCCGCCGTGTGAATGAAAGGCACTCCGATAAAATATTTTTACGTTTTCACCCGCGAGCGTTCTCGTGTAAACAGGGCCTTAATGAGTAATAAGTGTGTTTTGGGTGTAACGTGAAATAAATATGCACAGTCTCATCTCCCATTCCCTTTAAAATCCAGTTTTGCTTGGGCCATGGCGGATTCGCTATTTACATGACAGAATTAGCAAGCGGAAAGAGTGAACGCTTCTCCAGAGAGGAAACGGATCTGATCGTGTGCAAGGTCAAAACGCGGGCAATCTGCGGGACAAGCCAGATTCCACAATATCTTTATGCTTTATGTACTCATTAATAATCTTTTACATTGTAATCCTTTTGTTTTTAAAGGGCGGGTTTACTGCGATTTCACTTTTTTCATTTTAAATAGTGTGTAATGTTGCTGTTGGTGCATGAACAGTATCTGCAAAGTTGCAGCACTGAAAGTTCAGTGTAAGCAGAGATATCGTCTTTTAAATATCAGGAAGTAAAATTGCCTACAAAAACGACTCGTTTTGGACTACAGCTGGGTTATGGTACGTCACTAACCCACACATTTGCATCAACCACTCCCTCCGGAATATGACGGAAAGGGCATGCGTCGAGTGAGTTGTATTCACGCAGCTGTCAGGTCTTCTGTGTTTCGGGCTTCCCACTGACACTATACTTCGACAACAATGGATACAATTTGTGTTTGATTATATTCCTGAAAGTGATGATCGTAATCTAGCTCTCTGTGCTGCGCATTTACGAGACAGCTTCCAGAATCTCCACGAATTCAACACTGGATTAACGTAAACAAGAAACTGTTTCTAAATCATGAAGCAGATACAACTTTAAAACCAGCAGTTAAAAGTCAGCAGTTGTTGGGCCACAACCTGTAAGTAGGCTAAGACTTCATCATTTTAAATGTATTTGCATGTATAATTCCCGACGTAGCGTTGTGGTTTTTTTATGGGCTACTAGTTTGGCTATTTTGTGTCTACGGCAAATGCGTACAAACATTATGGACCTGAATTTTGTATAAGTACTAATGTTGTAAATGTATTTTGCTTGTATAAATGCTTTATGACTTTATTTTCGATTTGATCAGGAACGTAAACCTGCAAAGGCTGTTTGTGTTTAACATTAGCCAGTCAGTTGCTATTGTTGCCAGTCAGATGCTATTCTGTAAAACAAACGTGTATAAAGTTAAAAAATGAAGCAAATTATCATTCAGAAACGTTTAGTAAGCCGTGTGTGGTGAGGTTCTGCTTGACTCGATTCTATCGCGGCTTTCTCGGTCTGATTCTGCCTCACTGATACTGTCTGCAGTCTCGTCATCATTATTTACGTGTATCCGCCGTCTATGGTATCCACCTTTGGCATGCCCGCCCGTTTCGCCCGTAAAGGTCATGGGCGTTAATCTTCCGGACAACGTGAGCGACAGTTTAGCCAATCACAACACACCGGCCCAAACGAACCAATCTGAGCCCGCTACGTGGTTCTGAGGGAGTGTTCATGACTCAGAAGTTGTCGTTCAGGGGACAGAGGAGAGCGCGGCTGACAATAAAGGTAAAATTTATGAAAAATAAGACTTTTAAAAAAAGAAAAACCACGAATATATGTTATATTGCACCCCATAAACACAATCATGCAAAGAAAAAGAGCAGTAAACCCGCCCTTTAATATTTGGCTAGTTTGTGTTCCACTGCACGTCCCTTTGTGTTTAATAAGCAGAGTGTATGCGCGTTGTGGTCCTGCCTATAGGCACACATTACTAACACGCTCTTTAAATAACCAAAAAATAAATACTGTGCTATTGACCAACAAAAACCCGATCTAAAGTCAGTCTATTTCAGTTACCTTAAAATAGCAATGTGCCAACAATGCGCCTGAACACTCCTCGTTTTCAGACCAGCGCACAACTCGGCGCAAATGCATTTGTTATTTAAACAATGTGGCGCAGGATGTGAAAATGATAACTGCGTTGGGCTGAAACTAGCAAAAACACTTGCGCCGCTCCTGGCCAGGTGTATGATAGAGCCCAAAGCATGAGCAATAATAGTAATAGTGATGCTTACCCCAGAAAACTCTACTAATGAAAGATGTTTGAAAGGGAAAAAAAACAGGAAATAAGAGTACAAGTAGTGTTTAGGCCAGGAGGCGTCTGAGGAGAAAGGGAGTGGTATCATCTCCAGAGTGTCATTGCGGCCACTTTCACAAGGCTTTTAGGTTAGCGTCTAGCTGCTTCATGTCTCATTATTCACTTCATTACCTCAGACTGAAATGGACAACCAAACACACGATCCAAACCCAATCATGGCTCAAACCCTCCACCCTCTCTCCTTTTCTCTTCCAAAATCATTAGAGAGGGAGAGACAGAGAAGAGATGGTGGTTTGATTTCCTGTTGTTCAGTCTTTTCCAACAGCATGGTGAACCATTTTTAAAGAGAAAAAGCTGTCACCAATCATCACTAACATGCTTGAGATGTCTGAACAGCTGGCACTAGAAGAAAGTGTTCTGTTGGAAGAGAAAATCTTTTTTCATTTCAGAATTAAGGGATCATCAGTCCTTCTGTTACATATGCCTCTTCCCTCCTTTCTCTCTCTTTTTTCCCAAGTGATATACAGCTGCTTCTATTTGAAATAGATATGTCTTGTAGCATTATAAATGTCTTTACTGTCACTTTTCATCAAGTTAATGCATCCTTGGAGGTTTAAAAACTTTGCATTTTGTGTTTCAAGCTTGAAAATTTTTTCCTCAAGACTAAAGACACACATGCATATAATTATGGGCAACAAAAGTATTTCTAATCAGTTGCTTTCCAGAAACAATTTGCTTTACAGCAATTTACCGCATTGTTTTTGACTACATGTCCAGAAGTGAACGATGTTGATTGGGGTGTTCGGTTAAATTATCGGTGCAGCGATCTGAAGACAGACGTCACTCACCTTTAACCAGACAAGCCGATCACTTTATCTTTTACAGAGCACAGTTTTTTCGCACACACACACAAACACTACATCCGACATCTCAGGAATTGTGTCTTAGTGACTTTTGATATAACAGTGCAGCCATATTAATTACAATCTGATGAGAGAGATATTGGTAATACATTCCTCTGCACCCTCCACCTGTTTCCCTTCTGACAGCAAAGACGCTGCTGAGGGGAGGGGATTTGAAGTCTGCAGCCCTTTTGGACAGGTGGTAACGTCTAGTTTGTCTCCTAATGTGTCGCATTAAGTGCTGTTGATTTAACCTTATGTGCTCACATGTTTGTTTACAGAGCATTTATGAACTTAGAGTTCAGATTTGAGTGAATTGAGTTGTAATTAATTTCACTATAGTGCAAAAGAATGCTTTTAATTGGCTAATTTTATTTGAGCAGTATATGAACGGCACACTCTAAAAAATGCTGGGTTGTTTCAACCTAAATTTGGGTCAAATATGGACAAACCCAAATGTTGGGTTAAAGCTGCAATACCTAAGATTGGCGTGTCGCTAGAGGGCGCTACGTTCAAAACAACAACAACGGCTTTGCTTGATGACGACGTGGAGGAACGCGGAATGATGGAAACTGTTGTTTTCAACTCCACCGTGGATAAATCAGTCAGACGGGAATCGAAAATTAGTTGTCATGGATGAGGTAAAGTTCGATTTCTATAAATGTTGCGTTTAATGACATGCTTGTTTTTCATTAAACTGAAATAGCCGCAAGAAAAGTCAGGTTTAAAAGTAAATTAGTTATCACAGATGTTACTGTACGAGTCACTGGACGAAGCTATGGTGGAGAGGGTTTGAAGTCAAATCGTTGCTAATGGATCCTGACTTCACCCTATGCTGCAATATGCATTTAGTTTTGCATTCATTTACAGAAATCAGCTGCTTGAATGACAATTACTGATGTTATTAGATTTTTCAGGTGATATTCTCAATTCATTCAGTTAACGGATGTTCTGAGGTAAAGTTTTTAGACTGCAGACTCAGCAACGATTGTATTTAATTGTACAGTACAATCATAACATAGAACAGATATTATCTTCCTTTCATGTCATTAAACATAACAATATTGCTGGCCATATACTGATGAGAAAGTGCGCGTCCGGTGTGCGATACTGGACTTTGTCCTAGACGTGGCGCGGCTCTTCTCGTCCGATGTGCGACCCCTTTACAGCCAACAGTTCACATTCCGAGAATAATTGAAAAGAATAATGCACCAGAATGTGCACCATTCCATTACAAATGCGCGAAACAAGCTGACGTTTGTTGCTTGATAGACGCAAACGCACAACTATAACTTCCGCATTTATCCAGGACTACACGTAGTATGAGCGGAAACCGAGGTAACGCGGATATGACGCGATTGACTGGCGACTCCCAGCTCACCCCTGCTCACACGCCCCGTTTCCTTGGTTAAAATCTCAATTTTCTCGCGATTTAAACATTGCTTGAAACATTTGGAATATTGTAAGTTATCATCTTAACTAAATATATAACACTGGCCTTGTGATTTTGGGATATTTTAATGCAAAAATCTTAGGTATTCCACCTTTAAAAATGTAATTAAAAATGTACCGTTGAAAGTGAAAGTTGAAGTTGGGTTAACATTTTAAATGACATTTTTAACCCAACATTTGGGTTTGTACATATTTGACCCGAATTTGAGTTGAAACAACCCACCATTTTTTAGAGTGCAGTAATTTATAACTTATACTATATATATATATATATATATATATATATATATATATATATATATATATATATATATATATATATATATATAATTTAGAATTAAAATTAATTTTACTGCTTATTTATTTATTTGTGATTGATGTCAAATTGTTCAAATTGATGCGTTTATTAGATGGATCTTAGTTTTCTGGATTGAAACTCACATCAGTGTGTTGGAACTTAAGCTTAACCATTAGTCCAATGATTGCTTTTTTTGTACACTTAATAGCACCAATGTCTAGTTGTAGCAACAAGCAACAAAATCCATTTCCCATTTGTTTATCAGCACAGAGCAGACATGTTGACTTAATTTTTAATGCATTTCTCCATCTTGTTTTTCAATCTCATTGCTCTCCATTCTTTAGCTTCTCATGCTGAAGTTGCATTTGGTAATGTGACGTGTTTTTTCATCACAGCTGTTTTAGTCAGAGGACAGGGACGTATATATTGTCACTAATTAAAGTGGGATTTTATAGCGCCCCTACAGAGGTAATGAACTCATATCTGCATCTGACCCGTATGAAACACAAGCCCTTGGCTGGATTACGGGGCTTTCTGGGGTGGAAGATGATCGACAGATGATGTACTCTTCATGTCTCGAACCAGCCAGCCCCTCGAGCGCTCTGAATGCTGACCGCGGTCACTGAGGAATGCAGCATGGCCTTGTATTTAGGGTCTTGGCTGTGACAAAAGTGGGTCACACTCACTGTGGGTTATCAGGTTTACTGGATCAAATTTGTAGTTTTACAGTTGTATGTTTAGTGCACTAAGAGGTGCATGCCATCAGGGAATGTTTACATATCCCAGAAGAGTTGTGATGCGGAAACACCATTGTCATTTATATATCTTATCTTTCTATTATCATTTTTCAGTTTTACTCATCTAACCAAATCCTTTCGCCAGCAAACGGCGCGTTTAGGAAATGAGTCTTGGTCATTAGGTGGATTAATCCTCTCTAAAAGCCTTTAGTAGACCCTCTTAAGAGGCTATATAACATCCAATTACATGGCTGTAAATCTGGCTTCCATCTTTGCTCACTGGCATTCCTGCAACACTGCAGTTCGCCAGCTCACAAACCAGTAACTTACAGTGTTACTTTCCTCTGGAGCCCAGTCACAGGGATTAATTCTGCCATCATAAACCTTTATTTCTCTCCATTGAGCTCATTTGGATTCAGAGGAGATGCTTGAAATGGAATACTAGCGTATGCTGTGTGGTATAGTTCCTATACTGCCACTGTTTAAAAAAAGTGTGATAAGTGTTTCAATCTGTTGTTTGCTACTTTTGTCACGGCCCTGTTGTTGTAAAATGAAAGAAGTAGATCCACAGTCTTCATTCCTATTGGTTGGCACTGTGCATTTGCAAAAGTTTGAATATTGCTGAACTTTGTTGAATCGCTAATTCTCGCTAATGTTACCCACATTACCAGCTCTTAAATGACAACTCCAGCGCAAAATGAACCTTTGGTAGCAGTCGAACCACTGAACGCCAAGGCCAAGTTCTGGCTCGTTCACATCTCACCAGTGCACTTGGCTCTTGCGTTCGTGGTTCGACTGCTCAAAACTGTTTTCCAAAGATGGCTCCTGCCTGTTTTCGCGAAGTGGACTGTCTTTCAAAAATATCTCCTTATTAAACGGTCTGTACACTTACAACGTTCTCAATGCTTTGGTTTGCATGGAGGGACCCTGATTATGCTACAGTGTTAGTGTTGGGCTATTTTGAACCTTGTTAGTGGTATTAACTAGCGATTTTTATTTTCATTACTCTATGCCCCATATAGTCAAGTCAAGTCACATTTATTTATATAGCGCTTTTTACAATACAGATTGTGTCAAAGCAGCTTCACAGTGATAACATGAAAGTAGTACAACACAGATCAATAATACTGTTAAATATTATTATACTAGCATACTTTATATTATTACATTATTATACATATAATACTATTATACTAGCATATACTAGCGTTATAAGCTAAACAATTTTAGAGATAAAACTCTTAACATTCGATTATCATGAAAACAAACTTTAGAGAACGGTTGACTATATACCAATGTGTTATTAGACCAAAAGTTCATTTTGCACCAGAGTTCTCCTTTAATGAAAATTAGTAATTGTTTTGTCACTGCATTTCATTGTCGTTTCGAACGTCATCCAATTCAGAGTGGTGTCAATAGTCATCTCAGAAATAAATATGATTATTTTTGCATTTTAAAATTTGTATAAAGATGATTTAACTTTCACCATGCAGCTGATCACATAATCTGTTTAGAAAGACATGATAAAAACTATGGCTAATATTTAGTCTTTCCATGTCTGCTTATTATAACCGAATTTGGGCTTGTTTTTCAACATAACTTAATGACTCAAGTTTCTTATTTTAGACTTTTTGTGTGAGATCTGGCAGCACTTCATATGAGTTCTGGTTTAAAGCTCAAATTGAGCATATTACTCTGTTATGCAGTGTTTCTCAACCCACAAAAGCCTGATCAGTAAGGCTGAAATACCTTTTATTAGCTCTAAACCTGAGTTACGTTCCTCACACAGCTTAGCATTATCATTAATGTTATTTATCTGTTATTTTTTAACTGAATTTATTTTGATTTTGGAGTGATTGACATGTGGTGTGTGACAAACTTTGTGAAAAAAAAGTGATCTTCACAAATTAGGGGAGAATACAGCTTGTTTTATGTAAAAAAAAAATAGCTAAATCCAGTCAGGCATTGTTTTTTTTTTCTTTCTTACTTTTTATTTTTATTTATTTTTTTTGTGCTGAATTGAAACATTCATACTTTCACACAGAAATCCTATAGCTTTAGCGAAGAAGCATGTCATGTCAATTCGTGAGGTTGTTCTCAAGATCATGTTATGTTGTGCATGGGACTCTATATAAAGATGTGTGATTTTCACTTAAGTTTCGTCGAAGTTACAAAGCTGAACGTAGCGGAAAAGTCTGTGGCAATTTTTCAGTTTGTGAGATCGGCCAAAATTAATGACTACCGATATTCACAAGTTATAGTTAAAAATTAGAAATGTATGCCCTCCCTTTTTACCACTGGGAAGCTTGGGGATAATTTTGATACCAAAGTTTTTTTTTTCCACAAAAGCTACATCCCTTGAATACTTATTTGAAGTGTATTTTATGTTTTTTTTTAACACGGCAAAAATTGCCGGTATTTGACCGGAATTTCCAGAACTATCAGCAAGCTATCTTGATAGCGCGGTGAATGTTCATGTGTTTGTCAATGAATGGGACGCTAAATATAATTTTGCCTTTTATTAATTTTTTCCCAATAAATAGGCAAGAATAAACCTGGTGTCCTTCATGATTCCTGTTCCTTCTGACAACAAAGCACTTGAATGCGATAGGCTCGTAATCACAACTTGAGTAGTGGGAAGTACATTTCTGATAGTATGTGAATGCATGCAGGAATAGAACGTGATTATTCGCCCGATACCAATCTGAGGCTGATTGATATGAACATCCTTACATTTTACATATAGCATACTGCAAAATATCATGTGTTGCATTCTGAACACACTCAAGAGTCTTAATTTTAGGGCAAACCGAAAGATATAATCAGCAATATGTATCTCTTCTCTACAAACCAAACAAGCTTTGCAATTTGCCTAGTAATAGTTCTGACAAATCAAATGAACAATGTCTGGCAGTTCTGCTCTAATGGTGAAGCACTAATGGAGCAACAAATGGTTTCAGATAGCTTTTCCCCAGCTGTCAGACCACTGTTGGTGTCTGTACAGGACATTAAGTTTGCTGCGTGTGCTTGTCTGAGCAATGTCAGCCCTTATGAGGGTTTCTCATGGGAGATCTCCTCTCTTCGTATGTTTAATCACCAATTTTCATGATCAGAATCGTCCCTGATTCTTCTGGAATCATTGTTTAATTCCATCTGAGCAGAATCGTGCAAGCTTGTCTTTAGACGTAAACACTGAAAACAAAATAGGTAGACACCTTTTTTGTCTCAGAAGTTGCTAGGGAATTTCACTAATTAAATGGAAATAGCGAGAAACACGTTGAATTAAATGTGATTTAAAAAAAAAAAACTAGAATAGACTGAAATAGTATTTTCTTGTAAAAGATTTTTTTTTTCTGCCAGAGCTGTGGCTTGAGGCCTCAAAGCCAAACACATTCACCTCTCTCAACTCCCTGTCTCTTTCTCCGTCTGCTTGTCCGCTTCTGGTGCTTTTACGGAGCGTTCGTGGCATGAGGCTGCCCTCTGAAATGCTGTAACCTTACACTGGCACATTCTGCTGGTGGTTTGCTGCTCTCATTCCAACCATCTCGCCTATACGGGCATACATCTACACACACACACACGCATGCACATTTACGGTTCAAATGCAGACACGAACACACAGCGGGACATGGCAAGTGGCCTTTCCATTCCTTACTTTCTCCTTCTACAATGCTCGCTTTCCTTTTTCTCAGTGGCCTATTGGTTTGCATGTGCTCTGACACTTTAGGCAGTGGTGCTGATATGGCAATATGAGTTTGAATCTGATATTTCACAAATCTCTTTCCTGTTTCTTCTTCACTGACCTCTCAGTGAAGGATATTGTGAAAAATATATATAATCTCATAATCATCCAGTAAGTGTTATTATTCCACAGTCTCTGTGTGTGATAATGGGGAAGGATGCTGAAAGTGTAACTTTTTTAACATTACATATTCATAATGCAATGGTTTGAGATTCTGAAACCGCTAAATACGATGCAGCAATAAAGATGTCTGTATCACATACATGTACATAGATGCACCATTAAAAAAAATAAAAAACATTGCAGAAAGAGTGTCAGAACACATCCTGTGTTAACGGCGACAGCTGTCGTGATTGGGGGAGTTTAGTTGTTGTCCTGGTCCATTGTGACGGCACTGATGGAAGCTTCTGCAGCTTATGGAGTGAAATGGAGAGCTGTGCTTCTGTGTGTGTGTGTGAGAGTTCAAATGTATGTCTGTTGACCGGTCTCAGTTTCGGTCCAGTTGCCGCTGTACCTCCATCTCCTAACATGCCTTCAGTCTGACATCAGTGGCCTTAGAGAGACGGCACCCTGGGTACAGTCTGTGTGTGTGTTTAAGTGTGTGTGGTCATGCTCAACTACTGCGCAGCTGAATAGACAGGCAGCTCCTGCATTAACAAACCACTGACCAAACACAAGTCTAGGCACGTGTGTGTTTGTGTGTGTGTGTTTGTGTGTGTGAGAGAGAGAGGGTGACAGAAAAACCACAGACTAGAGCCACAAAATCCCTTTCCCTCTTTTATTTGTCCTTCCTGTGGCACAAACGTTTTGTGACTGGTTGAAAAGAAATAGTTCAGCTATATGAAAATGGTTGACATTTGCTTCCCCATAATTTGTTTTAAATTCGCGATTAGATCAAACTGAACCCAATGCATTACAGTATATGTTATTAAAGGGTTAGTTCAGTATTTTACACTTAAAGACCTGTTTTAAGATAGTTTCTGATGAAATAGAATGGTTAAGATTGAAATTTGGACAAATGCTGCTGTCCCAAGAATGTTTCTGTTTTAGCACCCCTTATGTGCAGTTTCTTATGTGGTTGGGGAGTGAGTTCCAAAGTTTGGGGGCAGCGATGGCAAATGCTTGGTTCCCCAAAGTTTGGTGCGTTGATTTGGTGATGGGTTTGAGAAGGCCCAAGTCGGTAGAGCAGAGGCGTCAGGAGGGGCGGGTGATGGTGTAAGAGGTCTGTGACATATGGAGGTGCCAAGTTATTGAGGGCTTTGTAAGTGATGAGCAGAACTTTGTAATGGATGTGCTGTTGTACAGGAAGCCAGTGAAGCTTTTGAAGGACGGTGGTGATGTGGTCTTTGGAGCGGGTGTGAGTGAGGAGGCAGGCAGTGGAGTTTTGAATGTCTTGCAGTTTTTTTATATCAGAAGATGGGAGACCATATAGGAGAATATTGCAGTAGTCGAGTCTTGATTTAATGAATGCAGATGTGGAGAGGGTAGGGTGTAGACGAGCCATATCAAGTAGGTGGAAAAAGGCAGTTTTGGTGATATGACGGATATGGGGTTTAAATGTGAGTGTGGGGTCAAAAATGTAACCAAGATTTTGAATCTGGGGAGAAGGGGTAACTGTATGGTCATCGATGGAGAGAGTGAAGTCTTGGGAGGAGAGGGAGGACTGATTTGGGACCAATGACAATGATTTCCGGTTGGCATTCATCCAGGATTTTATTGCAAGAGGAAGGTTGTGATGGTTAATACTGTGGGAGGAGTGATTGATCTGGTACTGAGGTATAGTTGTGTGTCTTCTGCATAGCTATGGAATTTTACTCCATTATTATGAATGATAAGTCCAAGAGGGAAGCATGTACAGGATAAACAGAATGGGACCTAGCACCGAGCCTTGAGGGACTCCATGATTGAAAGGACAGGTATGGTGTGAGACGTCACAGATGTTGATGGATATGAACTGAGATCTGTTGGTAAGGTAGGAGGTGAACCAGGAGAGAGCTGAGCCAGAGACACCAAGATGTTGTACAGTAGGCTTTGTAAAAGGATGGAGTGGTTAAAGGTGTCGAAGGCGGCAGAGTGGTCAAGTAGGAGGAGAATGGAGAGGAAACCAGAGTCAGAGGCGAGCAGGAGGTCATTTGTTACTTTGAGTAGTGTAGTTTCAGTAGAGTGATGAGTGCGGAATCCAGACTAAAAGGTTTCGGAGAGCTGAGTGGAATGAAGGTGATGTTTTAGTTGAGCAGGTGACCGAGCGTTCCAGGATTTTAGATAGGAAAAGTAGGCTTAGAGAAAGAGTTGTTCTGATTCTGATACTAGTGTCGGAAATGTCGCCGATACCAATAAAATTCTGGTACCGGTATCGGTGAGTACTTCTACCCATGTACCGAATTCCAAACCCTTTTCTTAAACAATAACTAGTTATGCACGCTATATTTGCTTAACGCTGCAAATCGGAGATCAATTTTCTTTGCTGCTTTAAACAGTGGCTGCTTGTGGCTACACAGGAAGCTGTTTAGAGCAGCGAAGAAGAAAATGCACGCAGTAGTAGCAGTATTTCCTGCAGTTTGGCAGTATTTCAGACTTGGACAAACCAGCCAGTAAAATGGCGACATGTCTTAAATGCCATACTGCAGTTTTGAGGGTGGAACAAGTATTAGCAACTTCAACACGAGTAACTTAAGCATTTGAAGACGCGTCACCCCGCAGGACACAATTACACAAAGGGCAAAGGCAGAGAAGGATGAGCCGTGCTCAGAATCAACAATCACTCAAACGAAGAGAAATGTTTTCAAAAGACAGCCAACGAGCCAGAAGGTATAACCGACATCATGTATTGAGTTTATTATTCTCTAGTGACCAGCCTTTTTGAGTCGAATTATTGGGGTTGTCCGGTTTCAGGCCTGGTTTTGGTGTGATGGGTGCAACTTTGTGGAAAGAAGGAACTGTTCCAGGTGAGAGAGGAGTTGTTGATAGCCATGATGAGTGAGTTGAGGCGGGCAGGCAGGTGCTTGACCAGTCCAGATGGAATGGGGTCCAGTGGGCAGGTTGTGAGGTGGATTTTGTTGAAGTGGTCAGTGAGATTGGTTTCTGTAATGACTGAAGAGGAAGGGAGAATGATGTGAAATGGAGTGGATGAGTCAGATTGAGGGTCTGTGCTGGGAGAAATGTTCATAGAGAGTTCTTGGTGAATGCTGTCAATTTTGTATTTAAAGAAGTTGATGAAATTATTGCATTTGTCCATGGTGAATAAATGAGTGATATTGTCAATGGGTTTGAGTAATGAATTAACTGTGGCAAACAGAGTCAGGGGGTTGGAGGATCCAGAATGAATGATCCCATGCACAATTAAAAGCTGTGCGGGCTGATGTGAGCGCACAGCTTTTTATCTTTCTATAATGATGTAAGCTTGTAGGTGTACAGTGAGTCCAGTTTTCTTATGTAGGCATTCCAGTTGTCTGCGCTCTTTTTTTAGTTTATGCAGTTCAGGAGTGTACCAGGGAGCAAAGCAGGAAAATGTAAATTTTGGAGTTTTTACTGGTGTGATACAATTAAGGCTGGATGTGAGTACTGCAATTGTAGTGAGCTACCAGGTAGGTAAAAAGGTGAGACAAAGGAACTTTAGATTTCGGTAAGATATGGTACATGTCTGCTTGAAGTGAGGGCCGGAAAGGGTTGATGTGAAGATGTTATGGTGAGATGATCAGATATGGCCAGGTCTGTGTGTGTGAGAGTGTCAATATTAAGTCCAGAAGTAAGCAGACCAAGTCCAAAGTGTGTCCACGGGTGTGGGTGGGGAAATTGACATGTTGTATGAAGTAAAAAATGTGTATAATGTCCAAAAAATCTGTGGTGGGTTTGGAGGTGGAAGACTTGAAATGAAAATTGAAGTCACCTACTGTGTTGAGTAATATGGTTAATGAAGTTGTGCAGAGTTGAGTTATAAATTCTGAGAAATCTGACAAGAAGGAAGGATTGGGTTTTTGAGGGCGATAAATTGTTGAAATAATCAGAGGAGTGGAGCCTAAGAGTTTAAATGAGAGGTGTTCAAAAGAGGGAACAGATGGAATGGGTAGAGGGCAAAGCTTGAGCCAAAGCTGTCATTTCCAGTGGATATGAGTATTAAGTTTCTCACGGAGAGCCTCTGTGGATGTAACGGTGGCATTGAAGTAGTCCAAAGGTTTTTATTACAGCGGTGAGCTCCGGAGTAGCCGATGGATAACAGTTTAGCTGGAGTAGCTGTTTAGCTGAGTATTGGAAAACCATGGTTGTTCGTGGAGTTTTGCAGCCAAGAAGGCAGGATGGAGAGCAGAAAAAGAACTGAGGACCAGGTAATGCGTTGTCCGGGAGGAAGATTGAGTCATCTTGGGCACTGAGAAGTTAGCGTAGCCGGCCGAAAGCACAGGTGTTAACCAAATCAATCCAGCGGCATTGTCGACTATACAACCTGTAGTCCCAAAACGCAGTCTAACCAAAACTGGATCTGGATTTTTGTAGCAGAAATGCGCAGGTGAAAAGGTCCAGGTGAAGTGCTGAGGCAGTTTTGTTATTCAATAGAAAGTTTTTCGTAGGGAGAGCGGCAACCAAAAAACACGGAGCATCTTCTCTCAGCATCTAGGCCAAAAGACTTAATTTGCTTCACTTCACTTTTAAAGCTGTTACTGCTGCTTCACATCCGGAACGCGAACGTGTCAATTTCGCGCCTGACGCTGCCAGTTTGCAGCGCTGCTCTACCATCTCTGTGTTAATTTGCGCAAAGAGTGAAAGCTAATGCGGCGTAAAACAAAAATTTTAAGCAAAATTTATGCGTGCTAGTTTCACTCCTAAACGCGAATTAACACAAAGTGGTCGAACGTGTCAAACTAGGCGCGTCACGCCGTGAATTCACGGCCATTCGTGCTCGGTGTGACGCCTGTCAGAATCGAAACTGTTGGCGGCCATTGTTTTAATGTTAATCAAATTCATCATGAGAGTCACCACTCTGTATTTAGCTTGGAGAGCAGAAACAGTGCGTGGGGATCATCGACCGTATATTTGTGTCTCTCCGACCTTCTGAGGTTTCACCATTTGCACCTGCTCCAGGAGCTGCGCTCGATGAGTTGCCGCTGTCAGCGGCAGTTCGCCTGTCCCGTGTACAGTTCGATGACCTGTTGTCCGCATCAGAGCGTTTGTACTGATGATATATAGAGCCAGCTTCCAAAAGTTATTACCTGTCCTGATTTTTTCTCTCTACGTCCAGACATGAACTTATGCACATATGTTGATTGTCTTTACATCATAATACTATTTCATATAATCTAGATATGGGATGAAAAACATTCAATACAAAATGAACATGTCTCGTATATAGAAATAATATTTTAAGTGATAAAATATTTTCTTTGTTGTGCTTAATCCCACCAATGCATTTAATCAATGCATTTACTTCACCACGTGAGCAAGCAGCTAGGCTCCTGATTGGTTAACGCGGCCCGAATTTACGGCAAAGTTCAGATTTTTCAACTCGGGTTGGTACAACGCGAATACGTGAAATGCATTTCGCGCTTACGCGCCAGACGCTCAATTCGTGCCGTGAACAAGGTGTATTCGCGTCTTCCGCGCCGCACTCCGTGCTCATTCACGCCGCAGGAATTTTTTACGTGCATGACGCTTGACGCTATTCGCTGTCCGGTGTGAACTCACCATTAGACAAATGTACTCTCTTAAATGTTTAGAGTGTATTGGATTGAGACTGTGTGTGAGTGTGTGATTTGTGCATGTTTATATTTTTTCTCCTCATGTTTCCACTAATATAAATCTTTCTCTTTTTCAGATATGTTCCAGTCTCTAATATCATTCTCTCAGAATCACCTGACCTCTCTGTTCGAGACCACGTACTCTTCCCCTCATGTCGTCCATCTCTCCTCACATCGTCTGCCCTCTCTACCTACCTATCTCGGTTCCTCCAGGGCACTGGCAATGTCTCTCGTCGAAGCCGCTGTGCACTGTTTCTTCGACAGTCTCTTCCCGTTGGTCCACACTCGTATAGTCAATCCCGGCATGGCTGCGAGCATTGACGCAGATACTTCTGACAACAACCAGCTCGGTGACTGTCTCCGCATGACGAGGCAGGACGTCTAACCCCTTTGGGTCGTACCCAAAAGCGATGGCAAATGAGCTTGCGGAGGCATTGCGGGCAGGTTCGGGTGCTCAGCTTGGCGCTTGGCGTAGGGTCGGAGGTGATGAACATTACCGGAGACGGTGGAGTTATGCAAAGAGTGCACGCGTGCTCTGGTGCGCATGCAATATTGCTCTCATTGCCGTGGGCTCACCCTGATCCGGGCATGCAGTGGCTACTGCCTCAACGTCATGCGCGGTGCTTGGCCAGCCTCTCTGGAGTTGCACAACCCATGGAGCACAGTACGTCACCGTGCTGCAGGATCTCTCACAAATGGTCGTCGGAGCGCACAACCTGGAGCTCGCTTTGCTGGGGATCAGGAGGTCAGAGTTGAGGAGGCCATTCTCTATGCTCAACTCAATGGGCCCAGGCTAACTGCCACGGTGGGTATCAGTCTGCATATGTTTAAATTGTTTGCTAATAGGACTGTGTTATTACAAACATTTTATTTTCGATTTTTGCTTCCAAAGATTATGAAAACAAGATTATTGTGACGATTATTGTGCTGCTTTACATCTAGCGAACCACCTTTTCCTTCAGAGCGGTGCACTTCATATATTGTGTCACAATACATTGGCAATACAAAAATGCAATATGTATCATGGATAGTGACAATCTGTATTGTATATAGTTCACCCAAAATGAAAATTACTGTGTGAGAATGACATGCCAAATGTCTTACCAGTAAAAAGTGGCCTACATTTATTTTAAATGTATCTAGTCAGTGACATAGTGTAAGCATATTCATCTAAAATAATTCTGTATTTTCAGCTTCAGAATTGTATTTTTATTCTGCCATTGTCCTGTACATTGGGTTTACAGCATCAAGGACAAGCCTTTTCATTTTCAAACCAAATGTATTACCAAATTTAGCATTTTAAAGGCATTTTTAGTTCACCCAAAAATGAAAATTAAGTAATTAATTTCTCACCTCCTGCTGTACTAACCCTGTAAGACCTTCGTTCATCTTCGGAACACAAATTAAGAAATTTTTGTATAAATCTGAGAGGTGGATCACTGCTACATAGGCTGCCTAAGGGATTGAAACTTGACTGCCCAGAAAGTCATTGAAGAAAATATTTAAATATTCCATGTGACTACAGTGGCTAGAAGTATAAGTTTATCAAGCGACGAGAATACTTTTTGTGTGAAAACAAAACAAAAATAAGCAACTTTATTCGACTATTCCTTTTTCTTCCTTGTAGGCCTGAGACGAGAGTTCAAGAGATTTCCACGACGCATGTGCGAGAACTGCAATCTGAGAAGAGACTTCAGAAGAATGATCGCAGTTCTCGTGCATGCGTCGTGGAAATCTCTTGAACTCTCGTCTAGGCCTACAAGCGAAGAAAAATGCCTAGTCGAAGAAGATCGCATGGAATATGTTAAACGTCTTCTTCAGATGACTTTGCGGGGCCATCAAGTTTCAAGTCCTCTTAGGCGCCTATGTGGTAGTGATCCACTCTCTCAAATTTAACCAAAATATTCTTCATTTGTGTTCAAGAAGATGAACGAAGGTTCTACGGGGTTGGTTACAGCATGGGGCTAGAGCAATTAATGACTTAATTTTCATTTTTGGACGAACTATCCTTTAGAGCAACAGTATAATTTTAATATGTCTTTGGAGTACCGCTACATACGTAACACTGTATTCTCAAGTTCAGTATCGCTGACGTGCGTCCCCATAATGCAGGCGCACATATTGTGACACTTTTGAAACTTCGTAAATCCAATGCCACAAAATCCAGGCACATTAATCAACAGAACACTCACAGAGCTTTGTTACGGACTATGGGTTAGGTTTGAGTTCTGAGTAGGTTTAGGGTTAGACCTCTAGGAGGCGCTTTCTGGCACATATAGAGAGCGGTCTCATGTGACTTAAAGGGCACCATGCGCGTTGGATGTAGACAAAATGTCGAATGACGCCCTTGGGGATGGAGCGGGCTGCGTATTTGTGATATGTCTCGAGGTCATGACATGAGGCGTATCATTGCACCCCCTGTCATCATGCATTATTATTTATTCACAAGCTCCCACTTACATTTAATCGGAAAGAGCAAAGAGATATATGCATATTTGAGCGTGCTGTCATTGAGTCTGAAATGTAGCCCGAAACCAGAGTACTCCCTGTCCCTGGCTGGGATAGTAATTAAGAGAGAGGAGTTGGGGTTGTGGAGGGATGGTGGGAAAAACTGTCCTGGGACAGTGGTAACTCGGCTTATTTATACCTTCGTATTGTACTTGAGTTGAATATCTGAATGTGCTCTGCTCGTTAAATTGGTTCATTATCTCCATGTGCTCCTTCTGAATATTGTTAACAAAACACCATTATGTGCTTTGAGACATGAGATAGTTCAACGTCTCTTGTGGCCTTTGCAGACTCTGTCTTGGCTATGAGCATTCCTGTGTTTTGAGGAGGCATGGCTTTGGAGAGTGCTTTGAAGGGAGGGTTGGTTCTAATGCTTTCAATGCTAGCTTGCTATTGCTGGCCTCTCTAAGCTGGCCTCACCCAACCTTTAACCTGTTTTAACTATTGCAGGTTTGCATAATATTTTCTGAGTTAGATTGTTAATACATGCTTATTTTTACTTCTAGAACTACAGTAACCATCATTTTTTACACAGCGCACACACCTCACTTATGATTTCTCTCAACATGGGGACAGAGAGCCTCTATACCAGACCTACATCAGGATGTTAGGTCCTGGGAACTCTGAATTGTCATACCTCAATCCGAGGGCGGCATAAAGGTTGTCTTTCAGTATCCCTCTGGCACGCCCATAGGATAGCGCTCACTCAAGCTACAGAGCAACGATGGAGCTGTGGACGCCGTGTGGGTCCAACGCACGTTTCCCTAGGCGGCCAGTCAAGTCTATATGTTGCGAACTTTCTGCCGTCTGTCCGTCGTTCGAACTCGAACACATCTCCTTTTTAAGATAATGGCTTCAAGCTGACGTTCCCTCTTAGCTCCAAGTCAGTCCGGAGTCGCGGCCAAAGCCGGAATCGAAAGACGCTGTTCGCCAGCTGCATCTTTGTTTGTTTTTAATGAGCAGGGAAATCACCGATGGAAATCAGCGGCGTCAGAGCCGCCACAGCTCTGCCGTCATTGTTAAGCCCGACCCACCGACTCAGATCTTACGATGTTGATTGGCGAGACCAGAGTTTGGATTTTCCAGCTTCCAAGTGACAATTACAGCTGCTAGAACCACACTTTGTGAGCACAAAAGATTTGCTGCCGTGAGCGGTGCGTCTAGGTACTCTAGCTGAGGACAGGAGAGGTGTTCACGGTGAAATAAATGGGAAAAGCGTTTCGTCTTCGAAAAAGATTCACCGAGAATTTTTTTTACAAATTTAAAAAGTTGATGTGATACTTCCCTCATTTACTTTCCTCATTACTTGGAAAAAGTGATCTGAAGTTACATAGATCGGGTGGGGAAATCAATCCATTGATATAGTCCAAATGCATCAATCTCTGCAGCAGTTCTGGACTGAGTCACTTAGGAGAATTTACAGAATCGAATTCGAAGTTAAGTTTTGAGCCAGTATGTGCAATGACCCTGAGTTTGCTTTCATAACACGCAATCTGTCTTTGTCTTCAACTCCCTCACATAGGCCTACACACACTCACTTGAACCCTTCCGTAAAAACAACTTTCTTCAGTAAAGTTTCGGAAACATCTGATTCACGCAATACATGTCACAGGCTTCATTGCATCGCGCTGTGTTGAGAGACGTGCGCACCTTTCTTTGATGTTACACTTGAAGTGTGCTGTCCGCCCGTTGGTATATTTTCCTTACGAAAGTCTCTACGAAGTCATCATTGATGTGGTTTGGAATGCAGTGGACTATATATTTAAAATATGAACCTCACTATAACGAAGACTGCTTTCAATTAGGAAGTAAAAGATCCTTCTGGAATTCGGATCGTAACTCCCAGAATCGGAATTCAATCAGATCATGAGGTGAGCCAAAGATTCCTACCTGATTACATAACTCATGAATTTCCCCCAACACTTGCTCTAAGGCTGCTGGTATTTCATCTTAGCACGCTTTTTTTGCGAGACAGTCTGAAATCTTATGGAAATCCTGAAGTTCAGGCAAGGTCACTACTTCTGTGACACTTCTTTGGTGCCGTGTGTCTGAACAAAGTCCGAAGGCTGCTGTTATCTTGTAGTGTCAGAATGAGTGTTTGGAAATGGGAAATTTTTTGGACAGAATTTCGTTTGGACATTGTCACTAACACACACACACACACACACACACACACACACACACACACACACATGCTCTTCAGCTTTAAACTTTAAGTACATTTATCACACGTTAAGTCAAACTAACATTTACTCACACTTCAAAGCTACTTCATGGGATTGGAAAGACCTAGCCAAAGTGAACCCAGTCACTTTATTTTGAAATGCCTTTAAGCGTGACACTGCCATTAGAATACTGGCATTATACTGTCTGCCACTGTGTTTATTTTAAAGCTGTAGCTGTTGAATTGGTTTGCTTTAAGGGCAGAATGTGATTGCTTAACTGAATTGTGATGATGGCTTTGGCTGTGTTTGAAATGGAATACTAGTGAACTACTAACTTTAACTACTTATTTTTCAAAACCTGAAACTGCATAAAATATGCAATGATATAAACAATAGTATGGGGAATTGTTAATGCATTGTATGTTATATTTCAGTGGCATTGAAATCTGGAAATAAACAGTGTAACTCTTTTTGCAAGTCTGAATCAAATAATATGTCAAGAAAAGATGTTTCAAAATCACGGCTGATATTACTTCCTGTTCATTTGTTATATGATATGGTTATAAATGGCATTTCCAGTGATCCTTCCTTTGCACTGGTAGCTAAAAAAAGTAGAGCTAAATGGCGGGGTATGCTAGTAGGCTAATTAGTTGGTACTATTTTAATCTCATGTCGAGGCTTACCAGTAGCTTGCAAATGTTTAATTTAACGAATAATAACCTCTATTACATTATATAAAAATTCGATTTATAATTAAAAATGCATTGGTTGATTATATTTTCAAAAGAAGTCTTTTATGCTCACCAATGCTGTGATTATTTGATTAAAAACAAAGTAAAAACAGTATTATTGTGAAAATATTATTAATTTAAATATATTTTTTTACATTTTAATACATTTTTAAGTGTAATGTATTCCTGTGATGGTAAATCTGAATGTTCAGCATCATTACTCCAGTCTTCAGTGTCACACAATCCTTCAGAAATCCTTCTAATATGCTGATTTTTCTGCTCATTAAACATTTATTATTATTAGGGCTGTCAAAAGATTAATCGCGATTAATCGCATTCAAAATAAAAGTTTGTGTTTACATAATATATTTGGGTGCACTGTGTATAATTATTTTGTATATATATAAGATACAGACACATGCATGTATATTTAAGAAAAAAATATTATTTATATGTAAAATATATATATTTATATAATATAAATTACATATAAATCTATAAACAGTATATAAATGAAAATATGTCTTTAATATATACAAGCATGTGTGTGTATTTATATATATAAAATAATTATTCACAATGCACCCACATATATTATGTAAAACAAAGACTTTTTATTTTGAATGCGAATTAACGTGATTAATTTTTTGACAGCTCTAATTTATTATTATCATTATCAACAAGTTGTGCTGCTTAATTATTTTGTGGAAACTGATAAAGAGAATTCAGGATCCTTTGATCAATATAAAGTTCACAAAAACATTTTAGCCTATTTATTTTGTTAAATGTCTTTAATATCACTTTTGTTCAATTTAATAGTCCCCCCCATCATAAAGTGTACATCATAAAGTGATTTTGTAGTCTTTCTAATCAGGCACTAAAATGATTTCTTTTTCTTTCAACCAGTAAAATAGTTTTTGGTATTCCAAATTATTTGGGGATAAGAGTTAATCCTGCAGTAAACGATGGAAAAAGCTTGGAGATTGTTTCTGGCAGGCCATTTCTGTTTCCCTCTGCTGCTGTGTGTAAATCTTCACTGTTTTCTTTACACTAAGCAATGAGTTCAGAAGAAATAGTGAGTCTGAAACCCACAGGTCTACCATCCTGATAACAGACTCTATTACCCACAATCCCCTGCTTGTATTATGTCCTAGTGATTTAATCTCCTGATTAAGCTGTATTCAGTTCTATCAAAATAATCCATAGCATTTTTCTGCCTGTCTCATTTTTGTATTCTCCTTCCAAAGATCATAAACTGTAGACTTCTTCCGCTCTCTGCAAATATGTGTGTGTGTGTGTGAAGCTGAGATGTTATTAGAGGAATTATAGCAATGGTTTGATTTTCACTGGGATACTTTCCCAAACGGATTGCGGTTGGCATGCCGTCCCATCATGTGTGCTGCCTGAGAGGGCATGCTGAGTGTGTAGTGTGTGTGTGAGTTCTGGATCAGGTTTTAGAGGTCTGTCGAGACACTGTAGGTGCTGACAGCGCTCGGCTGCCCTCTTGCATGTCTGGAAGACTTCTATTGACCAGCACTGCAAGACTGGGGACTGGTGGAAGGGAGAGAGTAAATCGAGAAGTTTTTAAAAGAGGACTGGGGTGTCTTTTGAGCATCTTTGTGGTCTTAGTCTGTGTGGTTTTAAAATCCCTTCAGATCAGGTGTCATACACATGTTCCATTGCTAGGCAGCGCAGTCTCATCCCAATTCGTCATATAACTGACGTTTTGGGCACGGTCTTTTGACCATTCGTACATATATGACTATTTAGGGCCCCCTTAAACGTCGGTAGATGACGTTATGGGATCCTAACTCTACCCCAGACCTAAACCTAACCTGCTAAACCCAACTTCGTCACCTAACTGACGTTAAAGGTAAGTCGTCAGTCGTATGACGACCCGGGGATCGTCATCTACGCGTCGTTTAAGGGGGCCCTAAATAGTCGTATATTGATGAATGGTCAAAAGACGTCCCAAGACGTCAGTTATATGACGAAATGGGATGAGACTGTGTTACTGCTAGGCTGGGATACCAGGCTGAACTTGGCTAATGACGTGTGTGTGTTTTGCACATTCCTTGCATTGTCTTTTTAAAATTCTGGACTGTCAGTGCTGGTTATTTAATTAGAGAGCGCAACTTCTCCCTGTTGTCCTCTTTTCTTCCTTTTTTGTTGGGTGTAAGAGGTCTTGCATATTTATCCTGGCCAAGATCTGTCCAGGAAGGGTCTGTATGACTCACAGGTGAAGTGACCAACCACGCAATATGTATTTTTTACATAACGTTTAGAGGCGGGTAAATCTGAAATCGAATATAACCTTAAGACCCAAAGAGTAATATATACAGTAGGTGTGATCAAGGATATCATGTTTACTTGCCACTAAATCTATGTTCACCCCGCAGTAGGATTCGGCTGTCAGTTCCTAAAGCCTCATATATATATATATATATATATATATATATATATATATACACACACTACCGGTTAAAAGTTTTAGATTGTTTAATGTTTTTGTAAGAAATCTCTTCTGCTCACCAAGGGCGCATTTATTTATATATATATATATATATATATATATATATATATATATATATATATATATATATATATATATATATATATATATATATATATATATATATATATATATATATATATATATATATATATATATATATATATATATATATATATATATAAACAACCTAGTAATATTGTGAAATATTATGACAATTTAAAATGACTGTTTTCTATTTCTAATATATATTAAAATGTAATTTATTCCTCTGAAAAAGCTGAATTTTCAGCATCATTACTCCAGTCTTCAGTGTCACATGATCCTTCAGAAATCATTCTAATATGAGGATTTTGCTCAAAAAACATTATTATTACTTTCAATGTTGAAAACAGTTGTGCAATTTTTTTTCCAAATTTCTTTGATGTATAGAACGTTTAAAAGAACAGCATTTATTTAAAATAGAATCTTTTCTAACATTATAAATGTCTTTACTGTAACTTTTGATCAATGTAACTCATCCTTGATGAATAGAAGTATTGATTTCTTTTTCTCCCAAAATAAATTAAAAATTCTTACTGACCCCAAACTTTTTAAAGGATAGTGTTTAATGTAATAAAAGCTTTCAGATAAATGCTGTTGTTTCGAGCTTTCTATTCATCAAAGAATCCTGAAATAAAAATGTAAAAAGCTGTTTTCAACATTGATAATAATCATACATGTTTCTTGAGCAGCAAATCATCATATTAGAGTGATTTGTGAAGGATCATGTGACACTAAAGACTGGAGTAATGATGATGAAAATTCAGCTTTGATCACAGGAATAAATTACACTTCACTACATATATATTCACAAAAGGAAACAGCTGTTTTAAATTCTAATAATATTTCACAATATATTTTTTTGTATATATATATATATATATATATATATATATATATATATATATATATATATATATATATATATATATATATATATATATATATATATATATATACTTTGATCATATAAATGCAGCCTTGGGGAGCACAAGAGACTTTAAAAACATTAAAAATCTTACCGATCTAAAACTTTTGACCAGTAGTGTATATACTGTATATTCCTTGCTATAAATGGGAAAAAAGTCTAAGAGCTCGAACAGCTCAGTCATTTTGTCTTTTTCAATTCTTTCCCTTCTTCCAGTGTTTTTTTTCCACATTCTGAGGGTTTTCATTGTGATTGTTGTAAATTTCAACAGGTTTAAGGTCCATTAGAATTCTAATGCTGAATGGAACGTCAGGATTTTACACCGCAATGTTATTCCCAACTGGAGATGGAAAGGGATTGTAGCCGTGAGGTCAGAGTTCACCTGAAGTGTTGTGATGTCTCAATCTTGCTAGCTTGGAAGCAGTCTTTCCGTGACCCTGTAAGTGCTGGGTCTTAAAGAGACTGCTGACAACTATGAGCGCATATCAGACAAAACGAGAAAAATGTAATAACTCATTATCCACCGTCCCAAGAAGTTAATGTGCTGCTCTACCTTATTTCCTCCAGGTTTAACTGAGGGCTCTAATTACAGTCTTACACAGGAATTTTAATAGTAGCTTGTGCTTTTTAGATAATGGAAACAAGGCCCCTGGGATTAGAAAAGATTTCCAAAGCCCAGAACACAGACAGCGATGAGAGAGGGGTCAGTAAAAGTATATTATTTTATTATTGAGCAGTTTTAAACTTAAATTGTGAACTCTGTAAATAACACATAATAGTTATTATATATATATATATATATATATATATATACACACACTCACCGGCCACTTTATTAGGGTACCCCATGCTAGTAACGGGTTGGAACCCCTTTTGCCTTCAGAACTGCCTCAATTCTTCGTGGCATAGATTCAACAAGGTGCTGGAAGCATTCCTCAGGGAGTTTGGTCCATATTGACATGATGGCATCACACAGTTGCTGCAGATTTCTCGGCTGCACATCCATGATGCGAATCTCCCGTTCCACCACATCCCAAAGATGCTCTATTGGATTGAGATCTGGTGACTGTGGAGGCCATTTGAGTACAGCGAACTCATTGTCATGTTCAAGAAACCAGTCTGAGATGATTCCAGCTTTATGACATGGCGCATTATCCTGCTGAAAGTAGCCATCAGAAGTTGCAACGCGTTCTCATCCTTTAGCGTCATATAGAACGTTATGTGACAAAACAGCGTTATACTACGCACATGGCACCCGTTATCGTTAATATAACACCGCACTGTGAGGGCTAAGTTTAGGTGTGGGGTAGGGTCTTGCGTGTCATATTCACGCTTAAGGATTTATAATGTCTTGGGTTCGCGTGTTATATTAACGATAAAGGGTACCATGTGCGTAGTATAGCGCCGTTTTTGTCATAAAGCGCTTTATGTGACGCTAAAGGATGAGAGCGGGCTCAAAGTTGGGTACATTGTGGTCATAAAGGGATGGACATGGTCAGCAACAATACTCAGGTAGGCTGTGGCGTTGCAACGATGCTCAATTGGTACCAAGGGGCCCAAAGAGTGCCAAGAAAATATTCCCCACACCATGACACCACCACCACCAGCCTGAACCGTTGATACAAGGCAGGATGGATCCATGCTTTCATGTTGTAGACGCCAAATTCTTACCCTACCATCCGAATGTCGCAGCAGAAATCGAAACTCATCAGACCAGGCAACGTTTTTCCAATCTTCTATTGTCCAATTTCGATGAGCTTGTGCAAATTTTAGCCTCAGTTTCCTGTTCTTAGCTGAAAGGAGTGGCACCCGGTGTGGTCTTCTGCTGCTGTAGCCCATCTGCCTCAAAGTTCGACGTACTGTGCGTTCAGAGATGCTCTTCTGCCCACCTTGGTTGTAACGGGTGGTTATTTGAGTCACTGTTGCCCTTCTATCAGCTCGAACCAGTCTGGCCATTCTCCTCTGACCTCTGGCATCAACAAGGCATTTCCGCCCACAGAACTGCCGCTCACTGGATGTTTTTTCTTTTCGGACCATTCTCTGTAAACCCTAGAGATGGTTGTGCGTGAAAATCCCAGTAGATTAGCAGTTTCTGAAATACTCAGACCAGCCCTTCTGGCACCAACAATCATGCCACGTTCAAAGTCACTCAAATCACCTTTCTTCCCCATACTGATGCTCGGTTTGAACTGCAGGAGATTGTCTTGACCATGTCTACATGCCTAAATGCACTGAGTTGCCGCCATGTGATTGGCTGCTTAGAAATTAAGTGTTAACAAGCAGTTGGACAGGTGTACCTAATAAAGTGGCTGGTGAGTGTATATTCACCCTGTGTTAGTGCTATATACAGTATATAGATCCTGAAATATAGTGTATAATATTCCGTACCCTATTCATGCCTTATCACACTATCCCTTAACTAATGAATCTTTCTGATGAGTGAAAAGTGAGGAATCAATTACCTCACCAAGTTTGTAACCCTCAGTGGAGCCATTTATTTTCCGTTCTGACACAGAGAATGACTGTAGTGAAAGAGAAAGCCCCCCATTCATTTATTTCTCTTTTTCTTGTTTCTTTTCGGTCATTCCCCTTTGCTGAGTGTGCAGTATTCGTCTCTGGTACCATATAATCATTCCTGAACATAAATTTATGGATACAGGAAATTATTATGTGCATTGATGCACTAGGACTTTATGGACTTAGGGTCCATTTGATATGAATGATTAGGAGGAAATGAGAATCTGTCTTGAAATGTTTGGATTATAAATATGGGAGGAGATATTTTAGGAATATTTGAATTTAAACATTCAGTTGTGTTTGAGTTTGGGCCAGAAGAGTTTAATATTGGAATAGCAAAAGGGGTCTGGGAAGGTTGTGGTTTTGGGAATTGCGAGGGAAGAGGAATCTGATCAGCTCTGATCGTGATTTATGCAGCTCTTCGCTGACAACAATGGATCACATGACACTTTATATAAATTCACTCTTTGTTATATGCAACATTAGACCAGTGCTGTGAAGTTCAACAGCCAGAAGCAAACATGATCCATATTTGACAGAAACCATTTGTGTCCATTTGTGTATATGCGTATCCATAACCATATCCATATTTGTGTATATGCATTTTATTTTATTGATCAGGCATGACATTGAAAATTTATATCAGCAATCACTATGTGTCATTTATTTTACACAGAGAAAATTCATCTGGCATACAAACAATGAGGTTCTTAAATTTATTTTAGTTTATATTTTCATTTAATTTTGACTTGACTTGACTTCAAGTAAATTATTACTTTAAACTCTATTTTAAAAGATTCTGAGTCATGATACTGGTAAATGTAAGTAGATTTGTTAACGCACACCATAAGTGGACTGATTCAGACTTAACCGGTACTGTATCATAACACTATCCGTCTGATTATTACAGAATTCAAACAATTATGGCATAATTCAACAATTATACATTTGTTTTCAGTGTTGATACAGCACTTAGAAGAAAGAGCAAAAGAGGAACAAAGCAAAAGAAAAAGAAAAAAGGTACGAGAGGATGAGGGTCTTAGTCTTAGGGTCTAATAACATAAGATTGTGGATGAAGATGTTATGACAGAAACATGACCTGTTGAAGAATTTCCTTTTTTTTTTTTGCTCATGAACATTTTTCTGATTTGGTTTTCCAGTGCTCCGTCTTTCAAAATGTTGTTTACATTGATGTTTTGGAGAGGCAGTCACATTAGAGGCTGTTGACATCCGTTTGCTGGGAAACCAGATTGCAAATCATGTGTGAGTGATTATGAAAAACTGCAGAGAAACTCAAATATGCTCGTAAACACAATATTTACAGTTTAGGGAGATCTGAGAGGAGAGGGACTAGACGAGACTGGGAAAGTGAGCGTGAACAGTCGCTGAGTCAGCCAATCTGGGGTCAGATCCTCAGTACCCTTGTGTTAGTAAAGAGAATCTTTTTTTGGAGGAGTGCGAGAGAAAGAGAGAGAGGATGATTTATATCTGGGAAGCTCTATGAGGTGGAGCCAGGGCTTGACTGGAACAAAAAATCAGCCTGGGCATTTTGGCCCAGACTGGCCCACTACATGATAAACACAAGCAAACTTTGCACGCCCTTGAAAATGTGTAATGTGTATAAGTGAATAGGAGTGAGTAAGAGTAGAAATAAAATAACTACTAAATTGAACTATAGGCACAGTCATCCTAAAACAAGCTATAAGCTGCATTGGGATAGCAATACCGATTTTTCCCACAGATTTTGTGAAATCTGTGGTGAGTGCACCTCTGTCCCTCTAGGGAGTGTTTGAGGGCGTGCTCCCCCGTAAGAAAATGTTTAATGTGAAAATTCATCAATATGGTGTACTTTGAGAGTTCAAAATTAAGAGTTCCAACCCATATTCAGTGTGCAAATTGAACAAAGAAAAACTCTAAACTCGTTTAGTTGTGATATAGTGTCTTTCTAGCGCTTTGGTTTTACGAAAAGCGCATTATAAATAAAATGTATTATTATTTACATTACACTTTTACATAATACTAGTTATAATATTAATCCCATGTGGCAGTAACAGCCATATGTTGTAAAACAAATGCACTGAAAAATAAAAGCAACTTTCATAATTAGTTTCGTACTAATACCTAAACTTGAAAGAGATAAGAACATGATATTTTATTTTGACGGAAAAGGTATCGATCTTTTATTTTGGCGAAAATCATGGTTTACAGACTCTTCTCATTACAATTCTAATAAAATGCGTAATCGTGAAATATGCAGATGTGGAAATAATGCGTAACTGGGTAGTGGGTTCCTGAAATATCGTGAAATTTCAAATAATGAGTGCCAAATAGAAGCCTTTCTCTTTAACACGCCTGGTGTGGCTACAGGTTTGGGTAAATTAAGGCCGGTCTCAAATAGAGGCCGGGTCTGTTTTTAGTTTCGGGTTGTTAAGGCCATTGCACACCGAGTCCGAAATTCGCATCCGAAATTTTTGCATGTTAAAACAAAAATTCGACATCACGTTATGTCAATCATGCTTGCACACCGCCTCCGAAACTTTCGTCCGTCATAAAATTAATCGGATCGGGTTCGATTTTCTGCGTTTTTCGCATCCAGAGCCAGCATTTTGAGAGGTCTTTTGACAATTCAGGGCCGGGGGGAGCTCGTCCTCAAATCATTGCACATTTGCGCCGTGCTTTTAGTTTCGGATTTTCAGTTCGATCAAGTGTTTATGTTCTCTTCTCTATATTGGATTATGAAATTAAGAAACCTCTCCTTTCAATCAGATTGAAATTTAGGATCGAAAAAGATGTGATTGAGCAGCCAATTCGATAACGTATTATTTGGGCACAATATAGAACAAGCCTAGTTGTTTTGTCTGCCCAGCTTTAACCAGGCAGCGCGCGGGTGTGTGTGTGTTTGTGTGTGTGTGTCCATACCTTAGACATACTGCCAGATCTCCGTTCAGAATCGATTAGTTCACGGAAATTGGTGGTCTTGTTTTTAATATGTGGCTCCAGAATCGCTAGCAAAGCATCAAACTGTCCCACTGACATTCTGAAGTAAATTTTGAATAGCTAGGAATAACTTCGCAACTCCTTGATCACGAGGTGAAACTCTCCTTCCTCGCGCGCAATTTCAGGATTGGATGGACGTAATATTTTCTCTTTCTTCTCTTTCAATAAGAGAGAGGGCAACAAAATCATCCTCACTGCTTGACGAATCCATTTGGTATTTTCACGTTTTTTCCCGCAAAGGTTTAATAAATACGCATCGGACTTGGTGTGCAAGGTTTTGATGCGTGACGAATTTTTAGGTTGACAAACACGAAAAAACGCATCCGAAAATTTCGTACTCAGTGTGCAATGGCCTTTCATCTTCTAAAACAGTCAGATCGTCCGCTTTTCGGCGGCTGCCAAAGCAATTTTTTGTCTCGCCAAACCCTTTTTTTAATTGGTGAGTGAACAGAATGACTGCTGCACTTGACGCCGCATAACGACTCTCACGTCTCAAACAACACGACTGCTGTCTTGCTTCTCTCCATCGCAAATATTAATTAAATCAATTGACACGATAGAAAAAGGTTGGAAGACTGCGGTTTCTCGTGGAGCATTTAGAGATTTTTAGAGATTAGAGACTCTATGAACAACATCTCAACACTAAATTATAAAGGCCGGTCTCATATAGGCTAGACGTCTTGGAGCAGTTTGATGATTTGGGAAAATAAAAGCCCGGGCCATTATTTGAAGTTTTACGATAGGCTGTTCTGAAGGTAGCCTAGTTCTGCTTACCACAGTTTTTTGCACTCACTCTTCATCTCTCTCCTTATCCTCTTCACTATCCTCATCAGCCACTTGAAGGGTCTTTGAAGTTTATTTTTTTCACGCTATTTCTCTGCACATTCCTTGCGTTTCTTCTCCATCGCTCTGACTATTTTGACTGATGCACACTGACACAGCTCACTAACTCAGAGCTCAAATGGGGAGGTGTTTAAAGGGGATGTGATTGGACCAGCCCAGTGTCAATCAAGAAAATAACCAATGGGCCGCTGATCTACGTGTTTCATGTGCCGGTCTGCGAGAAAGAAAAAAAAAACCTACTGTACGCTGTGTCTAATGCATTACACCAGCACAAAGATTCCAGCGCCGCCAATTTACCAAAACTAAACGCAATGGGCCGCCGATGTGCGAGTTTAATAGGCCGTTAAAAAAAAAAAAATTGATGTATGTATCGGCCCACCTGGTATGTCCAATGGCCAGTCCAGCCCTGGGTGGAGCGTATGTGTCCAGACCACAAACTTGGCTGAGACCAAGTGAAGAGAGAGATCGAAAACGTATAGGAAACGAATACAGCCATGCACAGCTTTGAAACGTTCATTGTGACAGACAATGTGTTTGTTGTTTGTTCGTTTGGTGGTTATAAATTCCACTTACAGCTTCCAATTAGAACTTCCAGCAAAACATAAAATGTTGGATGTGCCTCAATTTGAGCCTCGCTGCTGATTTCAGTCTCCCTCTTTTCCGGAGGGTGTTGTGGGTTAGTATTTAATGATCTGGACTGGTAACTGAAATTATTGTGAAATAAACTCCAGATGATGCATTAAAATACTGTAGAAAGTATCTTCAGATCTTCAGTGAGTTCTGGTTGGTTTTGTTGAGGTGAGGATCTCTCCTGACCTCAACCTATGAATGCCGTCTTATACAGTCTTATAACAACTGTAGTTGTTTTCGCATTTTGAAAAGTGAAGGTATAAGCCTTTCAGGCCTGTAAATATGGGTTTTATCATTGAAGATTCTTAGAATTGTCCCGCTGTGATCAGGTCAGTAGTTCCATGGGTTTGAAGCTGTGACAGGGGTAGAATGCTTGCGGAGATGCAGAGTTCACAAACAGATCACACACACGCAGATCATTAATCAGCTGATTGTGTATGTGTGAGTATCAGCGTGGCAACAATGAAGCCAAACAAAGCAGCCAGAGAATCACAGTTCAAACACACACTCAAAGCCAGACCTACATGAAAAACAACCCGCTAACCAAACAGTGGAACTGGCTTCCCCTCCCAT
The DNA here is from genome assembly GCA_030378365.1 of Hybognathus amarus. Taxonomy (NCBI): domain Eukaryota; kingdom Metazoa; phylum Chordata; class Actinopteri; order Cypriniformes; family Leuciscidae; genus Hybognathus; species Hybognathus amarus. The sequence continues at coordinate 169,538 of JAQIUQ010000725.1, read as the reverse complement.
GCTGGCACTGCCACGGGCCTCATTCAGAACACTGTTTAATTCAACACCACTGAGACGTACTGTGATGTTATTCAAACAGCGCCGGCATTTCTGCATTTCCTCTTTTAAGACGTGTTTTTAAAATATACAGAAATGTATCAGTGGCGTTCTAATGGCCCATTATAGACAAGTTTCCTGAGTGAAATAGGCGGGCCACCATTAGCCTTTCGCTCTGCCAACGACTTCCGGTTAGTGTCTTTTACTGTCTTTGGTTCAGCGTGCAGAAAAAGTAAACTATTGATGGTGTTACACGCCGACACGGCTCCGGGACATATTGTGCTGTTCGCGGTTGTAACAACTGGTGGCGATTGCTGAATGTTGACCATCAACCATCTACAAGGCGCCAATGTGGATCTTATCATTCGCGGAAGTCAACACAGTCTACTCATTATTACGCAGACGAATGTCAGCTTTTCCATAGAAAAAAAAGTAAGTTAATACCTTTATCCATTCCGAAGCTATTAATAGATATGTCAGGGGTGCGCGCTCTAGAGCGTCAGTCGACTTTGAAGGGTTAAAGCATGCTTTTAGTGCAGGCAGGCTAGAGTGGATTACTTTTTATTTTTATTACTCTTCGTGTTCTGTTATAGATTAGCACAAGGATACATACAAACATCTTAATACAAGCATAAGATGGGCTAAAGTACCTTCCAAAGCACGGCGGCTGCATGGCTACAGGAACGTCCAGGTCCGGCGATACAGACCATATCGACATGCCCATGATGTTACCTTACTTGGATGCGGAATGGTCAAAACACCATTTTTAACAATATTTTCAGTTGAATGTTGCCATTCCAAAGCCATGTTTACACTACTACTCAGCCTGTGTCGGAAGTTCTTGGCAGAATCAGGAAGTAAAGCGGAAGTGCCCGGGAAACTTGTCTATAGACCTTATGTAGCCCCGCCCCTTTTCAGCGCTGCACTCGTTGGGTTCTGTCTTCCGGCTTGTATTTCCACAGCATGAAGGTACGATTTTGCGGATTTATGAATGAGCTGCTCATATTAAATTCTTCTCGGTCTACTGACATTTGTTCCGACATCCGCTTCAAACATTACAATGCTCATGATAACTTTATTTAACTCTACAATCAGTAAATCCACTTCACCAGCTAATGCAATGCCATAGAAACAGTATATATACAGAGCTACCACAAAAATGGATGTTCAAAGACAAAATTCTGAAGATGGCTATGCTTGTTTCTCTCTATAGCATAATGCATTTCCTCTGTGACTTCTTAAAGTAAATGTGTCTTTGTTTTGTACAGCAGAAACATTAATCTTCCTCATGTCAATGACTTTGACAGTCTGCCTATTGCCACCTGGTTTAGATCAGACATTCTATCCATTGAATATAGTTCTATCATCAAATTATTGTATCTATCTTACTGTCTGTTGGTCTAAGTCTCTGTCCTGAATTTGGGGCAAAAGAGCACTGAGAAAGTATCGCAGCCCCTGGAGCGGATTGTTAAATGAGCAAACTTCATTAAACACCAACATCACACCATGTAACTCAATACCCCCCCCCCCAGAGAGACTTACACAAACATGACGATTGAAGGAAAAGTCTGTCTTAAAAACAGAAAGTGCTCTGAAAGAGATATTCGATTTTTGAGCGGTTGGCACATAAAGATCAGATGCCTTAAATTGGCCTTCCTCATTGCACACCTTAGTAAAACTGCAGCCAAACTAACCACAAAAACACAGTCAGCCTGTAACTCAAGGCCAGGCGCTCACAGCTCCCACATGTGTCTTCCTCTGAGACTCATGGGATAATGCACTGTTCAGGCCCGTCTAATCACGCCCAGAATGTTTCACACACTGGCATTTCACAGATGGACAGGTGCACGCACACTCGCCAGACAAGAGCAAACCTCTGCTTTCAACAGTAGGTAATTGAGTAACAGTTGACCAGTGGAATGGCCCATTGTGCTTAACGTCACAGATCAGGGTGTCGCTGAGGTCAGTTCTGCCTTTCTCTCACATACGAGTGTGTCATGCCTATTTTCACATGCTTTTGAATCTTATTAAAAGACTCTGGCTTTCACTGTAATGTGGTGTTATAGGAAGTTGAAGGCTATTATACTAGACGAGGACTTGTTTAAAGATAGTCTCTCTCAAATAATTCTGTAAATGGCTTTATTAATGTATCATTATTAATGTATCGTAATATTGATACTGAGGAAAAAGTTTTTAAAAATTGCAACATAGATAATAACAATACTATACTAAGGCCCCATTTATGAATTTTCTTCAACCAGTTCTGGGGTGCGTTTCCTAAAAGCATCGTTAGCCAACTATGATCGCAATCACTCTGTCGTTATGAAGCATAGTTCAACGAGTCGGTGTTTGCCGAAACTATCGATTCCAGCGAACATTCGCAAACAGCATCGCAAAGTTGTGTGGTTTGATCGGACAGCTCTCGACCTGTGGTTCAGAGGAATCGTTTCTATATTGCAACACATTTGGACGTAATAAATCCTTATCTTGAGCAAAATAAGCAAGCTGACATTCAGTACAACCGGTGCCTTTTATTTAGAAAACACACAAATGGAATTTACGTCTTTTAGTTTGTAAAGTACCGATTTTGAAGAGTGCGCATGTGCGAACTCACTCTACTATGTAAGAACGAGCCAAATATTGAGTCTGGTAATAAAGCAAAACAACTGAGAACTATTAGAAATAGTCCTCAGATGACATGTCTGTAATTTATATAAAACAAATCTAGCGTTAATTGGATCTAAAACAGTTTCATTAAAAGTAGTTATTACTTCACCACGTGCGAAACCAATGTGGTTGAACGATACTTTGTGACAGTGGGTTTCGGGAAACAGTCGTGACTAGCTAGTTGATTTCTCCAACGATGCGTCGTACTATAGTAGTGAAGCAGTGAACTATATCGTTGTACAGGAAACGCACCCCTGGTTGGACTTGTCGAGGTGAGGATCTCTCTCCTACTTTCTTAATAAAAACAACAGTGTGGAATGAAAAAGTGATCAAACAATTAAAGTTGCACATAACCGGTAAAGTTTAGATGTAACAGATGTTACAGGTTCATGGGTAAATGTAGAGATTCTAAAGAGTGGGGGATCAGTAAGGTGACGTTGGGTTCATTCTGAGCCAAAGACAGTTTGATTTTACCAATAGAAAGTCTGTTTTGATTTGAATACGTATTATTTATTTTTATTTTGGTAACACTTTACAATATCGTGTGCACTAATATGCATTAATTCATGCTTAACTAATGCACAGATAATCATGAGTTAATGTATAACTCATGAAGAACTAAACCATGAATAAATGATTACTGCATCAGCAATAAAGAGTCTATATGATTAATAGATTAAGTAATACATAAATTGCTATTAATTCACTGTGTCATTGTGTATTAATTCCTTAATAACATATTTTATTAACTAATAGTGTAAATTAAAGTGTTAATTACCACAATTAGTCATAGCTATGCACTTCAACTTCAAGTTGTCTGCCTTAATTAATCATTAGCTAATGATTTGCAAAGGTATCATTATGTTATGACTTTACTTGCTGAGGCACATCATTATTAACTAGTCATTTAGTAATTGTAGTAATTTGCACTTGAATTTGCATTAACAATTAATTAATTAATCATGTATTAATGCATATTAGTGTACCTGTCATATTATCTGGAAGTTAAAATACAAGGCTTTGGCTCATTCTGGTAATTAACATATTAATTAACACTATTAGTTAAAAAATTAGTTATTATGGAATTAATCCACAATTACATATTTAATTAATAACAATTAATGTATGAACTAATACATTAACCTTACAGACTCTTAATTAGTTCCTAATGTGGTAATCATTAATGGATAGCTTAAATAATCATAAGTAAGACATTAATTCAGTATTATCTGTGCATTAGTTAAGCATGAATTAATGCTTATTAGTGCACACGTATTGTAAAGTGTCACCTTTATTTTTATTCTTAACATAAAATTAGCCAAGATTCACACGGAAAAATTCCAGACTATCTGGACGGAAAGTAATTTGATACTGAGACGTGATGAAACTTCATCCGGATAAAGAGAAATTCCATCCATGCATGAAGAAACTCTGTTGTAACTGATTTTGAGATTATCAGGATATTAAAAGAAGTTTATTTACTCACTCTATTTAAAAAAAACAGTATACAGTATATACTTTATCAGAACTGCAGCTGATTTCTAATTTGAATTAAATATAACTGTGACTAGCATGCAGAATGTATGCAACTTGATAAAATGCATGATGGTTCAAGAATAACCGTTAAGATCTCGGCCCAAAATCCACCGCTGGGTTTATTTACGGGGAAACGATGGTTCCCATGCTGTTCGTCTAAAAAGCAGGAAAAATATTTACAATGGCGGGTAAATCAATAAACTGCACAGAATACAACAAAACCAAAACACAAATACTTTCCCAGCACTCCCACATTTTTGGCTGATACCCATAATGCCTCATTCCCTTCAGACTCAAATGCTTCTAAAAGTAAAAGGAAACATCAGTTTCGGTTTATTATTGTTATTAATTAAAGATGATATTTAACACAAGTCAGAGTTTAATCATGTTTGCTCAAGGTCTTAAGTATGTTAAATGTATTGATATCAGATATCTTAAATATACTGTAGTTTAATAAATATTTAAAATGTTCTTTTCCATTACCTTAGTATAGTGTCCAAAAAGACATCTGATTCTCATAGATTCTTATTGAGCATGTGTGTTTGTTTAGAGGAGTGGATTTGTGAATTTTGCTATAAAAATAATATATATATATATTACTAACTTGCAGTGAACTGATTGATTTAAAGACACTAAGAATGTAATTTTTCAGTTTTCAGTCATTAGAAAGAAGTTTTTTGGTAGTCCGATTTCTGATTTATGTGTTTTTTTATATTTAAAAAAATCATTGACAGTTGTTTCCTTCAAGTAAAATACATTTTTGTGGAAAGCGATTGACAGAGCAAAGACTTTTTCTGTCCTCCAACCTCTCAGTGCAATGACAAATGATTCAGGAGATAAAGATTTATTAATGGCAAATAAAATTGTCATTATTAAAAGTGACAGATAGGAGAGGGCAGAAACTGAGGGTAATCATTTAGATTGCTGTAGTCGGGTCTTCTTTGACTAATGGACTGGTGACGTCTGCTGGTGCTTTTAGTGGGATGAAACGCCATTGATTAAATGTGTGTGTAAGAAACGAGACAGAGGTGAAGGTGTAGGTATAAAAGCAAATGCTGATTGAGATTCTGTGTTGCAATAGTCTCTAATGAAATGAACTAGTTAACACACACATTTGTTTTTTCATCATGGTGGGGACTTTCCATTGACTTTTATAGTTATTATACCGAGCTAGTTATATTTTCTGTCCCCTAACCCTACACACAACCCTCTCACAATCCTTTCTGCATTTTTAGATTTTTATTAAGATGTTATTTATTTAGTTTATTAAGCTGTTTTCCTCTTGGAGACCATTGGCTGCTTCCCACCATGTAACTGATTTCAGGTTTTACTGAGCTTATGAGGATATTTGATTCCCATAATAGACAAAACCAGAGCCAGACACACACACTGTGTTTCTGTCTGATTCATTCATTCATGGCTTTAATGTGATCTGTTACCGTCTGCTTTTCCATCATTTATCACAAAGACAAACACACGCTTACATCATGTGCTCTGTCTTCCCAAAGGAACAGAACATCACCACTTTCTTATCTCTGTTTTTTAGGTGGATAAAGTATGTGGTCACTCTTCAAACGTGTCTTCAAGCACAGAAGGGACGTTTCCTCCGGCCTCAGTCACACCTCCACCGGCCAACATCTCACAGGACGTGCCAGGAGGCCATATGATCGGCATGTTGGCGCACCTTCACAGGTTAGGCTGGATCCCTTTAGTTCTGTCATTTATTAAGACTTTTCTATTGGACATAGAAAGAGATTATGATTATTCATTATCTGTATAAATAAGTTTAAATAAGCACATGTTGGTCATTATGGCTATGACCACCAATACATTGTGCATCCATATTTAAAACTGATTTGTTAGGCCCATGATTTTCTTTCTGTGTTTAGTAAGAAGCATGTCATATAGTGTGTGTAAATATGCATGTATAACCACAAGCTTTGGTCAAACAGACATAGTCAGCCAGTGTCTCTAAAGACCCTGATTAAAAATATGCTACTGGACATTTAACTTAAGTGTCTTCAGACCCAGATCTTCAAGGCCCACACATTACAGATACCCATCACTAAGTGGTAGGCTGGCAAGGACAGTGCTGTAACGGGCACTGAGACTGTTGCCAGCAGGAACACAGAGAGATAAATGGATTAGATTTTTTTTGGAGTGCAGGAGTCGGTGGAGGAGAGGACAGCAAACACTCATCACCGTACAAATGACATCATCTCTGCACCCAGAGTCATGGAAATGCTTTGACCAGCAAGCCAGGAGATTTATCATTTAAAAAATGTCAAATTATTTTTAATGGGTAGCTAGAATGCTGCATCATTAAGACAGGTCAGAGGTCAAAACACAGTGTTATAATTAGTAAAAAATATGTCCATGTTGAACCTCAAATGATATGCATTTTGGAACTCAACAGCAGGCAAAATGCCATTCAAAACCTGATAATGTGTAAAACTTTTGTGCTCTGGAGTTGTTAAATGCTTTTTTCCATTTAAAAAAGAAATAGAAAATTCTTAATTTTCATTCCTTTAGTTTGTTTCCACTCTTAAGTCAAATGAAAACTTTGAGTGAACAGGCCAAACGTGAAATTATTTTAAAGTACTTCACCATTTTCAATCCACCAATCAGAGAAGCCATATACCGACACCAGCATCGCAACAGTCACAGTTTTTTTCAAGCTATTGGAGACTAGCTGGGCAACATTAAGAAGCTAATATGGTTCAGTTAATACAGTATTATTTATAAAGACCTTAGTAATATTTTCTAAAGAGTTAAAGTGACCCATAGTGCCATTTAAAGGTTCCTAATTTTATTTTGGAGGTCTCCTACAATAGTTTGCATCCAAGTTCAAAAAACTCTTTAATTTTCTCATGATAGATTGCACATCACTAAAAGAGTCTGAAACCGATTTGTTCGAAGATTCAGTCTCTTTAAGCCCCTCCTTTCGGAGAGCCTACTCTACTCTGATTGGTCAGACGGCTCAGTCTGTTGTTATTTGACTAGTGCATATCAGAAACTAAACGTCTATATCCATATCTGAATTTAAGCTCACCACTTAATACACAATGATAAGAACAGTGAAGATGACGTTGGATTTTCCATATCAATTCCAGCTGAGTCATCATCCATTTGAAGTGTCTTTGCATTGCTTTCACATCGCAGTATCTTCTTAACTTGTCAACAACATGGACTGAACTCTTCCAGGCCTGAGGCCTCAGCTACAACTACAGTGTTGAGGGCTGGTCAGAGTAGACGCTGTTCACAGGCAGCAAATGAAAACCATAGGCTGGTTTTGTAAAAAAAATCCCTAAGGGTGACATATTATGCCCCTTTTCACAAGATGTATTATAAATCTATGGTGTCCCCAGAATGTGTCTGTGAAATTTCAGCTCAAAATACGCCCCATATCATTTATTATAGCTTGTCAAAGTTGCCCCTTTTTGGGTGTGACCAAAATCGTGTCATTTTTGTGTGTGTCCCTTTAAATGCAAATGAGCTGCTGCTCCTTGCCTCAGTTGAGAGGAGAGCTGATCCTTTACACAAGCTTCGGATACTCCAGCAATAACAAACGCGAATTTCAGTTACATCTCAGAAATAACTCGTAGTGGAGTACAGCCTTACAGAGAGACTCGAGGAAAAGATTGTAATTTTTAGACAGCACCTGGACGTTTCTGAATGGTTACATGGATGTAGGCTAGTTGCTGTGGAGTTACATTGAATAATCTCATCGATTTGCAATGTACTACTGACTGTCATATTTTGTCAACTATGACTGTCAAGTTGACAGTTCCCTGAGGTCTTTATAAGACAGCTTTGGCCAAAGTATTGTTCTGTTTTCATCTGTGCAGCAATGACAGAACAGTTTGCTCGAACTTTTGCCAATGCAGGGCTTAATGCTCAATTCCGATTTTTTGAAAAAATGCAATTTTTTTGCAAGGCCGTTCACATTTCCAATTAAATGCGACCTTTTGTGATCTCCTGTGTGAACGTGAAATGACCCAGAAGTGACCCGCATGCGCAGAAGAGTACTCAACGGTCAACGACGTCACTTGTTGTTTGCGGAAGTAGCTAAATGGATGTCTTACAGTGGAGCTCGTTTAGCAATATTAAAGTTATTTTCACAACAGAGCCAGCACACTTACAATCTTCTCGTTTTAAGAAGAAAATTAAACAGAGAAACGTGTGGGTGCGGTGTCGCAGCTAGGAGTGGTGGGATACTGATGTGAGTGGCTTCACTGATACAGAATTCATCAGTAACTTCCGAATGACCAGATCCACCTTCGATTATGTTTGTAGCGCCTCCGATCAACTCTGTCACGGGAAGAGACACGTCTGTGGCGGCCCATAACAGTGCAGAAACGCGTTGGAGTTGGCGTGTATCGGCGAGCTACAGGTGTGTGCAATGACGTGCGTGTCGGATATATGTGACCTGGTCGTTCAGATTGCAGTCGCATTTCAAAAGATCGGATACATACCGGATTTGGACCACATACCCAAGTGGCCTGGGTCGAATTTGAAAAGATCGGATCTGTGTCGTTCAGACTGTCATGAAAAAATCAGATACAGGTCGCATTGGGGCAAAAAAATTATGTCGTTTCAGCCTGCAGTGTGAACGTGAGCCATTGTGTTTGAACTGGACACTGTTGTTGCTTGAGAAAAATGGCTGGAAATGTCCAGATTTGGGGACGGTTCTAATATCACTTTCCTACATCAGAAGGGATTTTTATTTTTGACATGTTTGCAGAGAAAGGCTTACCAAAACAAAGTAACTGTGTTGTCACTTTTCATGTTTTCAGGGTTGTAGATGCTCAGGGGACCCAATTATAGCACTGTCAGATTTTCATGATATGTCCCCTTCAAATTTTTACGTAACGTTAGGTATGTTTCAGGACATAGAACTAATTCCTGATGACTTGTTTCAATTCAGAATCTATTCTTTCTTTTAAGAGACTTGTATAACCTTAATTAGTGACCGCCTGTGTTGAATCCGAGTCAATACCGAGTCTTTGAAGGGTTCGAGTCCGAGTTGAGAACCGAGTCCGCTGGTTTTCCAATACAGTTGAGTCCAAGTCAAGACCGAGTCTTTGAGGAAGCAAGTCCGAGTTAAGATTTTGTCCCTACAAATCAGTTTTGATATTCATGATTTATTATCACCCCAGTTATTAATCAACAGTTAGGCCTAATGACTAAGCTAGATTGGGAATTGTTTAGAGCAGTCATCTTAACATCTTAAAGGGATAGTTCACTTTGAAATACATTTTTGGTATGTTTTAGCTTACCTCAAGGGCATCCAAGATGTAGGTGTCTTTGTTTCTGCAGTAGTTTCAATTTTGATATTTTTCGGTCAAACCGTTCTTGTCTGTCAGTCATATACTTAGATTTGTTTGTATAGAACAAAATTCAAGTCCGAAGACCAGACTCGAGTACTACATCACTAAACTTAAAGGGCACCTATTATGGCAATCAAAATGTTCCTAATATTGTTCTGGCAGTCCCGCAACAGCACTTTTACATGAATACAATGACAAAAACAAAAACAAAAAACACTTCTGTTGTCTTATAATATGCATTTATTTTTACCTGATTTGCTCACCGACTCTGATATGATTCGTACAACGAATCATTTTTCCAAACCACTCCTTTGCGTGACGGTAATCTGCTGGTGATTGGTCAGATGACCCAGTCAGTTATTGTTTGTTAGCCCAACGCATAAATATATTGATAAAGCACTGCAGTACTACAAGACGCTCTATTCTTTATGACAACTCCAATGACAGCGACAAACATTTCACATATTTTAAAAAAAATGACATTGAAGACCTAGAAGCTACGCTGAGCGCAACTTACACACACACACACACACACATACTTATTGCGCCGTCCCTCCTCGCGCCACGATGCTACAAAATCCATAAAAGCAACAATTATTAATTATACTTAGGTTGTGATTCGGAGGAGGAAGCTCAGAGTCGACTCTCACTTTTAAAAGACCATAACTTTATATACGGTGCACTTTCAGATATAAATCTTTGCAGGATGTTTTCATTCCCTTAGAGCTATATTCCACACCACATTAACAGTCATTTTTTAAAAAAAAAAATCCATGATGGGGCTCTTTAGTAACCTCATTTTTTGTGCACTTTGATCTTTAAAACTTTGCAGACCTTTTACATATATATTACACACTGCATGAAAGTTAATTTCATAGTTTCATAATTTGCAGTGCTTGCATTTAATTCCCTCAAAATGTTAAATGCACCTTTTTTAATTTTCAAATATATATATATATATATATATATATATATATATATATATATATATATATATATATATATATATATATATATATTTTTTTTTTTTTTTTTGTAATCTCAGAGCTTGGTTTTAATCCTCAGACTGTTTCCTTAAATGTCTATTGAGAAACTGAGTGGGTAAAAAGTACTTTCAGAATCTAAGTTGGTGGTTGTTGTTGAGTTTTATTGCTAGTGTGTTGTAACCCATCTTCCAGGTTCTGGTTTGCATGTGCATGAGTGGTTTTAATTTTCTCCATGGTCATGATTTTTTTCTCCCTCTCTCACCATCATCCCCTCCCCCTGTTTTGTTGCCCTTTGGTTTCTTCCATCTTTCTGTCCTCCCCTCCAAACTGCTTGCCTCATCCTCCTCTGGACTGTTCCATTGTCTTGTACTGGGGGTTTGACCGTTCTCAGTTCACTCCCTCTGAAAACCTCCAAGAGCGATAGAGGTAGAACTCTGAAAAAGGTTGCACGGTAAGCATGAATGCATTTACTAAAAATTGCATTTATCTGTCTTTAAAAATGTGTGTCTGAGTGTGTGCTTACCTTGGATAATATAGGTTAGCTCCACTTCTTTCTACACACTTACTGCCTTACCAGTTTGTGTTTTCACACTAGTACTTTTAGTGCTGATCTAGTCCCTTTGTCATTAGAGTTTGGTTTGTTTGTTTGCTGTGAAAGCTGATTGGTTGTACCCAAGTCTGCTAAAAAAAAAAAACGTTTTGGACTACGGTTCATGTGGACCCAATATAATTCACATTTGTTACAAATGCAGTCTAGCCTAAATTTTGCATGTAAACCACTAATCTTACCATAATTTGTTGTTCGTTTTCGACTCTGGATGACAGAAATGTTTAAAAACATGGGCTGATGGGAGAGGGATGGAATTGAACTTGGGTTCAGATCAAGCAAACAAATCTAAGTGTGAAAACAGCCTTTGTAATTGTAAATTCGGGATGCCTGATTGGCATCTACCCACTTCCATGCTCCATGCTCCAAGTCTATTTTATTTTATTTTTCATAGACATAAAGCATTAGTTCACCCAAAACTAAAAATTCTGTCATTTATTACTCACCCTTGTCGTTCCAAACCCATATGGCTTTCGTTCATCTTCGAAACACAAATGAAGATCTTTTTGATGAAATCTGAGAGCTTTCTGTTCCTCCATTGACCGCTACACGACTACCACTTTGACGTTTCAAAAAGTTAATGGGATCATTAAACGAATTTATATAAATTGAGTGGTTACGACAAATTTTCTGAAGACACTCGATCGGTTTATATAATGAACATCCTAATTTAAGCTTTTATTCACATATAGATGTAGCCTGGTTAAAACCAGACCATTCTCAGTTGTTATGGTCTGGCAAAGCGTCATAGACAAATCATTTCCAAAGGGGCGTCACCAACGGACGTCACGGATAGACCTAAAACCAATCAGAGCGATGAAGGAGATGACGTATGCAAAACGGCGGAGAAACATCTCTGAGTGCTTGTCTCCCAGGCTAGACTTGTAGTCAAGACCGCCTAAACCGAGACCAAGACACTACCAAGACCAGAGGGTATCGAGACCAAGACAAGACCAAGCAGACAGACCAAGTCGAGACCAAAAAACAGACTGTTGTTGAAGCAAAAGCAATAACTTGTAAGATTTTGTTTTGCAATGCCTGTCTATCTCTGCCAATTTCGAAGTCTCCAAATGAATCCATTCTGTAACTTTTAAATACATAAATATTTTTTAAAAACAAAATTATAAGCTTAAGTGCAGGAACCGAAAGTTGGTTGTTTTGTCGCTATGGTTACAAACTCCGTTTACATACACCGTTGGCTGTGTGCTCAAAGTCATCTGTCAGTTGTGCAGTTACCCAAAATCTCCTGAATGAAGTTAAATCCGCCTCAATCTGTTGCGGATATCGTCGCAGATATTGTAGTATTATTGCTAAATCCCCGGACCACTATGTCAGTCTGAGACAGCAAGACCTAGACAAGACCGAGAGGTCCGAGACCAAGACAAGACCTAAGACCGTCAAGACCGTGACAAGACCGAGACCACGTAAAAGTGGTCTCGAGACCAGACTTTTTGAAGCATCAAAGAGCTTGTTGCATAGCTGTCAATGGGACCTGAAAAAAACCTCTTCATTTGTGTTAAGATGAATGAAAGTCTTCATGTGGTTTGGAACAACATGAAGGTTAATTAATGACAGTATTTTCATTTTTTGGTTAACTATCCCTTTGGATAATATAATATAATATAATATAATATAATTAAATACTTCAAAACAGGTTTCTAAAGCTATTTGCGAAAAAAAATCTTTCTCTAAGTTTTGTCTTGCAAAACTTTTAAAAACCTTTTTTTCATAATGTTATTTATCGCTTATGATCTATGTGTGTTGTTTATTTGTTGATTTGTGTTATAGGGAGTTTACGGCCTACATCTCCCGTTATAAGTCCTTCTTCGCCATACTTCCAGAGACGTTGTGCGAAGCAGAGATGGGCGTCGATGAGCTCACATGTTGGAGTGGAAATGACGTGGTCAAAAGGTGAGTCATTCACAGTTTGAGTGTACAAATTAATTAGCCTGGATGCCAGCCCGAACTCCGCCCACAACATTTTTTGGACGAGAAGTTTGGTCTGGACTCGAATCCATTGAGGAGTAATTATGAACTGTTAAAAACTGATCGGGCCAATCAAATTGCCAGGGCGGGCTTTATACGATGATGGACAGATGATCTGCAGGGATATAATCATCACGTTATCAAAGATCGCTAACTGTCTTCCCTCAGTCGTGTCTGTTGTGAAATAAATCGACAGCACATTAATTTTAATAGACAAACAGAAAACTGCAATCAAGGCATTTGTCGATCGGAAAGATATTTTTGCCGTCCCACATGATTCGTGAAAAGTGTAACTTATCAGCTGGCTCTGACGGTCACTAAGAAGATGGGACGTAATGAAAAGCCTGTGGTCGTTGTGGTTTCTCCTTTGGTCGCACTCATGAAGGAGTAAGTAAAAGAAGCAACACTCATTATTTAACTTCTAAAATGAGTAAAGTTAGGCTACGTTCTGTATTTGACAACTGCATGCAAAGTAGCTGACTTACTGGGTTGCTCTGATTGGTTGTAGGTTTACCGACTATCCAATTGAGTGCAGAGTTGTTGTTTTTTCCTGGTTCGGTTAAGACACGCCTCATAATCAAAGCTCAACAGAGCAATATCAGACTCATATTCCGATAGGAAAATGAGTATGACGAAGTCAGGCTACAAATTAATTACTTTGCAACTGAAACTTGTTACTTCGAGTCTGGTTAGGACTCTTTAAGGTGGACTGTGTGCATGTGTAATTTAGAACTAAATATTTATATGTTTCTTTACCCTGCGTAACATAATCACTTAAAGGAGTAGTTCACTTTTAAAAATGAACAAATCTTTTTCTGAGTCAATTTGTTCATTTCGTTCATTGAATGAACCATATGACACGAAAAAAGATTTGTTCATTTTGATAAACGAGTTCGAACAGGGGAGTAATGACCGCGCATCACAGAACAGAGCAAGGCGACATTTGAGCTTATAAAACTTAAACTTTTTTTTTTAAATGAGCGATCGTTTCGCTTGATAAGACCCTTATTCATCGTCTGGAATCGTTTAAAGCCATTTGAACAGTTTGCACTGAAACTGTCTTTTGGACCTTGAACTGTTTGGTTACCAGTATAAGTGCATTATATGGAGAGAAATGCTGGAATGTTTTCATCAAAAACCTTTGTTTCTTTTCGACTGAAGAAAGAATGACATGGACATGACATGGGGGTGAGTAAATTATCAGCAAAAGTTTTTTTAAAAGTGAACTACTCCTTTAAACAAGCTTTAGATAGCCTCAGATGTGTAGGTCTTAGCTTGTCTCCCTTTGCCTGGTCATGCTGGTCTGTTTGCTCGTTTAGACGGGTTTTGGGCTTGACTATAGACTGGAAGACCAGAGGCAAGTTGCATAAACTTAGCCACTATATGTTAAGACTGTGTCTTAAGAACTATTTTGACCTTCTTGTTGGTAACCAAGTGGTAATTAGTTTTACTTCCAAATGGATTAGACAAAATACCTTTTTATGTAACTGTCTTTAAAGAAATTAGATGACTAACTTTTAAGACTCAGTCTAAGCGCCACATACTAGGCCCACATCCTTAAGTGGGTTTTTTTCAGCAGGGTAAACCTGGTTATGCACTCAGTGTTTTGCCGGGTCCCATCTGGCACGGGTCTAGTATGTGCATGTGAGCTCTCAAGAAAAAAGAAACACATCATTGCAAATAATCACTCAGGAAAGTACAGATGGAAAAGCCAAACACACCCACATAGCTCCTCCATTAACGAGAAATTACCTTTGGGCCGCACTGACTGACGCCTAATAGATTTATTACAAATCTGTTGCCCCTCAGAGAGAAGTGTTTACTTTGAGAAAGTATGTCTGGCTCCAATTTCTTGCCTCAAAAGATAACTCACCTTAACGACCAATGACAAACGACTTAACCGATGTAAGGCAGCATAGATGATTGCTGTTGCATTAACAGCCAGGAGATGTCTGAGATGCCAGATTTTGATTTCTTTCTTTTCCCTTTCTTTCCTGCTCTCTCTCCCTCTCTCTCACCAAATTCTTTGTCTCCAAGTGATTTGACTCAGAGGCTGTTTTGTGGTGTTTGTGGCCCATAGAAAGTCTCTTTCTCTCATATCCATCACTCTTTCGTTCTCAGAGAGGTCACGTGGCAAACGACGATCTGTGTTTCATTTCCCTGTTGGCTGTACTTCTTAAGCACCATCAGCAGAACATGCAATTATGACAATATCTCTCCTCTCCTCATTCCCTCTTGGTCTGTCCCCTCGTACCCAAATGTGGTTGTCCCTCCTCCCATCAGTCTCTATAGTAACCAGCCAAATCCTGGCCATCAACAATGCAGAGAGAGAGAGAGAGAGAGAGAGAGAGAGAGAGAGAATAGGAAGAGATAGAATACTATATATGAAGAGTTTTGAAAATCTATATATGAAGAGTAATATGAAAATTTTACTTTTCATATTATATGCGTATATATATATATATATATATATATATATATATATATATATATATATATATATATATACATATATATATGTGTATATATATATATATATATATATATATATATATATGTGTATATATGTGTGTGTATATATATATATATATATATATATATATATATATATATATATATATATATATATATATATATATATATATATATATGTGTATATATATATATATATATATATATATATATATATATATATGTGTATATATATATATATATGTATATCCTAGATATATATATATCTCCTCCACATTAATGCCCTTATTAAAAGTACTAGTGTGGTACCATAGTGTTTGATGTTTATACTATGGTACTTTGATATACAGTAGACTATGGTGTTGAATTATATGTGCACTCTGGTATTTACTTTAAGTTTTTCAGCATTGTACATATAATAATATAAATAAAACTTTTGACAGAAAAGGATGGAGGGTCTAAGGTGGAGCAAATTAGTAAATTTTTGTGTAAAATTTCATACAAAAGTTTTATTTTTTTTTTTTTTTTTTTTTGAGCGTGGAAAATCATGCAACCAGTGAATCATTCCCATAAGACCGGGAACGCGTATTAAAGCAAACAGGGTCGATTTAGATTTCATGTTGACTTGAAGCAGCATGTAAGGATTTTGATCTCCAGTAAAAACACACTCTCTACTGCAGTCCAAAAACAAAAAAAAGAGTTGTCTTTTCTTCATCCCTGTTTCTGTCTCTTTCTTTTTTCCCCACAATTAATCAGTCTTTGAAATTTGGCTTAACAATTTGTTTCCAACAGAACAGTCTTTCTGTCAGTGAGATGCAGAACAGAAACAATCCAAAAAAAAAAAAACTGTAGCATTTTTTAACTATTTGGAATGAATATCTGAATGTGAACGTTTAGACCAGTTAGAATAAAACTACTTCACAGTGGATTTAGCTGTATTTTTCAGCAGATTTCATAATGAATCATCCAGGGTCTTAATCTGACTCCATTGGTCTTTGACTCCATTGGATGCTCTTTCACATTTGGGTTGGTGTTACTCCTAGTTCTCTGCTGTCTCCAAGAGTTTCACTTTGTATAGTTTAATCAATCATTTTCACCACAGCTCTTGCTTAGTTGGATGGTGTGGTGTAATGTCTAAGCATCTGGGCTGGGAACCAAAAGGCTGTCGGTTCAAATGACCTAAAGGACAATTCATAAACCATCACTGTGGTGCACTTTAGCTCATTTCTTTGAAATGAATCTGTTTCACAGTAATTTGGAGACAAAAAATATGTTTTAGGACTGCTACTTAACGGTTTCTACACACCAGGGGTCTCGTTTATAAAGCGTGTGTACGCACAAAACGGGGCTGTAAACATACATACGGCAGTTGCCACGCAGAGGTTGACGGGAGAATGTGTGCACCTTTAAGCAAACTTTGAGCTGTGCGTACGCACAATTTGGAGACGAAGGGAATTGGCGACACAGATGGTGAGCTGGAGTTAAATGTCTTTTTGGTCACTTTTTGCCTGAAAATCTGAAGAAAATTATAGCCTATAGACTACAGAAAGATAATAACCTACATAATTTCACTCACCAAACCTATCACTTGAAGCCAATATATCCATACCTTCTTAAGTGTCCACGCCAGCTAGCGCGTTGGGCCGTTTAGTGAAACATATAGTCTATAATCCAACGGCAGATGAAGTAAAACCGTAAATCTTCATGAGTCCTAATAAATACAGTGCATGTCCTCAATAACAGTTTAAATGAAAGAATGAATTAAAGGGCGGGTTTACTGCTCTTTTTCTTTGCATGATTGTGTTTATGGGGTGCAATATAACATGTATCTGTGATTTTTCTTTTTTTAAAAGTCTTATTTTTTATAAATTTCACCTTTATTGTCAGCCGCGCTCTCCTCTGTCCCCTGAACGACCAGTTGACTTCCTGAGTCTATGAAAACACTCCCTCAGAACCACGTAGCGGGCTCAGATTGGTTCGTTTGGGCTGGTGTGTTGTGATTGGCTAAACTGTCGCTCACGTTGTCCGGAAGATTAACGCCCATGACCTTTTCCGGCGATGCGGGCATGCCAAATGTGGATAACATAGACGGTGGATACACGTAAATAATGATGTGGAGACTGCAGTATCAGTGAGGCAGAATCAGACCGAGAAAGCCGCGATGAATCGAGTCAAACAGAACCTCAACACACACGGCTCTTACTAAAGGTTTCTGAATGATAATTTGCTTCATTTTTTAACTTAATACACGTTTGTTTTACAGAATAGCATCTGACTGGCAACGATAGCAACTGACTGGCTAACTAATGTTAAACACAAACAGCGTTTGCAGGTTTACGTTCTTGATCAAATCGAAAATAAAGTCATAAAGCATATATATATATATATATGAAAAATATATTTACAACATTAGTACTTATACAAAATTCAGGTCCATAATGTTTGTACGCGTTTGCCGTAGACACAAAATAGCCTAACTAGTAGCCCATAAAGCCTACAAAGCCAGCGCTGGCATTTGAAAAAAAAAAAAAAAAAAAACACAACGCTACGTCAGGAATTATACATGCAAACACATTTAAAATGATGAAGTCTTAGCCTACTTACAGGTTTTGGCCCAACAACTGCTGACTTTTAACTGCTGGTTTTAAAGTTGGATCTGCTTCATGATTTAGAAACAGTTTGTTGTTTACGTTAATCCGGTGTTGAACTCGTGGAGGTTCTGGAAGCTGTCTCTCGTAAATGCGCAGCACAGAGAGCTAGATTACGATCGTTACTTTCAGGAATATAATCAAACACAATTGTATCCATTGTTGTCGAAGTATAGTGTCAGTGGGAAGCCCGAAACACAGAAGACCTGACAGCTGCGTGAACACAACTCACTCGACGCATGCCCTTTCCTGCATATTCCGGAGGGAGTGGTTGATGCAAATGTGTGGGTTAGTGACGTACTGTACCATAACCCAGCTGTAGTCCAAAACGAGTCGTTTTTGTAGGCAATTTTACTTCCTGATTTTTAAAAGACGATATCTCTGCTTACACTAAACTTTCAGTGCTGCAACTTTGCAGATACTGTTCATGCACCAACAGCAACATTACACACTATTTAAAATGAAAAAAGTGAAATTGCAGTAAACTCGCCCTTTAAACTATGTTTTGCTTCTGATTTAAACATTTAGATTAA
The DNA here is from genome assembly GCA_030378365.1 of Hybognathus amarus. Lineage (NCBI taxonomy): Eukaryota > Metazoa > Chordata > Actinopteri > Cypriniformes > Leuciscidae > Hybognathus > Hybognathus amarus. The sequence continues at coordinate 150,737 of JAQIUQ010000725.1, read as the reverse complement.
ATATGCCATTCTTATTAATGGAGTTAAACACTTAAACTACATGAAATCATTACTGAGAAGTAAAAAAAAAATCAATGAATGGATGCAATGGTTTTGAAGACTTTCCCTCTGGCATGCTGTGTTTTAATGTTAATGATAATAGCAGATTGTCTAAAAATATAGTTCCATGCTAATGCACAACTATGTCTATCTGTTTCCATTAAAAATATAAATTAATTAAAAATACTATTTAGCCAGTGGAAAAGATTGAGAAAATCTTTCTCTGAAATGTATTTTACACTATTTGATTTATTCATTCAAAAACAAGGCAAGGATATAGGCTTCTAAAAATAAAAATAATAATAATTTATTGTGACACGGCACATCTGTATTTCATAATTTCCTAACGTCTTGTACCTTCACATGGTATCACGTGGATGAATAATCATATGCAAATGATGATATGTATATTTAAACTAGGCGTTACTGTTCCATATATGGTTATTTCGGGGCGGAGACGCATGTGCGCTCAATCTTCGGCTCACTGGGATTTATAAGAGTGAATTCTGCGCAGGTTCTGGCGTACGAACGGTTTTATAAATCTGAATATTTTTTGGCGTATGCCATTTTTTGGCTTTTGGGCGCACATACACTTTTAGTAAGGATCCTACGCACAGTTTTATAAATGAGACCCCAGAACTTTCCTCTCCACTTTGGACACCAAACCACACCAGCGAATAGATTGATTGATAATCGCCCACTGGTCCCAGAACCCAAGTCCAAACTGAACGACCTCCTGAAGTACACGAATTGAAATCTTCCGTCTTTGTACGTGAGTGCTGGGTTCTGGGGCCTCATTTATAAACGTTGCGTACGCACAAAAGAAGGCGTACGCCGCTCTCTACGCAATAGTTGGTATTTATAAAAAGCAAAATTTACGGGAAAATGTGCGGCCCTTCACGCAAGCTATGATCCAGGCGTACGCACAAAAACAGGTGAAATGAGAAATGGCCACACCGTCGGCAGTTGGAAAAACACGTGAAAGTTTGTGAAACTGTAGACTATTGTGTAAAATAAATGGCAATACTGCCTCTCATAAATAACACGAAGACTTCACAAAGCAAGTCTTACAAATAACAGCCTCTGATCGATATGCAACAGAAATGCAAATTAACACATATTCCAAAAAGAAAGTGAAATATGTATATATATATACAATAATATTGGCATGTTATACAATTCATTCCCATAAATAAGATAAACAGAACGAAATAATGTACAAAAGTGATATTCTCGCCAATATGTCCGTCTAACGAGCAGATATAGCAATTAGATAGTCAGTCAGATAGATAGATAATTAGGGAAATGTATAGGCCTATAGATCGATAAATAGATAGATGTATTATTTGTCCACTGGGGGAAAGTTGTTTTCATAGTAAAAATGTCTTCATCAGCTACGGAATCATGGTATTTGTGCGTATGTCTTTAGTTTGTTTAATTTTTTGATAAAATAACGTATGACGTATGTCTCAACCATTCAGAAAGCTGCAAGAAATTACATTTGCGCTGATCTATTTCCCATTTCCAAGTAGATTATAACCAACATCTGTAGCTTGTCAGATGCAGAATTAAGTGGATGGAAATAAATGCCCCATCACTATGCGTAATGACGCACAATGCCTGATATTGCGCTCTTAGAAGATGTGGAAATTAAATGGAAGGATTCAGAGTGAACGCATCATCTTCACAACAAAAGGTGTGGAAAAAATATATTATTTCTTCAAGAATTCTCTCATTGTGCAGTTTATTTCAGTTAAGACAGTCTTGATTTCGCCTTGATTACCTCTCTAATAGAATTAATGACTGGACGCTTTTTTGTCTCGACTTTGATGTCCGACCATTTCTTTTTTATTTCGGCCAGTCTGAGATTGTGAGGCTACAGCATTTACGGCGTCTGCAACCATTTACCACTCAAGTGCCTTTTTGGCATTAGTAATGCCCACACTGTGCCCTCCAAACAACATTTTCTCCTCTTTTCCACCTCAGCAACGATAACTTCTACTTCACATTGAGTGAAGTTACGTTTTTTTTATTTCCTCCCTGTGTTTAACATGATTTCGCAATCGATGAATATTAACTTGTGGGCGTTTCACAGACTATTTATGGGCAGCTATGGGCGTGACATGAAGCCGCAAAAGCTGCGCTACATTTAGAATTGATTTTGATTTATTAAGGCAAAAATGCGTAGGATGTGCGTGCGCACGGTTTTATAAATCCGAATATTTCTGTGCGTACAAGCGTCCTATGTGTCATCTGAACGCCACTTCTGGCGCAAATCCTACGCAAACTTTTATAAATGAGGCCCCTGGACACAATTGTCAAAGGTCAACTATAATGCCAAGTACTTCCACCCATCCATCCATTAGTAACAGCAAGAACCAGTACCATTGCATTTTGCAGTTATGGCCAAATAATTAGTATAAAAAGAACAGATCAAAAGTGGACAATTAAAGGGATAGTTCACACAAAAATGAAAGTTCTGTCATCACTCGCACTCATGTCTTTCAAAACCAGTATGATTATGTGAAACAAACATGGACTGAAAGTCAAAGGTGTCTTTTTTCTTGTTGGACATGGGTTTTGAACAACATCAGAGTGAGTAAATGACGACAAAATGTTAATTTTATGTAAACCATCCTTTTATGTTTTATTCGCATTGACAGCGATTTCATCACGTTAGATCTCTAAAGTGAGTCTCTGTACTTTTTTGTCCATGTAAAATGAGGTGAACTCCGAGGTCCGCATTCCCAATTGTAGTCACTGTATCATTGCTCTAGCCTCGTGAGACCATCCTGATCTCGCGAGCTTTCAAGGTTTCACTCGCAGATCAGTCTGGATACTTTCCGTTAAAGAAAATTTGGGAGCAGTTCACCAAACGAACGTCCAATCAGCGTTGGCTTTGAGGCGGGTTGAGGTGTGACGCAACGAGAAGCGCGACAGTTCAGTCCAGAGTCACATGGCGGCTTCAGCGGATGAAACTAGCATCAGCTTGGCTATCGAGCAAGTTTTATCGGAATTACAGAGTATTTCCTCACTGAAAGAAGAGCAAAACACTGCTCTGGAGGCTTTTCTCAGAGGAAAAGATGTTTTTGCTCTTCTCCCGACTGGTTTCGGCAAGAGTTGCTCTGATTGGTTGATTTGGCCCGTCTATCACCAACATAGGCCAATCAGCTAACCAGTATTTTCGCCCTTTCCAAAACTACTTCAACGGAAGGTTTCCAGATGGATATGTGGAGCAAATCCATCTGGCGGAGTCAGGTTATCATTGCTCAGTTGTTAGGCAAAAAATAAGCAAATTAGTCACTAAAAGTCATTCATGTTGTTTAAAATAACCAAAACTCCTTGAAACAAATCACTGTCAGTGTGAAACTAGCCAGAGAGAGACAAGATAGACCAGAGTGATTCCTGGCTTTACAATACAGTGACAACCTCTGAAGGTGAGGTGTGGATGGGGTCGTCCTGCAGAAGAATGCAGGGAGGTCTCTCAAGGGCCGCTGTGCTGAATCTGGGTCCCCGTGGCCTGGAGCCGGAACAAAGGGCCTCCTGTGAGCTCTGTGTGGGAAACAGTGGAGGAGAGAATCCCAACGCCCAGCCTGGGAATGTGCCCTCTAAATACATGGAGCAAAACCCATACAGAGAGAATAAATATTGCACACACACACGGATGTTAGACTGTCTTTTTCTTTGCAATGGTGTCACATCTCTTCATCAGTCAAATCTATGTACGTGAAGGTTCATGCTCTTGCACAGATCACTTCAAAGCATGTTAGAGGGGATGGTGATTTGATTTCTCATTGTTTTCAACTCTTTCATGCCAGGCTTCTGGAAATACTCAGCAGTCGATATCAGTCATGAAACTGCGACAAAGCGATTGTATGTGTGCGTGTCTGTCCAGACGTGTCCATTCACTGCTCATGGTTCTGCAGGATTTGGGGATGTTTGGTCAGAGATTCTGAATGCCACAGATTTTTATGCCCTCACAACAAACCAGTTGTTTACCATTCACACATCTGGAAGCTATTCAGTCACCGTGATCTGCTCTCTTTTTCTCTCTCTCTGCTTCCTTCTTTCCTCTGACTGCCATCTCAGTTCCATGTTCTGTCTCTTCCTCTGTGTGTGGCCCTCATCCACAGATCACACCACAGACAATTTTAAAGTCGTCTTCGGTGAAGACTGCCATTGTGTTGATAATTCAGATTTTGTGTGTCTGGGTTGTGAGAAATTCTGGAAATGGGGATGCTCAATATGGCGGCTTTGGAGTGAAAGTTCTTCCTTTAAGTTAAAAATCCAAATACCTTTTGGGTTAGCAGATATTTCATTTTATTGATAACACTTTACTTGAAGGAGTGTGCATAAGACTGACATGACACCTTCATAACCATGATATGACGTATGTTATGAATATGAAGTAGGGTTTATGCATGTTTATGACAACTGTCATTAAGTGTCTTTCGCTCAATAATGACATTTTGAATGCAAATATGACATTGTTTAGGATGTCTTTGTCATGACATTTCGACATAAACCAATACATCATAACCTGTCAGTGTCTTTGTCATGACAACTTGACATTAAATTAAGTTAAACTGTCATGTGGTTGGCTTTGACATTGGCTGTCATGAGGCATTATAAGTGTGTCATGAATATTTTTACTACAGTGGTACACATTGAATTTCATTAAAAAACGTTATAATGGCTTCATGACAGCCGATGTCAAAACCAACCACAGACAGTTTAATGTAATGTTAACCAATAAAGCTAGGTGGTTTCTTAAGTTTGATAATTAATCTGCTATGTCATGTTTGTGACAGGTTGTGTTGTCTTAGTAATGTCAAGTTGGCAAGACAAAGACACTGACAGGTTATGATGCATTGGTTTATAAGGTGTCATAACAAAGACATCTCAATCAATGCCATACTTGCATTAAAAATGTCATAATTGAATATATATATATATATATATATATATATATATATATATATATATATTAGGGATGTCACGGTACCAAAATTCCAGTAGTCGGTACCAATACCATTAAAATGTCACGGTTCTCGGTACCAATTTCGGTACCACTGCAAAATTAGTTTTTTATTTTATTTATCTACTTGAATATATTAAATTAAATTCAATCACTTTATTATTTATGATGGTACATTTATGAAAGCATTGAAGGCTACATGCTGTTTAAACGAAAATATTGATGATACTGAGAAATATTGCTTATAATAAAAATCAAGTGAAAAATACAGCATTCAGTGGATTTAGGCTACAGTAGTATTTTTAATAAATGGAGACGTAGTTAAATATATTGTACAGTAGCCTAAGATAATTATTTCTGTCAATTTCTTTAAGTTAAACCAAACTTTTATTTTGACGGGTTGCCGTAAAGACCTTTGACTTTCTGTGCGTGTATGATATATGATATATGACCCTATGGATATGACGATAGTTTTTCTCAAATGAAACGGTAAAATGCTCATAAAGTGACTCTCGGAGATGGAATCATGAATCATGTCATCATATCGTGAGGCAGCAGAGACTGAAAACAGCACGAGCGTCACTCTTGCTTCAGTGTTTGTGTGTGAGAGAGAGAGAGAGGTAACGTTGAATGAAACCGCGCGTCTGCGCCGTTAATTCACATAGAGACAAGCAGAACATGCAGGGTTCATATTTAAACGGTAAAATGCTCATGAAGTGACTCTCAGAGATGAATGGATCATGAATCATGTCATCATATCGTGAGGCAGCAGAGACTGAAAACAGCGCGAGCGTCACTCGTTCTTCAGTGTGTGTGTGTGTGTGTGTGAGGTAACGTTAAATGAAAGCGCGCGTCTGCGCCGTTCAATTCACAGAGACAAGCGCAACATGCAGGGTTTATATTTAAATAGTCGTTTTGCTGTTTAATATCAGCAGCGCTGCTGCTTTCATGAGGAAGCAACTTCACGCCCTTTGTGTATACATGCGCATCGAGATCCGGGTTTGACCAGGTATTCGGTACCACCGGGACTTGGTACCGTGACGTTTAAATTTTTTTAGTACCGACTTGGTACCGAAGTACCGAATATTATGACAACACTAATATATATTATATATATTATATATATATAATATATATATACATATATATATATATATATATATATATATATATATATTAGGGCTGGGCAAGTTAACGCGTTATATCGCGTTAACGCATTTATTAATTAATGCCGATAATTTTTTAACGCATGTTAACGCAGTTTTTTTTATATATATATTTTTTTATGTCCGTTGCTCACTGACTCTGAATAACAGGCCTACAGTCAAACCATGGATCACAGGAGGGGTGGGATGTTGGTCAGCCAGCAAATAACCCACCCAAACAAGCAGTGGAGAGAGGCTTTGACAGGTTCTCTCAGGTGAATAGAAAGGGAGACAGCGCTCCGCTAGACGAGTGAATGACAGGCGCGGATAGTAACCAACGGCTTCTGTGCGCTACGCAGCTGTGGCCTTTTAACTTAAATTAAAATTATACATACTTTACCTGATAGGCCTGCGTTTAGTTTAGCGGGTGCTCTGCCATGTGAATTCCCTTCTGTTGATGTCCTGATAACTATTTAGATTCTGGAAACTCACAAACAGCGAACCGAGGATCAGTCTCTCTTCCAATGATTTGTGCTGGCTGCGCGTCGTTTACAAAAAGTTATAGACAATTCAGCACGTGCGGCACATGCGTGCGCTGACTGGCCGCAACAGTTTCACAGGAACGCACCCGCTTCTCGCTGCACCTTGTGCTCGACCTACGCAGGAGCCTCTTTGGTTTTCATTCATACATCTGCGTCGTTGTCCGCGTTGACGCGCAATTATGGGAGCATGTGAAACCCGGGAGCAATTCTAGCAATCACAGCGCTTGAGGTACGCGTATTGACGCGTTGTTACATTTTTGGAGAGGTGCACGTCAGGGTACGCACGCTACACACAGCCTACCGCGTAAGTTCGATGCAAAATTATATTGGGCTTTACCTCTATTTAATGTAGCCTAATCTTAGAGTAGCCTACGTCAGGAAACCATGGCATGACCAAACCTAAACTACTATCAGAGAAGTAACGTTGGTCGACTTATATCTGTCATGACCTCTGACTACATTGACTGTTTCTGCTGCTCCCTTAAATCAAAAGTGTGCAATACATTACTTTAGAATTCATTATTAAATTTTCTGCTGTAACAATGCGATTAATCGCGATTAATCGCAAGAAATTAATGTGATTAATATATATATATATATAATTATTTATCAATCATAACAAACAACATATGATGCTGAGTTTCCATTGTTTCCATACATTTTACTTTATTTTGTGTCTTTTCATGTATTTATTTTATTTATTTATGTATTGCATAATAGTACAAATACTTAAACGACATGCTGTTTTCAATTAGCTCATATTGATATCAGTATTATTAAATTGCAAAAGAGTATTTTGGTTCAGGGTTGTAATTATGAGGGTTGTAGCTTTATTTAAAAACTACAGAAGTCTTTGGTATGTCTTCACTTGGATAGCTAGTTTAATATATGTGTGAATTTGAGATAAGTGGTCATATTGAACAATATTAGCCAAGCCAGCTCAGTACACACTGGGAAAGGAGACACCCGACCCATTCCCATGACCCACGTTTAGACTGTGGACCAGAACACACACACACACACAAGTATGTTTTGAGTAGTTCATTGTCTTCGGCCACTGCAGTCACATTGACAAATAGAGGAAAAGCTTTGCATTTCATCACATGTTTGGACTGTTTTAGACGCAGGGTGTATAATTAGCTTTAATTGGTTGTTTTCTTAGTTGATTAACCCTGACGAGCGTGTTTGTAGTTCCCTGTTGGTCCTTGTTGCTTTTTTCCCAGTCTTTATATTTGCTTTGTTCTAATTAACAACACTGTTCTCACGTCTTTGTTATGGGCTGTGTTCTGGAACCCGTGAGACTTACACGTTCTGGTGCTTCTGGCGAAAGGACAAAAACAATCCTCTCCTTATATAAGACCCTGAATTTAATTATCTGAATCAATCCAGGGAGGGACACAGACGATTCTATTCCACATTTCATTCCAGAGACGCATGGCTGAATCAGATCCGATAACCTCAATATCACCTCAGGGCCCTTCGGATACGATCCACACATGCTGTTGAAAATCAGAAGTTCGTAGAAAAGATGGGCGAGACATTACAGGCTCATCAGTGCCAGGGCTGTAGTGTAGATACTCGAGTTCATTTGGGAGTTCGATTTTTGACCTCGTGTAGAGAGAGAGAGAAAGAGATGGGAAAAACAATTGAAAAGTCTGTTGAATGTAATGTGGCAAGACAGAAGAATTTAAAAAATGTTATCGTTTTTCATTTGCCCAGACCAGAAACATTTCCCCCCGCTGGATATTAGCCACATGTCATTTTAGCCATTATTGGATGAATGTTGTGTTCTTATCTGCATATATTTGTGAGGTGAATTCTCATAGTCCTGTCCTTAGATCACCATGATTTTCCAGGCTGGTTTACATAGATTTACATTTTTAGATTTACGCTGGTTTTAGATTTACGCTGGTTTACGTTTTCCTTTCCAGGCTGGTTTACGTAGATATTGGTGGTTGCCAAACCTAAAGCAAAACAGGACATACTTTACAATAAACTTAAGTGTTAACATGTATTTATTCACCTTAATTCCTTCATACAATACATTTTTAACAGGTCAAATATTAATTGAGTTCAATTCACCAAAAAAAAAAAAAAAAAAAAAAAAAAATATATATATATATATATATATATATATATATATATATATATATATATTAAATGTAAAGTGTCACACAATTCTTTTATTTTGGACTCAAAAACATTTCTTCCTATCAGTGTTCAAATGTTTCTTTATAATGTATAGTCCAACCAAAAATTATTCCGACACCAGATATAATTTTTATCTATTTTTTGGTAACACTTTACAATAAGGTTCATTAGTTACTACATTAGTTAACATTAACAACGAATGAACAATACTTCTTCAGCATTTGTTAATCTTTGGTAATGTTAATTTCAACATTTACTAATACTTTATTAAAATCTTGTTAACATTAGTTAATGCACTGTGAACTAACATGAACAAACAATGAACAGCTAGATTTGTATTAACTAACGTTAACAAAGAATAACAAATACAGTAACAAATGGTTAGTTCATGTTAGTTAATGCATGAACTAATGTTTAATAAATGAACCTTATTGTAAAGTGTTACCATTTTTTTACTAGTGAGCAGTGTTCGAACTATACCGTGTCCTTTGGGGGAGCCCAATTTTTTTTTTTGGGGGGGGGGTGTTCGTGTACTTGCACGTGCAGAGGATTTAAGCGCCTTTCGGACAGAACGCGCAATGCGCTATGAAACCCATTCATTTCAAGGACTTCCAAAGATACTTAACAGCTACAAATATATGCAAGCACTATATACAGAATTCACCGTATTGACACAAATTGATAAGTCAAACAGCAAACAGCCATCCACAAATAGTCTATAAATAGGCTGTGTTTGAGTTCACCTGAACAAGGGTTAAATTACTCGTCGGCTACAGAAGAATACCACAATTCCTTTGTTCAATTAGGCCTAAGACATCGAGAGTCAAGCAGACCTATAACAACCCAGCCACAACACATAATTGGGAATAACGTGCTTTACCTTAACACAGAATGGATTTCAAAGACTTGCGCAGATCAATGGCCTCCAATGTTTATATTTTTCTACGAATCTTTGAGTTAACATGCATTAAACATGATTGGAATTTGCACTGCAGCGCCACCATACAGTACCTTGATGCTTTTGACAAGAATAGCATGTATAGTTATCTTTATTAAAGTGAATCAGGTTTAAATCGCCGTCATGCACGAATTAAAAATATTTTTGATATTTTACACATAATACTGAAATTGCACGTCAAAATAAAACTTTGTGATATATTTTGAGACCCCCCAAAATTTCACGAACCACGTTTTCAGGGGAGCCCATGCCATATTAAGGGGAGCCGAGCTCCCCCTAGCTCCCCCGTAGTTCGCACCCTGCTAGTGAGTGCAGGACACCATAGTTAATTTATGTAGTAAGTATAGGAAAATAAAGTAAACCCTGACATACCCAAAGACTTGTGGACTAATAGAAAAATGTATACAAATTTAGGACCAAAAATTATTCAGACACTTTGACCTGACCATGTTTTGCTTAAGTGTTTTTTCTTTAATTGCTAATGTGACCTTTTTACACCCCATACTGAACTAAAAGAAGCATTGCTTGGTAATTGGTTGGCCTAACTTGGTATTAAATAATTGTGTACTTAAATTTACCAGCTGACAGCTATCCAACCTTATTCATTTGTTAGACAGTCTAACAGAAGGATGTGAACCAGTGAAATCTCAACTGATTTGACAACTCTTGAGTTCTTGTCTGTCATATTAACCAATATACACTGTACATTAACATTAACCTCATAAAAGCTGCAAAATGTGTTAAATGTTCATGATACCTAATGCATTAAGTAATGTTAAAGGGGGGTTGACTGCTTTTTTCTTCGCATGATTGTATTTATGGGGTTCAATATAACATGTATTTGTGTTTTTTCTTTTTTTTAAGTCTTATTTTTCATAAACTTCACCTTTATTGTCAGCCGCGCTCTCCTCTGTCCCCTGAACGAGCGGTTCCCTTCCTGATTCTATGAAACCGCTCCCTCAGAAACAGACTGTGTGCTCAGATTGGTTAGTTTGGGCTGGTGTGTTGTGATTGGCTACACTGTCGCTCACGTTGTCCGGAAGGTTAACGCCCATTACCTTTACGGGGAAACGCGAGCTCCAGTCCAGATGTAAATAATGGTGTCGAACGGCAGTTCAGTTTGAGGCAGAATCAGACTGAGAAAGTCACGATGAAGAGAGTCAAACAGAACGTCACCACACACGGCTCTAACTAAACGTTTCTGAATGATGATTTGCTATTTTTTTTTATTTTATGCACGTTTGTTTTACACAATAGCATCTGACTGGCAACAATAGCAACTGACTGGCTACTAATGTTAAACACAAACAGCGTTAGCAAGTTTACGTTCTTGATCAAATCGAAAATAACGTCATAAAGCATACATGAAAAATACGCTTAAAACATTAGTACTTATAGAAAATTCAGGTCCATAATGTTTGTACGCGTTTGTCGTTGACACAAAATACCATAACCAGTAGCCTATAAAGCCAGCGCTGGCATTTGAAAAATAATAAAACACAAGGCTATGTCGGGAATTATACATGCAAATACATTTAATATGATTAAGTCTTAGCCTACTTACAGGTTGTGGCCCAACAACTGCTGCCTCTGGTTTTAAAGTTGGAACTGCTTCGTGTTTTAGTAACAGTTTCTTGTTGAATCCGGTGTTGAACTCGTGGAGATTCTGGAAGCTGTCTTCCGTAAAATGCGCAGCACAGAGAGCTAGATTACGATCGTCATTTTCAGGAACATAATCAAACATAAATTGTATCCATTGTTGACGAAGCATAGCGTCCGTGGGAAGTTCAAACACAGAAGACCTGACAGCTGCGTGAACAACACACTCGATGAGGAGCTGCTGAAATATGATCATGCCCTTTTCTGCATATTCCGGAGGGAGGGGTTGATGCAAATGTGTGAGTTAGTGGCGTACCATAACCCAACTGTAGTCCCAATCGAGTCATTTTTGTAGGCAATTATAATTCCTGATTTTTAAAAGACGATATCTCTGCTTACACTAAACTTTCAGCGCTGCAACTTTGCAGATACTGTTCATACACCAACAGCAACATTACACACTATTTAAAATGAAAAAAAGAGAAATCACAGTCAACCCCCCCCCCCCTTTAATGAATTTAACCTTATTATTGTAAAGTGTTTCCAATATATGAAGTAATCAACTCTTAACCGAGACCTAAGAGTAGTTGTATAATTGAAGCTGCCTTCTAATATGTAGGCCTATATTTCGGTCTGGTGTTCTTGCAAATCAACAGTCTGCATCTTTTACTTGTGATCCGTTGTTTACCATTATTTTGAAACCAAGTAAATACATTTATGGCGCCAGTATATTTGCAGCTTACATGTGGGATCTGTTTTGTGCAAAAACAGCTCTAAATAGGCTCACAATTTTGTGAGGGGTCCCCCACATAGTGTTGGCCTCCCATGGGTGTCCAGTACACAGTGGTTATAATCCTGGGAATGAAATTTTGAGGTCAGACCTCTTAGAACTTCAATTGAATACCCTTTTGACTTATTTAATTGAAAGATAGGACTTTGTTTCCTTGGTCACCATGTGATTTCCCCCATTAGTCTTTCAAAATAATGGACCACTAAATTCAAATACATTACATCATCTAGTCCACTTTTCTAGCAGTCACATGGAGCTCTCCCCTTTCGCACAGGACAGTGCGGCTATGAATCAAAGGAGTGATGATGCAGTGAGAGAGAAAGATGAACAGCAAACAGTGAACTGGACGGCAGAGACTCTGAGTCATCAAACAGCGTCTTGGAAATCAAATAAATACGAGAGACAGGGATCAGAAGGGAGCCCTGGAGGAGATGAAAAGGATCAGTTTTCTGACTCTCTCCCGTGGGCAGATCAGAGAGCCAGAGGAGCAGGACCTGAGACGAGAGGGGAGCGTCTCTCCTCTAGAGCACTGACCATAAAGACGCTTCCTGTTCCTGCTTCTGCTCGCTTCATTAGCTTTGAGAATACTGGAAACAAAGAATAAGAGTATAGAGGAGAAAAATTGGTTAGCCATGCTGAAAAAAAAAACAAACAGATTAGACCAGTATGAATGTCCATGATGTTTTATTTTGGTTTGGTGCCGGTGAACTAGTAATAGCCCGTAAAGTGGTCATTTCCCCAAGACATTTCTGTTTTTTCCCCTTTATCTCCTCTACTCTTTTCTTTCTCTATTCCACTTATTAATAAAACCAATAATATTAATTTCAGCTGGTGAAAAAGGTTAACTAAGTAAGTCATGCTAGTTAAGAACCATAATCACATTTTGGGGTCAATAATCCAAAAATACCCAACATTTGTTGATGACCAGCAAAGTACATTTCTGGTTTTGCTAATAAACCCAGTGGGATACCAGCTTCTTGTGTTCTTAGACTAGACTAAGTTTGTCATTTCAATCTAACTTTCTCTCTTTTTTTTCATTTCATCCTTTTCTCTCCTTTTCATAACTAACTAAGCTGGTGAAGCATGTTGACTAAGATATTTGTCCTTGTTAAGCTGGTTAAAAGCTAGTGTCCTCAACACTGGCTTCCAAAAAAAAAACAATTGTTGATGCCCAATAAAGAACCTTTGGTTAAGCTAGTTAGTTAAGTACAAGCTACTTGTGTAATACTGGTCTAGACAAAGTTGGTAACTAACAACACAGCTGTCTACTTTTTCATCCTTCTTTCTCTTCCCTTTCTTTCTCCTCACAGCAAATTAAACAGAATTTGGATGGTGAAACAGATTGACTAGCATAGCCTAGCTTGTTTTGCTAGTTAAAGGGGTGATGAACTGAGAAATCAAATTTTCCTTGAGCTTTTGACATCTAAGAGGTCATCATATTATAAGAATATCCTGCAAGTTCCAGAACTGAAAACGACCTTGTTAGTCCAATAAAAGCTTTTATTGACACCAGCCTCAACAAACGCTTCGTTTTTGAAAGCGTGGAAGTATGACGTCAAAGACGAAGTAACCCCACCCGCTCATCAATGCCTACTTCAACACGGCCGGTTTAAGCTCCCGCCCACGGATTCACGCATTCACGCGTAGGTAAACAAAAGCATACCTCGTGATGACAAACCGGAGCGAAGCTACCAGCAATAAACATTCCGTTGACAAATGTTGTGCCGTGCCTGGCTGTGGAAGAAGACAGTCGCTGCATAAGCTTCCTCTGGATTCCAATATTAGGAATGCCTGGTTAAAATTGGTTTTTAATGACGTTCCTGCAGATGAGTGTAAACATTATCCGTATTTTTGCTTCATTTCACCGAGGATTGTTTTCTGAACAAGACAGTTTGAGGCTAGATTTGCAGACTGATTAAGAGAAAAGAACTCTGACAGGAATTGTGCAACACACGGACTCTGGGTTGAACATGTATGGGTGAATCCGGTTGTCATTTGACAACATTGAACGTTTCCCTCACGTGCACCGACGGGTGAGATTAAACTCATTATAATATAAGAGGGAGAAATGAAGATGACACAGATATGAATTTTGTGTATGACTTAGAAGTATTTATTCAGCGACCGGCGGTTAAAGTTAATCTGTACGGAACATCGTTGTTGTACGGAACATGATTAGTCTACGTTACCTACTATATTGGATCCAACAGGAGTGGTGCAACACACTTATGTGAGTAATATTTTTATTTTTAGAAATAATAATCTACTCGGCTAGCATTGCATTGTTACAGATCGTTTGATATCTAATAATTCTGTGTATGTGTCTACAAGTATCCGTTGTTTTCGAGGTGCTGTTGGTTCATTGTCCTGCGATTCGGGATCGGACTCTGGGTCAAACATGTATGGGCGAATCATTCCGGTTGCCATTTTACAACACTGGTTTTCAAAACAATCCCCCACGTGCACCGACTAAAACCAACAACAGAGTTGAAGCTCATTATAATATGCAAAACTGTTATCCACTCACAGCAGTGGGCGTTTACTTCCTAGTCTTCAATGCAATACACCCATAAAATCCGAGCATTTTTCAAGTAGGCTGAAAACTAGGGAAGAAAATAGCCCATAACTTATTCATTTTTATGTTTTTGAATGTAAAAACCAAGCGAACGTCATAAGTTGACCTCAGACAACAGAACAAAAACATTTAAAAAGCCAGTTCATGTTGAGACATCAACTTTTAATCCAATGGTAGTCTAAACTGGTAATTTAAGCAAGACAATCCTATTTTCTTTCTTTCCCTTTTCTTTTTTTCTGTCCTTACTTACAACTAATTAAGTTAGTAAAGCACTTTGACCAAAGAAGCCATACTGGTTAAACAAGGAGACTTGTGAGGGCACCAGCATCCTATGCGTCTTAAACACAGCAGGTCTTTTCAGCTGGGACGTGAGGGAAATGAGGTGAATGTAGAGGAGACGTTATGAAACAAAAGCTCATATTTGTTTGTGCAGGGTAAATGAAAGGCCCGTCCCAGCGGTGTCCTTGACCCTCACCTCCGCCTTTCTTTGTATGACTCGAACGCTGGTGTCCTCTCAACGTCTGTGTAAGCCTGGATCTTTCCCTGACAGCTTTACCCCGACACACACACCATCCACCAGATGGGCTCCTGAAAACGCCATCCTGACGCCCCATCTCACTGTCTGATGACACATTCCTTTATTTCACGAGAGTTACGACTCTCAGGATACTCTTTAGGTCTGTCCTCTTTCCTGCACGCCTCCGTTTATCCTGAGTAATTAAAGATGGCAGACCAAACGTGATTCTTTTCTCTCTCTCTGCGGATTTAATGCAGCAGAGCAGATCTTTCCCACACACGCTTGTAGGGATTTGAGATTATCACACACACAGTCTGGCTTTCTTCCATAAAAATGCATTTATTGGCACTTGCTAAGGTGAACATTTCATAGCTGGCAACCCCCTGAACACTATGGAGGCGTATTGCATTCACTTGAAGAAAAAAAAAATCTACTGTTTTTCTGAATTAACGAGTTAATTTTTCATGAGAAAAAAAGTTTTTGCTCTGTTTTTCTGAATTAACGAGTTAATTTTTCATGAGAATTTTTTTTGTTCTGTTTTTCTGAATTAATGAGTTAATTTTTCATGAGAAAAAAAGTTTTTGCTCTGTTTTTCTGAATTAACGACTTAATTTTTCATGAGAATTTTTTTTTTGCTCTGTTTTTCTGAATTAATGAGTTAATTTTTCATGGAATTTTTTTTTTGCTCTGTTTTTCTGAATGACAATTTTTTCTTATGAAAAATTAAGTCGTTAATTCAGAAAAACAGAGCAAAAAACTTGTTCTCATGAAAAATTAAGTCGTTAATTCAGAAAAACAGAGCAAAAGCTTTTTTTGCTCATGAAAAATTAAGTCGTTAATTCAGAAAAACAGAGCAAAAACTTTTACTCATGAAAAATTAAGTCGTTAATTCAGAAAAACAGAGCAAAAACCTTTTTTCTAATGAAAAATTAAGTCGTTAATTCAGAAAACAGAGCAAAAACTTTTTTCATGAAAAATGATCTTGTAATTCTGAGATAATTAAGTCGTTAATTCAGAAAAACAGAGTAGATTTTTTTTCTTCAAGTGAATGCAACCGTACAACACCTACATCATGGTTGTGACTTTTGCATGAGCAAACACTTGCATTTTTATTTCAAACATAAATATGTTTGTTTTTAATACTTTGATAACTTCAATTAGATTTTTTTACATTTAAGCCATTCTACGTTTTATTTTATTTATATTTTGTATTTAATTTAATTCAATTTTAATTTAAATTATTTACAGTTTATATTTGATTTAGTTTTAAGGTATAATTGGAGGTGTAGAACTTTGGGTGTGCACCTGCCTGTAAGTGCAGCCAGCTGTCTGTGAGCTCCATGTGGCATTTGTCATGCGTGTCCTGTTATTCTCAGAGTTTATGTTCAGTCGCACACATGTACAGAAATAGCTGAATGGTGTGTGGCCTTGCAATCTTGGAACCACATTTCTCTGTTTGGATCAAAGAGAAGGTTCTCAATGTTTGGATGCATATGTGTGTACAGTATACACTGTACTTTTGGATTGTAGGAAATGCCCATGGTAGATTTGTAGCTTCCCATTTCTTTAAATATCTATCTGGTACTTGTAGATTAAACAAATTGAACAAAAAAAGTAGATTTTAACTAGAACGCACACACATTGATGACTCAACAACCCACTGTACATGCAGTAAACCACATGTCTTGGAGGAATTTTCCAGACCTGAAAGCAATTAAACTAATTCTGCGAATTGCATTTCCCACAATTACTGTTGCGCACCACACAAATAATTTCATCTTAATGAATTAAAGAATTATTCGATGATCTTCAGCAGACTATCTTACTGTTGATATTATCAACGAATGTTCCCAGCTTTTTTTTTCTGTAGAAACTACATTTTATATAGTGTGTGTGTGTGTGTGTGTGATGTATGTATATATATATATATATATATATATATATATATATATATATATATATATATATATATATATATATATATATATATATATATATATATATATTAGGGCTGTGCAAAAGTTAATTGCGATTAATTGCCATCCAAAATAAAAGTCTGTGCTTACATAATATATTTGTGCATGCATGTATATATTTAAGAATTGTTTGCGCTTAAATTCTGTATATATACACTACCGGTCAAAAGTTTAAGGTCGGTAAGATTTTTTATGTTTTTAAAAGAAGTCTCTTCTGCTCACCAAGGCTGCAATTTTTGGATAAAAAATACACAAAAAACACAGTAATATTGTGAAATATTCTGACAATTTAAAATGACTTTTTAATGTTAATATATATTAAAATGTAATTTATTCCTCTGAAAAAAGCTGAATTTTCAGCATCATTACTACAGTCTTCAGTGTCACATGATTCTTCACAAATCACTCTAATATGATGATTTTATGCTCCAAAAACATGTATGATTATTATCCATGTTGAAAACAGTTTTTTACATTTTTATTTCAGGATTCTTTGATGAATAGAAAGTTCAAAAGAACAGATTTTATCTGAAATGGAAAGCTTTTGTTACATTAAACACTACCCTTTTAAAAAGTTTGGGGTCAGTAAGAATTTGTATTTTATTTTTGGGGAAATAAATAAGAAATCAATACTTCTATTCAGTCAAGGATGAGTTACATTGATCAAAAGTTACAGTAAAGACATTTATAATGTTAGAAAAGATTCTAATTAAATAAATGCTGTTCTTTGAACTTTCTATTCATCAAAGAATCCTGAAATAAAAATGTAAAAAACTGTTTTTAGACATGGATAATAATCATACATGTTTTTGGAGCATAAAATCATCATATTAGAGTGATTTGTGAAGGATCATGTGACACTGAAGACTGGAGTAATAATGCTGAAAATTCAGTTTTTTTCAGAGGAATAAATTACATTTTAATATATATTAACATTGTCAGAATATTTCACAATATTACTGTGTTTTTTGTGTATTTTTATCAAAAAATTGCAGCCTTAGTAAGCAGAAGAGACTTCTTTTAAAAACATAAATCTTATAAGTACATAATCTATATTATATCAATATTTTATATATGAATAACACATTTTCTTAAATATATACATGCATGTGTGTGTATTTATATATATATACAAAATAATTATATACAGCACACACAAATATATTATGTAAACACAGACTTTTATTTTGGATGCGATTAATCACAATTATTTTTTGCACAGCCCATATATATATATATATATATATATATATATATATATATATATATATATATATATATACATATAATATATATACATAAATACCTTGATAAATACATAAATGTAAATATATGTTTAGTTCAAACCAGCTCACTATCATATCTTGTTCAGTTTAGTTCCTTTGCATTCCTATCAGTGTATAAGTCAAGTCAAGCTCATTTTTTTTGCATTGCGCTTTCTGCCTGCGTGCGTGTCCTGTGTTCTTTATCTCTCATATTTTTCACAGATCTATTTTTAACACAACATCCATTAAATGCAGTGGTCTCCATAATGGAGGTTGCACCAGAATTGTCTCCCAGTCACTGTTTCAACAATTTGTGAGTCGACCTACAACAGATTAGCTACCTTTTGTTTTATACAGATGGATGGTCTCAAAGCTAACACACATGGGCTACAAGTCACAAAACTCTAGTTTAAATGGGCTTGAAATTACAGGCCCTTTAAATGCTTGAGATGTCTGTAGACTTGCCATCTGTTGGTGTGTTAAAGTTGCTCTCTGGAAGTGTGACTGTCTATTTCTCTGAACAGCGAGAATGACAGGTGTGTCTGAGAGTGTGTTTTGTGCTGTTTTTACTGGTTTCTGAGATAACAGAGGCAAACTGGTCCAAAACAAGAGCCTACGTTTATACAGAGGTACAGCATTGTTGTCATTCTTGTCTTATGGTGCTAAATACAGGTGTGTCACACTGTTTAGTTATCAAATGTGGAAACGTTATTTTACTAATAAACTGGCTCTATTTATTCAGAGGACTCACAACTGAATTTTAAGTGTGAGTTTTGGGTTACGCTTCCTTTTACAGTACAGTACTTACAGTGTACTTACAGTGTACTTACCTAGAAAGTACTGGCTAATATAAGGTAAGTACATGGAACAGGGGTAGGTTTAGGGGTAGGTTCAGGGTTAGTACTAGTTATTACTCAGTAATTGTAGTAACTAAAATAAGTACATAGTATTTACATGGGTAACTGGACTGTAAAAGGAAGCGTTACCGAGTTTTGTGAGCTTGTGCAGTATAAACCGGACGTTTATAGTTATACTGTTAAAGCTGCAATACCTAAGATTGGCATGTCGCTAGAGGGCGCTACATTCAAAGCAACAACAACGGCTTTGCTTGATGACGACGTGGAGGAATGCGGAATGATGGGAACTGTTGTTTTCAACTCCACCGTGGATAAATCAGTCGGACGGAAATCGAAAATTAGTTGTCATGGATGAGGTAAAGTTTGATTTCTATAAATGTTGCGTTTAATGACATGCTTGTTTTTCATTAAACTGAAATAGCCGCAAGAAAAGTCAGGTTTAAAAGTAAATTAGTTATCACAGATGTTACTGTACGAGTCACTGGACGAAGCTATGGTGGAGAGGGTTTGAAGTCAAATCGTTGCTAATGGATCCTGACTTCGCCCTATGCTGCAATATGCATTTAGTTTTGCATTCATTTACAGAAATCAGCTGCTTGAATGACAATTACTGATGTTATTAGATTTTTCAGGTGATATTCTCAATTCATTCAGTTAACGGATGTTCTGAGGTAAAGTTTTCAGACTGCAGACTCAGCAACGATTGTATTTAATTGTACAGTACAATCATAACATAGAACAGACATTATCTTCCTTTCATGTCATTAAACATAACAATATTGCTGGCCATATACTGATGAGAAAGTGCGCGTCCGGTGTGCGATACTGGACTTTGTCCAAGACGTGGCGCGGCTCTTTCTGTCCGGTGTGCGAACCCGCTTTACAGCCAACAGTTCACATTCCGAGAATAATTGAAAAGAATAATTGTGCACCATTCCATTACAAATGCGCGAAACAAGCTGACGTTTGTTGCTTGATAGAGCGCTAACGCACAACTACAACTGCATTTGTCCAGGACTACACGTATGATCAAACCAGAAGCCATTGACGCGATTGACTGGCGACTCCCAGCTCACCCCTGCTCACACGCCCCGTTTCCTTGGTTAAAATCTCAATTTTCTCGCGATTTAAACATTGTTTGAAACATTTGGAATATTGTAAGTTATCATCTTAACTAAATATATAACACTGGCCTTGTGATTTTGGGATATTTTAATGCAAAAATCTTAGGTATTGCAGCTTTAATAGTCACTGTGAAGTGCACATATCTTTAATGGAGATGGAGAAATGAGCTGTGTCTCGTCTGAGTGTTTTAGGTCTTCCATTGGAGCTGCTCCCTTCAGTGGTTTTGGTGTGATTTAAAATGTAAAAAAAAAAGAAAGTCATAGCTGTTAGTCAACAAATATTTTCAGAAGGAGTCTGCCCCTTAATTGGAATCATTTATTGAATGACACAATGTCAGTTGTGATCAGATTTTCCAGTGTTATGGAAGTTGCAATCTTTATTTGCTGTCTCTACTGAGTTATCTCATGAATATAGAAAGGGACTTGACATCAATTATTGGTTCAGCATGGACGGTATTCAAGCTGCTGTTGTTTTGAATGGTTTGAGAAATGAAGAGTTCAGATGCAAAAGCCTCTAAATGCTATTTGAAATTTTCTTCTAAAATTACCATTTTTATCAAGCTTGTATATTTAAGTTCAGTAATTTCACTTAAATGACAATTAATAGGTAATTTTCATTGCCGTTTAAGTGAAATTACTGAACTTTAATATACAAGCTTGATAAAAATGATCATTTTAGAAGAAAATATCAAATGGCACTTAGAGGCTTTTGCATCTGAACTCTTCAAATATAATTATCAATCCCTGACTGAGTTTGACTGCTGTCTGGAGTTTAAATGTGTCACCCACTGTACACTTCATTCATGTTGTACTGTAACTCAGTACAAAATTAGCCTTAAAGGGATAGTTCACCCAAAATACAATCAAGATGTCCTGGCTCTTCCAAGCTTCATAATAGGAGTATTATGAGGTATAATTATTGACTAAAATAACTAGATACTATTTCGCCATAAATCGACCGTCTGCCGGAAGGTAGTTATTTTAGTCGATAAAGTTTTAAATATGTATGTTTTTATTTCACGAACTCATCTCTTAAATCCACAAGGCCATTATTAACCCCCCAGAGCTGTGTTGAGCACTTTTATCACGGATTGATGCGCTTTGATGGAAAAATTAAAAAACATTCACTCCCATTATAAAGCTTGGAAGAGCCAGGACATTTTTTGTATTGTATTTGTCTAATAGTAGAATGTCATATACAGCTAGGATGGCTACAGGAGGAGGAAATCATTGGCTAATTTTCATTTTTGGGTGAATTATCCCTTTAATGTCTGTGAACAGCGGCTTGTTCAGACACAGAACTAGTCTGCAGTCAGCTGCTGGGAAAATAAATCCTATACTGCCATCCACAGGCTAAATACACTGACCCCAAAAACCAACAAATACATTTACTGCAATAGGCAAAATGTATTGTATTATTTAAACAGCATGTATACACTACCTTTACAAGAAATATTGTATGCTCACCCAGGCTGTTTATTTAATAATAATAAAAAAAAAAACAGAAAATGAATATTGTGAAATATTATTAAAATTTAAAAATAAAAAAAATAATATTATATATATATATATATATATATATATATATATATATATATATATATATATATATATATATATATATATATATATATATATATATATATACATTTATTTTTTATTTTAAAATATACATTTTAAAATATAATGTATTCCTGTGATGCAAAGCTGATGTTTTAAGTCAAATCATTCAAGAAATATTTCTCATCAATGTTGACAAATGTTCTGCTTAATATTTTTGTGGAAATTTGAATAGTTTTTTAGAAAGTTCTAAAGAACAGCATTTAATTTAAATATAAATATTATGTAACAACATATGGTAACACTTTACATTAAGGGGTGTGCATAAGACTAACATGACACCTTATATACACCTTGTAATATGAAGGAAGTTTTATGCATGTTTATGACAACTTTAATTAAGTGTCTTTCGCTCCATTATGACATTTTTAATGCAAATATGCATAATATGCAAATATAAATACATCAAATCCTGTCAGAGTCTTTGTCATGACAACTTGACATTACTAAGACAACACAACCTGTCATAAACATGACATAGCAGATTAATTATCAAACTTAAGAAACCACCTAGCTTTATTGGTTAACATTACATTAAACTGTCTGTGGTTGGTTTTGACATTGGCTGTCATGAAGCCATTATAACTTTTTAATGACAAATTCAATGTGTATCACTCAGAGGCGGACAGAGTACACAGCTTTATTACTTGAGTAAAAGTACAGATACCCCTTGCTAAATTTTACTCAAGTACAAGTAAAAGTACTACAGTCAGATGTCTACTTGAGTAAAAGTACTTGAGTATCAAGAGTACAGGAGTATATTTTCTAAATATTACAATACTACTGCAACAGTGCTTACATTTATAAACAGAAACATCCTACATGGAGTCGTGAAAAATGTTAATGTCCATACCTTGGAGAATGTGAAAGGAATATAAAGTAAAATCAAGTCATATTCATATTCATTCTAAGGTAATAAAAACATTATGGTTTATTAAGTAAGTTCTTTATACACCACTGAAAACATAGTTATGGATGTCATATTGTATTTCTGTTAATAGATACTCAACTTTTTTACATATTGCACCTTTAACATTTAAGAAAATGTCAGAATATTCAGAAAATTGAAATAGTCTGGCGAGGTGGGGCCACTGGTCGGCACATTCCCGAGATAGACCTGCTGCGTCTTCATCCATTGTTTCGTCTCTTATCTAAATCTGACCATGGAGTTGACTTTGGCGAAAAGCTGAAGGTGACTGCTGATAGGCTGTTCCAATCAGTGGCGCCTGCACAATCCAATCACGTTTGAGAGCGAAACAACAAATTGAGGGTTTCTGAGATTTTTCTTATTTCCATTTTTTTTTTAAGTAGTTACTTTTTACTCACGGTTATGAATAGAAATGTAGTGGAGTAAAGAGTACAATATTTCCCTCTCAAATGTACTTGAGTAAAGTCATGAGTACTCCTCAAAAATGATACTCGAGTAAAGTACAGATCCCTCAAAATTGTACTTAAGTACTGTACTCAAGTAAATGTACTCCAATACTGTCCGGCTCTGGTATCACTGTAGTAAAAATATTCATGACACAGTTATAATGGCCTCATGACAGCAGCCAAATGTCAAAACCAACCACATGACAGTTTAACTTATTTAATGTCAAGTTGTCATGACAAAGACACTGACAGGTTATGATGTATTGGTTTATGTCAAGATGTCATAACAAAGACATCTTAAACAATGTCATATTTGCATTCAGAAATGTCATTATTGAGCAAAAGACACTTATGACAGTTCGAAGGTTCTATCTCCACTTTTGGTCGAAAATGAGTTTTTGACATAATCTGATCCTGTGTGGTGTTATTTTTGTAAAAAAAATTAATAGATAAAGCTATAATAGAAGATTATACTACATAACAGTTTTGCCAGCTGGGATGTAAAAACTTTGATGCTCAATATCTCAGAACTACCCTAAACGGAGATAGAACAATTCTAAGCTCAACGAGTTGTCATAAACATGCATAAACCCTACTTCATATTCAAGACATATGTCATGTAATGGTTTTGAAGGTGTCATGTCAGTCTTATGCACACCCCTTCAAGTAAAGTGTTACCTAACATGTCTTTTACTGTCACTTTTGATCAATTGAATGCATCCTTACTGAATAAAAGTATTAATTTTTTATATATATAAAACTTCCTGCATGTTCTCTACCCTAGCATCATCACATATTGTTTATATTCGAAACACACATCAGACAAATCTCTATTTTTGTTAGGGATTCTTTCTGTAAAACTTTCAAATAACCTTATCTACCACTAGGTGGTAGGATAGCACTTTTACACTATTACAGATTGCTTAGAATGGGTTTTTGGAGCGTTTGAGTGTGAATCTTGGTTATTTATGTGGGAGTGTTGGTCTCATAGTTAACACATTTACTTTAAATGTTAAGTGTTGGTGCTCATTCCAGTGACGCCAGGTTGTTTTATGACCCGTTTCCTTTCTTTATTCAATACAATACCAATCAATAATTTTAGTTTGTTACCAGACAAAATGCACCTGTGCTGTTCTTGCAGGTATTTAGCTAAACAACTTTTGGCAGCTTATCTGCATTGATTGTATGTTTTTTATGTGATGGTGTTTGAATGGCATCCATGTCTGACCTGTTCGTTGTTGCCTCAGAGGTTCAGACACTCATTTCTAAACTTGAGAGGTGTTCGCAGGCATGGAAATGTCCATGTGTTTAATTCAACGGCACACTGCCAAATTTGCCCTTGGTCATAACATTTTGGCCTCTCAGCTTCTGGCATTGGCCAGTGCCAGCTTGAAGCCACTGGCATCACTTTGATGCTGGCACAAGCTGTGCACATCTGGCCTAATGTCATTGATATTCAGTGTGATTTTGTTGACATGGAGTTTAACAATCTAGTTTTCATTGTGGAGATATATTTGTATTCAGGATCCACTGCATGCATTGATAGCTTATTATTGATCTATGACGTTGGTGGAAAGCCTGCTGATTGAACAACCTTAAAGAGACGGTCCACCCATTTGCATTAAGCTTTCCATTGTTAGAAACCCAGTTATAAAATTGAATGGTCGTGTAACACTCTCTC
Source organism: Hybognathus amarus (assembly GCA_030378365.1). Taxonomy (NCBI): domain Eukaryota; kingdom Metazoa; phylum Chordata; class Actinopteri; order Cypriniformes; family Leuciscidae; genus Hybognathus; species Hybognathus amarus. Next base: position 125,546 of record JAQIUQ010000725.1, on the reverse strand, counting down.
ATTTTCCCCTGAGACGAGAGAAATCTGCTATTTACCTTTTTCACTTCCTCCTACAATGACGCAAAAATCGTCATTTTACGTCATTGTAGAAGGATGTGTAAGAGGGGGGATTTCTGTAAAGACTACAAGCACTAGATCTCACCCTTTCAGACCCGCCCATAGGGGGTTGGGCCTAATGCGCTAACAGACCAATCACAGATCAGTGCCAGTGCGTTTGATTTCACCAGCAGAAACTTTTTGAAAATATGGACGAAGGTACTGAATGCGCAGACGGATGCATTATGGAGGATTGGGATTACACATAGTGTCAGCACATCTTTTTTGGAAGCTAAGCTAGCAGGCTCTTGTTGTGGAGAAAGCTGAGTAGTAACTTTAGGGGTTACCGTCCTCTTTTTCCCGGACATGTCCGGACGCCGAGCCGGGATTCAGCTTTTGCTTTCTGCAGTCGCCATGCATTGTTTACATGTACAGCTTTTGTTTCAATCTAACTGAATTCATCCTGATTGGTGAATCTGAATGTAGTGTTTACATGAACGCTAAACAAGTGATCGTTGATGTGCGTTTTAACATTGCTAAGAAAATTCCTGCTCCTCTGTGAGAGATACGAGACCGGTAACTTACATCTCACAGGTGTCGCTCATCGATTATCACGCCATCGGCCTCCGCGTCATTCTCCGCGGCCCTCAGCTCTCGTCCTGCTCGCCACAGTAAACATGATGAATGCTGACTGTAGAACGCAATAACCGAATCCCGGACATTTTGGGCGATCTAGAAACACATTTTCGGGCAGACTCATCACTGAGACTAGACATGCCTAGACATGTTTAACTACTGCACTGTTACCGGTAGGCGTGGCCTCCTAGGGCAGCGAAGTAAGTGCATTCTGGGAGTTGTTGTCTGTCATCCACATAAGCCAAAAAAATACATTTTCTGGCTTTTCTTAGTCTTGAAAGCTCCAAATTAAAACATAATTTCACATTTCTTCTACATAAATTAATGGAGGATGGAGCAGGCTTCACTCAATAGTTACACTTAAATTTATTTTAAGAGTGCTGGCCTAATAAGTAAAGTTCATATGAAGGAGAGAGGCCGCACTTTGCATAGACAATTTATTTAACACAAACGCGTTTCGGCGTGTGCCTTCTTCAGTGTGCATAGAATCATACTTTTACCCAATGTTATATACCCACACCAGTTGACACACCCATAATCACATCAACCAATGATTTTAAAATGATGCACATGTTACCAATGTTTCAATGAGTCCAATAATGAAAGACAAAGTCACCTATTTAGATACAGCATAATACTCGTAATATGTTTACAGGAAACAGGTTAAAGACAGGTCCTCATTCATTCCATTGGGGATACATGTGTTTAAATAAAAAATGTACTAGTAGTATGAGTCTATTCTACATAAATTACCCATTTTAAATACACATTCATCTTTCCAGAGCGACCCTTCACAATGTATGAAAGCATTACAAAGCCTTGTATTGTTTTGTTTTTAGAGTGATTGAATTACTTAAGTGCCAATATACCATCTATACTTAAACTGTATAGATTACATATAGTATAGTGTACTGTTTGTGTTTGCCAGTATTCTAGTACATTGTAATCCAGATGTGCTCATGGAAATAAGCTCTTACAAGTGTGCTTTTAACATGTTTGTGTGTTTGTGTTTGACAAGAATATTAAGAACACACAAGTGAATTAATCTTTTTTTCTTTTGTCTAAAGAAATATCTGAAGGTTGAAATTGTTTGAGTGTAATACTATTGTACTGCAATAGGGGGCGATAAAGAGACTATTTTCAGTTGTCCCACAAGATAGCTTATCACTAAAATAGCATATTGTTACTATTACTACAATATTATTTCTGCAGTATATAGTATGTAAACTCAAAGTAAGATACTATATTTGGTAAAATAAATTGTAGTGAGTTAATTGTACTGTTAAGATGTGTTTTTACAAAATTTGATTATCTATCTGTCTGTCCATCATTCTCTTATTCACGTTTCTTTGTGTTTCTCTCTTTCTCTCTGCCCAGTTCTTGCTTTAGGGAGTGAGTTTAAAAGTTGGCTAGCTTTGCCCATGCATACCCAGGAATGTGTTTTAAATCTAGTGCTGGAAATAGTGCTGCAGAACAACTATAGATAGAACGAGAGGGATGCAATCTCAGGCAGTGACATCATCCGCTGCATCTAAATGATTAGTGTGTGTAGAGAGAGAGAAAGAGAGTGATGGCAGTCCATAAATGGGAGGTCTGGGTTTCGCTTCCGAAATTCCAAAATAATTGAGAACACATCTCAGTGGATTTTCACCTCCACACACACCCTCATTACAGTTATCTGGAGCTCATTTACTGCTGTATGCCGCTGACCTGTAGCAACATTATGAGGGGAATGGTGAAAGTGTAAGAGACCTTAAAAACACTGGGTTGAGTTCAAAGAACAGGAAGTTCTCTACATGGGGCGTCACCACTGAGCAATTAATGCCACATTCGTAGGGTCACACACACAAGGATGGGCTTTAGTGTGTGTGTGTGTGTGTTAAATTGGTTTCTCGGCCAACCAGGGAGCCAGGCTTCAGGGTAGAGCCTTTAATAGTGACCAGGCAGAACTCGTGACCAGTAAATGTTCCCATAAACAGCCACTTCCTTCAGTTAATTTAGAATAACAGGCTCATCTAGGATTCTGTTTTTTTATCCTCTTCCTGTACTCTCAGTCGCTCGTTCACTTGTTTAAAGGAGAACTCTGGCACAAAATGAACCTTTGGTCTAATTACACATTGGTACATAGTCAACTGTTCTCTGAGATTTGTTTTCATGATTATCGAATGTAAAGAGTTTTATCTCTAAAAAATGTTTACGCGGTATAATGCTAGTATATGGGGCATAGAGTAATGATAATAAAAATCGCTAGTTTATACCACTAACAAGGCTCAAAATAGCCCCACACTAACACAGTAACATAATGAGTGTCCATACATGCAAAACGAAGCATTGAGAACTTTGTAAGAGTACAGACCGTTTAATAAGAAGATACGTTATAAAGACAGTTCACTTCGTGTATACACAGCAGGAGCCATCTTGGGAAAACAGTCTCGACAAGTTCGAACCACGAACAACGTGTCAAGTGAGCTGAACTGTATGAAGTCAGAGCCCGTCTGAACGGAGAGCCTTGGCACTTCCTATTAGCCCCATTGTGTATAATCTTGGTTGCAGTTCCATTATAATTCCACTGGAGGTGATCGCGGGCGAGAGCAGAATGAATGGGAGTCTATGGGGCTAAACGGCTAAATGTGTCTCTTTCACCTGCTTGTCGTTAAATTAACATAGATTTTATTGTTGATTCCGCGAGTTCAATATAGATTATAGGCCAAAAGTCGAATGAACGAGTACTTATGTCCTTTTGATTTCTTACAGGTTAGACTGTTGTTGGCTGGAACACGCTAGCATTCTGCTATTGTGTGACATCATCACATTTTTGAACGAATTTTTAGAACAGATAAGTGAACTTAAAAATGCAATTTTCAGCTGAGTGTATAATCTTAGCCCTCCCTTTTGAATGCAACTTTCAAATTATTTGACAAAAAATTACATCCTGAGAAAAGTAGATTTCTGGGGGTGAAACCCCATTGACTCCCATTCATTCTGCACTCGACCGCGAGCGCCCCCGCATGGACAGAGACGTGTTACTGCAGCCAGTCCAGAAACCGGAAGTAACCAGCCAGTGACAATTCTCTTCAATTAGACATTCTCTGATGAAGTTCAGCGAACTTCTGAACTGTATGAACGGTGTTCGTGGTTCGACTTATCGAGTCTGTTTTCCAAAGATGGCTCCTGTCTGTATACACGAAGTGAACTGTCTTTATAACGTATCTTCTTATTAAACTGTCTGTACACTACACAAAACATATTTTTAATTTCTGGTTAAATGTATTTTTAAAACGTTTGACTATTTTTAACTTGTCACTTAACTCTCAATGCTCATAGCTAGGGCTGTCAAACGATTAATTGCGATTAATCACATCCAAAATAAAAGTTTGTGTTTGAAAACTGTGAAAATATCTCTTAAATATATACAAGCATGTGTGTGTGTGTGTGTGTGTGTGTGTGTGTGTGTGTGTGTGTGTGTGTGTGTGTGTGTGTGTGTGTGTGTGTGTATTTATATATAGAAAATAATTATACACAGTGCACCCACATATATTATGTAAACACAAACTTTTATTTTGGATGCGATTAATCATGATTAATTGTTTGACAGCCCTACTCGTGTAGCTAGTTTTGTGCCTGATTACAGTGCCTTTTTTCATCATTTGATCCTCATTTGATGATTTCCCACCGCCACATCCTGAACCACAGCACTGAATTCATTATTTCTGAATATTCTGCTTCCACTTTAAGAGATGCCCTCGAAATGATAGTAATTAAAAATCTCACAATAGCGCTAAATAATTGTTTATTTTAGTTTAGGAGTAGAGTGTAGTAATTATAATTGTAAATGTCTCAATAAAGTGAGATATTAACCATGCTATTGTGTGTGTGTGTGTGTGTGTGTGTGTGTGCCTGTCGCCTTGCACTGCCACACACCTTCCACTCCTTATCTTACCTCAGATACACTCTCCATGCTTCAGTTACCCTCTCCCTCTGTTTTTTCATCCCATCATGCTCAGTGTTTGTGTGTGTGTGTGTTTGCATAACATTAATGGAGAGAGTTATTGATAATGCACTCAATAAAATACAACACACATGTCTGCTGATGTTCAGTGCGGAAACATTGATGCTTTGAGCTGTGTGTGTGCGCGTGTGTAACAGGCTGACCTCAATGCCATATCCTTTCTCCTTGAGAACCAATCCACACACACACACACACACACACACTGATGCAGCTGTTGGCCACATGGGCATCTGTCCCTGCCACTGGCAGCCACAGTCTGCTTTCCCATCATCCCTTGGGGCGGCAAGCTTGGCTCAGGCTCTTTTCTGTGGTTTATCTCCACCATTTGCTCATCCTCTCACACTCCCTGATCTTTCCATCTCTATTGGATTCCTTCTCTTCACCTCTCTGTCTATTTTAAGCAGTGTACGTCTTGTTTTATTTGGCTCGTCTCCTGTCTGTATTGATTGGCATCTGTTTTCAGCGCAGATGTGTGTTTGGCACTGCCTGCAAGTCTGTCTCTGTGCCTAAAGTGTTATTTATGGATTTAAACAAACATTTTTTTCAATTCAAACATCAGACTTGTGACATTTCCTGATCCTGTTGGGTTATCTTATATGTTTTGTTTTGTTGTGAACTCACCAAATGTCTTGAGTTTCTTCTGTGAGTCTGGGCATGGCACAAGAGATTGGATCCAAACAACCTTCCAGTAACCAGATGGTCCCATTAAACCCAACGACCGAGTCATTAGCAGACAGTGAGCTAACTCTGAGCCACAGCCTGAGATCAGTGCTCTTCCCTGTGAAAATTAAACTGAGGCGTAAAGAGTTTGTTTAATTGGGATTCTTGATAACAATAATTGTTTTCACAATCATATATTAATCTGAGATTAATGAACTGTGTAGATCCAGTATGGAGTTCCTGTAATTCAGTGGTAAAACTGCCTGACTTGCTGTGTTTAACCTACGGGTGTGTTTGTATTTTCCTGGACAAAAACTATGGCATGAAAATCGGAAACTGCTTTTCAGTTGGGTAAGAAAGTTACATGGTGTTGAATTGCAAAAAATTCTTTTTTTTAAGTCTTATTTTTCATAAACTTGACCTTTATTGTCAGCCGCGCTCTCCTCTGTCCCCTGAACGAGCGGTTCACTTCCTGATTCTATGAAAACACTCTCTCAGAAACGCGTCCATGAGCTCAGATTGGTTAGTTTGGCCCGGTGTGTTGTGATTGGCTGAACTGTCGCTCACGTTGTCCGGAAGGTTAACGCCCATTACCTTTACGGGGAAACGCAAGCTGTAAATAATGGTGTTCGAACTGCAGTATCAGTTTGAGGCAGAATCAGACGGAGAAAGCCACGGCGAAGAGAGTCAAACAGAACCTCACCACACACGGCTCTTAATAAATGTTTCTGAATGAAAATTAGCTACATTTTTTAACTTTATGCACGTTTGTTTTACACAATAGCATCTGACTGGCAACCATAGCAACCGACTGGCTACTAATATTAAACACAAAACGTACAAGTTTACGTTCTTGATCAAATCAAAATAACGTCATAAAGCATATATACATGAAAAATACATTTACAACATTAGTACTTATAAAAAAATTCAGGTCCATAATGTTTGTACGCGTTTGTCGTTGACACAAAATAGCATAACCAGTAGCCTATAAAGCCAGCGCTGGCATTTGAAAAATAATAAAACACAAGGCTACGTCTGAAATTATACATGCAAATACATTTAAAATGATTAAGTCTTAGCCTACTTACAGGTTGTGGCCCAACAAATGCTGCCTCTGGTTTTAAAGTTGGAACTGCTTCATGTTTTAGTAACAGTTTCTTGTTGAATCCGGTGTTGAACTCGTGGAGATTCTGGAAGCTGTCTTCTGTAAAATGCGCAGCACAGAGAGCTAGATTACGATCGTCATTTTCAGGAACATAATCAAACATAAATTGTATCCATTGTTGAAGAAGTACAGCGTCACAGTTCAAGTCGGAAGTTCGAACACAGAAGACCTGACAGCTGCGTGAACACAACACACTCGACGTGCTGGAAGCTGGAGCTGCTGAAATATGATCATGCCCTTTTCTGCATATTCTGGAGGGAGGGGTTGATGCAAATGTGTAGGTTAGTGACGTACCATAACCCAGCTGTAGTCCCAATCGAGTCATTTTTGTAGACATTATACTTCCTGATTTTTAAGACGATATCTCTGCTTACACTGAACTTTCAGTGCTGCAACTTTGCAGATACTGTTCATGCACCAACAGCAACATTACACACTATTTAAAATGAAAAAAGTGAAATCACAGTCAACCCCCCCCCCCCCCCTTTAAACTTGAATTGATGGATGGATGGATGGATGGATGGATGGATGGATGGATGGATGGATGGCGGATGGACAGATAGATAGATGATGATTAGATAGATGGTTAGAAAATGTAAAAATAGACGGACTGATGGATGAATGGATGGATTGATGGATTTCTAAAAAATTGGATTATGATAGTTTGGTACACTCTTAAAAGAAAATGTTCGATATAGAACCGTAACCCTAAAACCGCATTCAGTTTGCCTCTTGAACACACACATTTTTTTGACTCAATTTTACAATGTTAAGTGGGTGAAAAAAACAAACAAATAAACTCCTTAATCTTGTATTTGGGTCAAAAATGGACACCCATAGAAATGAATGGGAAAAACTAATTTAGAGCATTCTAAAATAAGGCCACCAGGTGACAGCAAAGTCACTTCATCTTTAGGTTTTAGCTCTAATAACTTATTGGAATGATATTTTAATGTAGTTAAGAAAACAAAACTACATAGTCAAGTCAAGTCACATTTATTTATATAGCGCTTTTCACAATACAGATTGTATCAAAGCAGCTTCACAGTGATAACATGACAGTAGTACAACACAGATAAATAATATTGTTAAATGTTAAATAAACCCAACTAAGCAAGCCAAAAGCAAGCCAAAAGCAAGGCAAAGCAAGGCGACAGTGGCAAGGAACCAAAACTCCATCAGATTGGATGGAGAAAAAACCTTGGGAGAACCCAGGCTCAGTCGGGGCCAGTTCTTCTCTGGCTTACATTCATATTGTTTTTATATAAATATTAAATATAAATATTGTTTATACATAGTAATTCATTTACATAGAAATAATTTACATAGAAAATATGGTACTTTTTGAAGTAAATAAATTTAAAAATACCCCCAAAATAAAATAAACACCATAAATGGATAGACAAAACTTTATCGAAGACAGTGATATAACATTTATAATAAATAAAAATTAGGATCACACCTGAGTCCTCTGTGCCCACATTTGTCCACAATTACAGGATTAAGGGCTATAAAGTGAATACGGTTTGGGGGCTACAAGGTTCTATCAGTCGCTACCCCTAAAAGGTTCTATACAGAACTCACACTTTTTATTTCTGTACACTTTTTAAGGGTTCAATAATAAGAACCCTTTAGGGATCTTTGTAACCAGGAAAAAGGTTCTATATGGAACCTTTTGGGTTCATTTATTATCATTTGTTTTGTCCTTTCCGGATAAAATAGGATAAAAATCAGCATGATTAAAATGTGATATTACGTTACTACAACAGTTTAATAAACAATAATTTAATTACCACTACAACATGTTGCAGAATAATGTAATATATGAATGAATAAAAGCCTATAAAGAACCTTTGTGCCAAAAGGGTTCTTTCTTGTCATTAGCCTAAAGGTTCTTTGGAGTTGAGTAAAGAACCCTATACTTCATATATATATAACCCCAATGAACCCTTTTTTCTAAAAGTGTAGATGTTAAGTAGAGTATATAATTAGTTAGATGTTTGGATGGAAGGATATGACAGAGAGATAGAACATGAATGAATAGGATGAATAGATAGATTTTGATTCTTTGTTGTGCTATCAAGACTTGGCTTTGACATATCACTTCAGATGAACGACACCCTTCTCTTAGCTCAAATCATAGCAGCTCGGCGGTGTGTGATTGCTGGTTTCTGTGGTTTGTCCTCATGCAGGCAGGCGTCCATTGTGTCTCTGAGAAAGAGAAAGATGTTAGGAGGACAATAGAGCTGTCCATTCCGCAGGCAGCAGAGCAGCATATTCTGAGAAAGTTAGAGAACGCAGAGCTTGTAATTTACATGTCTGTGTCACGGCCCGCTCTTCGGGTTTATCTCGCTCCAAACCTCTAATTTACCCAGATCAGATTTGCACATTCTAGTGGTTCTCATTCACTCTCTGCCGCCCTATTAATTACAGAGCAACTCTGCTGTTTGCAATCTAACATCTCATTTCTGTTTCTCTTCCTCTCGCACTCAAATACTGTCACGTTGGGACTTTTGGGGCTTTGTAATGGTTCTTTGCAGCATTTTGTTATCTTGAACTATGTTTCGCTCTATGGGGTTCTTGAGTTTTTTGAGATTAAAAAAGGTCCTTGAAATTGTTTTGTATTCTTCAGATCAGCAGACACCCAAAAAGTTTCTTTTTTTATTTAACCAAAAAGTTTTTTTTTTTTTTTTTTTTTTTTTTTTTTTACCAAAAAATGTCTTCTTCTTTTTTTTTTTTTTTTATTTAACCAAAAAAGTTTCTTCTATGGCATAAGGAACTTAGAAAACTATTATTGTAGCTTTAGGCTATTAAAACATTTTTGGACTGTTCATTTTTAAGAATGCAGATGAATCTACAACATATTTCTCATAATTTTTAGCTTTTGTTTTGCATGTCTCTTTTTTATTTCTTATAAACACCTGCCAACCTTGCTTTTCATGCTCAACCAGCATTATTGTTTCCATGGAACTCATGGGAACGCAGTGATTATGGGATGTTTGCTGAGTTGCTTCATGCTGGGAACCAGACAGCATCCTGTCAGAGATGCTTTTCATGTTTATTTTCTGCAGATTTATTCAAAGTTTGTTTTTATTGGCATCATTGTTTGTGTGTATTCATATTATTATGTGTAAAAGGATGCATGTCTAAGATGTTTATTTTTTTTTAATTTAAAATAGATTTTCCATTTTTTTTCATTTCATTAATTTTCACTGATGACTGTTAATTCTTCTGCTTTCAATTTAGTCTTAGTTATTCCAGTATATGAAGAGTTCAGATGCAAAAGCCCTCTAAGTGCCATTTGAAATTTTCTTCTAAAATGATCATGTTTATCAAGCTTGTATATTTAAGTTCAGTAATTTTCACTTAAATGGCAATGAAGATTACTTATTAATTGTCATTTAAGTGAAATTACTGAACTTAATATACAAGCTTGATAAAAATAGTCATATTAGAAGAATATTTCAAATGGCATTTAGAGGCTTTTGCATCTGAACTCTTCATATATTTCGTTTTCGTTCTTCCTCTTCTAATCTTCTTCTTTCTTCTTCTTCTTTTTTTAAAATGAATTGCGGAAAAAATCCCAGATCCAAGGCTGCTATAAAGTGACTGGCCTCTTTTATCACAATCTCTTCATCCTTGGCTCTTTGAGAGAGAGTAGATTATGGTACTGCAAAACGAACCTGCAATAAAGGATGTTGAGCAAATATAGCTGTTGGAATCTTTAGAGAGAGATGTGTGTGTGTGTGTGTGTGTGTGTGTGTGTGTGTGTGTGTGTGTGTGTGTGTGTGTGTGTGTGTGTGTGTGTGTGTGTGTGTGTGTGTGTGTGTGTGTGTGTGTGTGTGTGTGTGTGTGTGTGTGTGTGTGTGTGTGTGTGTGTGTGTTCAGTAAGGAGGATTCTAGGATTCTTGCTCTTCTAACTCTCTCCTCTGGGTCACACCCAGGGATTATAGGCTTTCTTAGTACACTATCATTGAGAGAGAGTGAGAGAGTGAGCCTTTTTTCGTTGAGACATCATATTAAAGCAGCAAAGATTGCCTTTGAATGTCACTACATGTCTTGATGAGTATTTTGTTTTATGTGTGTATATGAGGTGTATATGTTGGCTAAAATAAGGGAAAATTCATTTTCATAGAAAGACTAAAGGCTGAGCATACAGAATGAGTTTAGATACCTTTTCAATGTGAATGTTTCTGAGATGCTACTCTTGTAGATTGTTTTTATAATAGAAGATTATTAGCACATCATGAGTATATTTCCATATTTTTCACAAGATGGTGCCATGTTAAAGGACAGGGATAATTCTAAAACACTAATATATTCAGATGAGATGATAGACGAGTCTGAGATGTATGACAGTAGATGCAACATTATAGTCGACAACCTATGGAAGCTTTTTTCCGCCACTGAATAAAAAAAACAAGTCAGTCTCATCCCAATTTGTCATATAACTGACGTCTTGGGACGTCTTTTTGACCATACGTCAATATATGCCTTTTTAGGGCCCCCTTAAACGTCGTTAGATGACGCTATCGGATCCTAACTCTACCCCAGACCTAAACCTAACCCTAAACCCAACCGCGTCACCTAACTGACGTTAAAGGTGAAAGCGTCAGTTGTATGACGGCCCGGGATCGTCATCTACCGATGTTTAAGGGGGCCCTGAAAAGGCGTATATTGACGTATGGTCAAAAGACGTCCCAAGACGTCAGTTACATGGCGAATTGGGATGAGACTGTGTTAAAAAAAAGAAAAAAATGATTGCGACTTTTTATCTCTACAATTGCGACATATGAAGTCAGAATTGTGAGATATAAGTCAGAATTGTGAGATATAAAGTCAGAATTGTGAGATATAAAGTCAGAATTGCGAGATATAAAGTCAGAATTGTGTAAAGCCCAATTCTGAGAAAAAATTACAGAAGTGTGACTTATCTCACAAATTCGAACTTTTTTCACAATTGCGAGTTTTACGCAATTGCGAGTTATCAGGCCAATTCTAAGGGGAAAAAAGACTAACTTTTTCCCCTCAGATAGTTTATATCTCACACTTTTCTGACTTTACAAACACGCAATTTTGACTTTAATATCTTGCAATTCTGACTTTATGTCTCGCGATATCACTTTATAACACGCATTTGCGACTTTATATCACATAATTCTGACTTTATATCTTGCATTCTGACTTCATAACACACAATTGCGACTTTATGGGCCCTATCTTGCACCCAGTGCAAGGTATTGGTATATCATTGGTATTTTGCACCCGTGCAAAGCGGGCTTTTACCTCCACAGACGCACGCCGGCAAACTAGGGAATTACCTTACACTCCCTGGGCAGTTCAGCGCTGAAAAGGATGCGTTTTTCTGCGCAAACAATCCCAGGTGTTATTTTGCAGTTCCAGAAAACTATTGCACCACTGACCAGAAAAAAACTGGTCTAAAGTCAGTGGCGCATTGCGCGTACATTCAGTTCTGATTTTATATTCTCGCAATTGCGACTTTATATCGCGCAATTCTGACTTTATATCGCGCAATTCTGACTTTACATCTCACAATTCTGAGAATAAAGTCAGGAATTGCGAGATGTAAACTCGCAACTGTGAGAAAAAACCCCTCAGAATTGTGAGATTAAAAAGTCGTGATTACCTTTTTTTATTTTTCATTTTGTGGCGGAACCAAGCTTCCATAACAACCAGCTGAATTGTACATAAGAAATGCATCCAGGAATCAAATATTTGTTGGACTGCAATATGTTTACACCACTGAAATGTTTGACGTTCAATAACTCAATTCAGAGCCAGACATAAAGATTTGACCAAAAACAAAACAAACCAGCCATTGGTCATTTAACCAGCCATTGGTCAATGCTAAATGGCATTGGAAGTGTTTGTTTCTTGTAAATTAGGGATGATTCATGATCTATCTCCATTGTGCCCTTGGCTAAGGCACTTTAATGTTTGCGTGGAGGTAGACCTGAACATGGGTTTATTTCATGCATTAGGAATCATTTTAATCATATTTATCTCTGTAATCCAATATTGAAAATAAGAGCACCCACACACGTTTCAGTTAACATTTACAGTCATACACACAACCCCATATGCATATTTCTTTTATTTGTGTTTGTATGTTCTCGTTACTTCTTAAAATTGGATGATGAATAATGTATTTTTAGTGTGTGGGTTGAAAATTCACGCTTTCCGAAAATAATATTGGCAATTTTTTTTTTTGCAACAGCATGATATGAGAGAGCGAGAAAGAGGTGTACTGCACTTGTAATTAGATGGATTATATGTGTGTGTGTGCAGGTGTTCACTGTTGGAAAGCAGTGAACTTTCCATTATGAACTAATAATTCCTCTTTTTCTGTCACTTGCCACCTTTGTCCTAATACTTTCTCTTTCTTGTACTCATCCTTTCACCCTGTGGCTTGTCCATTGCAGTAATTGAGTCCTGAATGGACAGTTCATTAGTGCAGTAGCTGCCCCATAATAAGGTGCCAGGAATAGGTGATTTTGCTCACTCACCACTTTAGTTTATCCTTTAGTCTGGTTTTCAAACTGCCCAATTGATAACATACAGCTTCCGCCTCAATTTACCTCAGAAGCTCTGATTCTAAATGTACAAATCATCATGAAAAACGTACCTCATCACAAATCCTCAGGATCAATGTGCCTCAACAGACTCCCTCAAGACAATTCGTTCTTCAACACACACCCCCTCGGAGACAATGGGCCTCATTTAGGAAACAAACAAATGGCAGGAAATTGGGCGTTTGGCTGTTTCCAATCAATACTTGTTTCAATGTGGACGTGAGCAATGACTACGAATCGGATCTCACATCAGGTCTCAGCTTGTGTACACAAGATTGAGTTAGCATGAACCTGGCATAAGTTATCATAGTAAATCTGGTGCAAATTTTTTAAAGGGGACGTATCATGCAAAATCCCCTTTTTTAGCCCTTAAATGCATTTTGTTGTAGATTTGGAGTGTTTATAATTACAGAAAAGATGAAATTATTCTCTTCAGGTGCTTCATTTATATATTTATATTCTGTTTTGGTCATATTTTTCAACCTGTTCAGATTTTTCTGTTGTCTATGACGTTTTTTGAGCAAGTACGTCACCGTATTTGCAGCGAAACTGACAAATAAGGACATTGACTACCGGTCCAACACTTCGAGCAATCCGCCATTATTATTTCTCGCTCCGATTTTGTAGTCCAAGCTCAATCATGCAGAAGTTACGAGAGGGCTAGTCAAAATGTTCGGTTGTTGGATGTAGTGACCTGAAGCACTTCAAGGATCCCCACTTCAACAACCATATGAAGACGGTTCGTCTCGTCATCTTTTTCAAATCGCTCGCTCTGGCTCGAATATGTAAAGCTTGGTGGACAAGTCTTCCGTTGTTGACACTTTGTTAACGTGTTTAAAAATGTTCTTTGAAGCTATAGTAATCGTATCTCTTATCAAACTACAATAATGGCCGACGCAGAGAAGTTGAACCTGAGTTGAACTGACCGTGAACTCAGTGACCTGGAGAGCGGGCGGGAAGACAGTACGCCTTTTAATTTAAAGGGGCCGCATTGAAACGACTTGCTCACAGAAGCACATCAGAAAAGGGGTAGAAAAGGGGCCTGTGGAGCTATAATAATGAGGAATTCAGACCCAAGCATTGCAGTTATGCTTTATATAGACCACAAATGTATGATTTATAAGTAAAAATGAATGATTTAAAAGCATGATATGTACCCTTTAATGACATAATTTTGTTGATTTCGATCATTGTCCTGACCGAACTCCAACAACCGAAACTCATTAATCGATCATTAACCGTTAAACGACTAGATTAGAATGTTAAATTAAATTAGAGTAGATCCATTAAAAATACCACAAATGTTGGGGTGTAGCTTTACATTCACAAATAGTTGTATAAACTACAGCGCTTGTGACTGGAGAAAAACAGAATAAGATTAAATAAAAGGAAAAAAATAAACTACGGTGATCTCTGCGCTCGTATCTGCATTAGATTGATAAAAGAGGCCCAATGTGCCTAAAAGCAAACCCTCCAGAACAATGCATCTCAACCTCAATGCAAACCCTCAAAAACAACGCACCTACTAACATAGGATTTGTTTATATTTTGAATTAGCTTCTCTGCTTTCAGTTATTATTGTTTCAATGCAAACCTTCAAGAACAACAGACCTCAATATAGACCTTCAGGATCAACAAATCTCATCCTAGCCATGTGTTGTCAAACCTTTTCTGTTACTGTATCTCCACTATCTTTTTCTCTCAGTTTCACTCTCTGTATCATTCACTTTTCGTTTGACTGAAATCATTACTTCATCTCACTTTCCTTCCGGACTGTAAGACTATCTTTTCATCTACCTCAGTTGGCAATTATCTAATATTTTCTGGTAATAAGAGATCTCTCAGCCCTGTTCCTGCAGTATGTAAAGGCTTTCCCACACTAAAAGATTTTAAAAATATGATCAGATTTTCAAAATGTGAGAGACCAAAAATGGTATAATAGAAAAAAAAACTATAGGTTTTGTTCCTATAGGAAGTGGAGTGCCACGATGTGATGAAGACAGCACAGACTAAAGGCCAATTTATACTTCTGCGTAGGGTGCACGCAGTAGGTACGGCGTAGCATACGCACAGACGCATACCATACCGTGTACCCTTCGCCATAGCCTGACGCTCACCTCCTAAAAAAATTAACTACAGGTCACGACAACGCGGACCACAAGATCTGTGCTTGGTCGGCTTGGTAGCGTCGCATTTCCTCCTACGCATTTCCGCACGTACCTTCTGTCGACATCTTCTCTCATTTCTGCATTTTAGTTTTAGTAATTTCACTAAAATGAACTGTTTTTCCACCTCAATAAGCTCCAACTCCAACATGATCCACTCTCTTTCAGTCGCCATTGCTTGTAGTAACCTAGCCGCGAGGAATCTAAACACAGTGGAACATTAAAACCCTCTGCCGCCAACTAGCGTTTCGGAGCAGTACTGCAGATCAACCAAGACCTGAACGCAGAAGTATAAATGCTCACAACAGCGTCGCCTACGTGCGTAGCCTACACCCTACACTGCGGCGTACCCTCGATGCATAAGTATAAATTGGCCTTAAAGGACAACTCCGGCGCAAAATGAACCTTTGGTCTAATTACACATTGTTACCAAGTTAACCGTTATCTGAGATTTGTTTTCATGATTGCTGAATGTAAATAGTTTTATCTATAAATACAGTTTAGCCTATAATGCTAGTATAACGCTACTATATAGGGCATAGAGTAATGACAAATAAAAACCGCTTGTTATTACCACTAACAAGGCTCAAAATAGCCCCACAGTAACACGGTAGCATAATAAGGGTCCCTACATTCAAACCGAAGCATTGAGAACTTTGTCAGTGTCCATACAGTTTAATAAGAAGATATTTTATCCACACAGTCAACTTCGCGAATACAGGAAGAAGCCATCTTTGAAATATAGTCTCTACCAGTCGATCTAGTCGATCGCCAATCCAAGTGCGCTCGTGAGATGAATAAGGTGATAAGGTGAGCGCGACCAGTAGGCAACATGTACATATTGAAGACAAGAAAATGGTTCGTGTTTGTGTTTCTTCCGGAAACAACGGACTATATGAGATTCTGCACAGTTCAGCGCACTTGGATCAGCGTTCGTAGATCGACTAGTAGAGACTATATTTCAAAGATGGCTTCTTCCTGTATTCGCGAAGTTGACTCTGTGTATAAAATACCTTCTTATTAAACTGTATGCTTCGGCTTGAATGTATGGACTCTTATTATGCTACCATGTTACTGTGGGGCTATTTTGAGCCTTGTTAAGGTAATAACAAGCGATTTTTATTTGTCATTACTCTATGCCCAATATATTAGCGTTATACTAGCATCATAAGCTAAACTGTTTTTAGAGATAAAACTATTTACATTCAGCAATCATGAAAACAAATCTCAGATAACAGTTGACTAGGTAACAATGTGTAAATATATATATAAATATAGCTGCGAGCAGCGATTGCGGGCCCAAGCCGGTGGCACCGGCAACCCCGGTGCCTAAAGGCACCGGGATGGCGTGACCGCCGGCTTTGGCCCTCCATCGCTGCTCGCAGCTATATTTATATATATATATATATATATATATATATATATATATATATATATATATATAAAGCCGGTGGCACCGCCACCTTGGTGCCTTTAGGGTTATTCTGCACGACGTGCAAAAAGCGTAACCCCTGCTTTGGAATACATACTAGTATGTATTCCACAATTGGAATACATACTAACATACTAGTCAGAACTGAATAGTTGATATCTGAATGACAGATCACCATAGAAGTCAATGGAAAAAAATGTGACTAGTAACAAAAGAATAGTTACTAGTCACCATTGAAATAAGTACTAGTGTCTACTGAATAAGTACTAGTATCTATTTAATAGGTACTAGTATCTAATGAATAAGTACTAGTAACTAATTAATAAGCATTGGTATGTAATGAATAAGGACTAGCATCTAATGAATAAGTACTAGTATCTAATAAATAAGGACTAGTTTCTAATGAATAAGTACTAGTATCTTTAAAAAGGTACTAGTACCTAAAGAATAAACACTAGTATCTAAAGAAAAGGCACTAGTATCTAAAGAATAAGCACTAGTAGCTAATGAATAAGTACTAGTACTTAATGGAATAGATACTAGTATCTAAAAAATAAGTACTAGTAGCATGAAAATAGAGACTAGTAGGTTAAAATGATTAAATGTTAAAACGGCTTGCCATACTCTATCTGTCGTTTCGACTAGTCACAATTACGTTACAGATATCTTAAATGATAATACAAACTATCCAAAATGTAATTACGACTAGAAAGACGTTGTTGATATCTACAATGTTAATTACGAATAGTCAAACTTAGCTTTTAAATGTTAAAAGGGCTTGCCATACAGAAGTGTAGGCTCAGAGAGACACTCAACATTTTCAAACCAAAATATCTGACTTTCTGTGGGTCCTAGCTCATGAGTGTAAATTAGAAAGTTGTCCGGCTTGAGGAGAATATATGAATATATGAAACGATGAGATCAACATGTGTACTGAGTTTCATATTATTACATGCAAGCGTGTTTGATTTATGGACCAAGATTTTGGACCCCGTTCCAGGGGTGCTGTCTAGCCCCCTTGCCACACCCGGGTACCATCTTCAGCCCGGCTCTGATGGCTGTGGGATCTGACCTGTGTGCAAAGCTTCAAGAGTTTTCAAACCCGTTAAGGGCCCCAAAAGCCGCTAAGAGTCTCAAAATCATCAAAAAAAAGGAATGTTAAAGTTTGATGCGTTGCTATGGCAACATTATCTTAGATATTGAATAATGCTTTCACAGCTCTTCATCTGGCGTGTGTTTACATTATACACATGAAGTTTGAAGCAAATCGGGTAAAAGTAAGAGTGCGATTTCAAAGCATTTTGAAAGTGAAACACTTTCTGCTGCCAGTTGGTGGCGCTATATATTTGACTCACATCCATGTGATCGACCTCTTACAACGAACACACTGCTGAAGTTTCATCAAGATCAGTTAATGTATGCAGAAGTTTTAACACACTTCCTTTTTGATTTATTTACTTACTTTTTTGATTTATGGACCAAGTTAATTTAATTAATACACTAATTATATAAAACTATTGTCAATGCACTACAATTAAACAGGTTATATGCCTTTACTTATAAAAAAATAAAAATAAAAACTTATTTAAAAAATACCAGGCTTAAGAAATGTATTTACTTTAGCAGGCCAGACACACAGTGAAATGATTAAGCCCCCTCCCCCTACACACACACACAGAGACTGTGTGTCAAGAGACTCAAAATCACACACACACACAGACTGTGTGACAGGCCTAGGCTCAGAAAGAGCATGATCATATTCAAACTACAATATCTGACTTTCTGTGGGTTTGAGCTTATTATTGTTAATTAGAAAGTTGTTTGGCTTGAATAGAACAATATACACGGCAAGTTTTGTAATTGTCAGTAAAACTAACCAAGTTATAACACACTTTATGTGTCCTTTTTTAGTCAAAAAAATCCGCCACGGCCAAACCGTTCGAGATATCACAAATCCGTCCGGAATTTAGCATCCTCAATGTCTTGACTTCATGCACACCGAGTTTGGTGGTGATTGGTAACAGCATGGGTTGTAATTTGATGTTTTTCTAGGACATTTATTTAAAAAAAAAAAACATAATTCCCGACTTCCGTTTGAACTGTCGTAAAACTTAGAGCACGAAAGTTGTTTGGCCTGATGTGATCTATGAGTGTACCGAGTTTCATATTAATCCATGCACGTGTGTTTGATTTATGGACAAATGTTCGAATCCCTAAAAGAATGCATCCTAAAAGAATGGTAAAGTTTGATGCGTCGCCACGGCAACAGTTTCAAAGATATCAAGAATCCATTCATAGGTCTTCATCTGCCGTGTATTTACATTATACAGATGAAGTTTGAAGCAAATCGGGTAAAAATAAGAGGGTGATTTCAAAGCATTTTGAAAGTGACACACTTCCTGCTGCCAGTTGGTGGCGCTATAACTTTGACTCACAATAGTCACATCCATGTGATCGTCCTCTTACAGCGAACGCACTGCTGAAGTTTCATCCAGATCAGTTAATGTATGCTGAAGTTATGACAAACTTCCTGTTTCACGTTTCTCGCCATAGTTTCGTTTCCTCGCCACGGCCAAACCGTTCGAGATATCAAAAATCCCCACACAAACTTTCATCCTCAATGTCTTGACTTCACGCTGACCGAGTTTCGTCGAATTTGGATCAGAGCTCTAGGAGGAGTATTTAAAAGTTCATTGCGTGTGTTTTACAAAAAAACCTCAATAGCCGACTTCCTGTTGGGCTGGGGTAAAAAGTAAGAACGCGAGGTATAGATGAAATTCTGCTATCGACATGTGTACCGAGTTTCATATTATTACATGCAAGTGTGTTTGAGTTATGGACCAGGTGTTCGGACCCCATTCCAGGGGGCGCTGACGAGCCGCCCTGCCACGCCCGGGTACCAGCTTCAGCCCGGCTCTGATGGCCGCGGGTTCTGAGCCCGTGTGCAAAGTTTCAAGAGTTTTCGAGCATGTTAAGGGCCCCAAAAAGTGCCTGAATAGTCGCTATAAAAAGAAAAATAAAAAAAAAAAAAAAATAAAAAAAATAAAAAAATAATCGGAAGGAAAACAATAGGGCTCTGCGCCCTTTCAGGGCTTGGGCCCTGATTAGAACCAAAGGTTCTTTTTGTACCAGAGATTCTCCTTTAACAGATCCCATTCATTAACAACCATAGTCCTGCTTTTGAACATTGGAAATCTCTCAAAATTTCTTGTGATCAAATGTGACTGTGAGAGCAAACAAACATGGCGGACGACGGGCAAGACAAATGGCGATAATAGTGTGTGGACGGAAATTTTTGGGGGATAAAAGAAAAGGTTTTGGATGTTATGCTTCGGCCTTCCGTCAGATCGCTTTCTGATTGAGTGTCATTTCGTTCCACATGACAATCTATGTTGTGTTTTTCTTTTGAGGTTCCCCCGACACAACAGAATTTCTGATTGTAAATATTCAACAATTTACTACTTGAGATCAGTGCAGCCCCAATGTTCTTCTTATCAGATTCAATCGCTCTTAACACAACTCACACCATAAGAAAATCTAATAAAATAATCTGCAGAACCATCAAGATAATCAGGAATTTACCAAGGATTGTCAGAACGGGAGAATTGGTTACGAAAATCGACCATAGTGTGTGAGAGCCTTTAGCAGTTTAGACACATTTCTTAATGGCCTCTTGACTCTAATTAGCCTCATTTCTAACTTTCATTTATGGCCTTCCTTCTCTTTTTATTATTTCCAAAGCAGTATTTTCTCACCCAGTGTCTCATCAATACTCTCTCATACTTCCAACTGACACTTCCCACAGCACACACACCAACAATTAGACTTTATAATGCATCATTTCTGTCAGGGGATCTTGAAGTCCAAGGCATATTGATCTCCTAAGCTGTCAGGACAGAATGCCGTCCGTATCCTGGTAAAGCCAAACAGTAGATTGAAGATTTAAGCTTTCAAGGGACCTCAACCAAAGGTCAATTTCTGCTGGGCTTCATGGTGCAGATAACAGCTGAACATCTCTTAACGTTTCTGTCTCTTTCTATTTCTTTCTCTCAGTTATACTAGAAGAACGGTGGAGCAATGAGAGTCCGTGCTCAAGGACAGAATCCAGAAGTAAGGGTCCGAAGTTTTGACCCGGTGCTTATGGATGTCAAAAACAAACTAGAGACTATTTCAACATGGTAAGGAATATTATGATTCGCTGATGATATTGCACATATCTGACACATTTTAAAGTAATAGTTCACCCAATAATAGGAATTCTGTCATCATTTGCTTGCTCTCATGAAATTTCAAAATCTGTTTAAGGTACAATATGCAGGATTTTTCGCCACCAGAGGTCACTAACCTCTTACAATAACAAAGGTGTATATTAATGACGTATATTTCTGTATTAAGCGGAATTATGGATCTTGTCGCTAAGCTGATGGATCTTTTATGGATGAGTGAATACAGTGATGTTTTTTAAGGGGTCATGAACTTGCTTTTTAAATTTTATTATATTGTTGTCTGAGGTCAATTTATGATGTTCGCTTGGTTTTTGCATTCAAAAACATCAAAATGAATAAGTAATAGGCTATTTTGTACCCAAGTTGTGAGCCTACCTGAAAAACGCTGGGTTTTTTATGGGCGTGTCGCACTGAAGACTTGGAAGTAAACGCTCACTGCTGTGAGTGGATAACAGTTTTGCATATTATAATGAGTTTAACTCACCCGTCGGTGCACGTGGGGAAAAGCGTCCAATGTTGTCAAATGGCAACCAGATTCGCCCATACATGTTCGACCAAGAGTCCGTGTGTTGCACAATTCCTGTCAGATCCAATATAGACGGCACATCACCGTTCTTTACTCTTAATCGGTCTGCAAATCCAGTCTTGTTTACACAACAATCCTCAGTGAAATGAAGCGAACAGTCGACGATGTTTTACCCTCATCAGCTGGAACATCATTAAAAATAAAGTTTATCCAGTGCAGTCCTATTGGAATCCACAGGAAGCTTATGCAGCGGTAGGCATGTATGTTATGCTACTTAGCTACGCGTGTAATGCGCGAATCGGTGGGCGAGCTAAACCAGCCGTGTTGAAGCAGGCGTTGATCTTCTTCTGCGGCGGTGGTGTTTTAACCCTGTTGACGTCATACTTCCACACTTTCAAAAACGAGACGTTTGTTGAGGCTGGTGTCAATAAAAGCTTTTATTGGACTAACAAGGACATTTTCAGTTCTGAAACTTACAGAATATTCTTATAATATGATGACCTCTTAGATGTCAAAAGCTCAAGGAAAATTTTATTTCTCAGTTCATCACCCCTTTAACATGACTGGTATGAAGCAGGGTGAGATTGCTAGACGTATACCTAGATATAAAGGAATAAGGACATTTCATTCTACTGAACTACACGTACTGAATTAATAAGTTACTCTCAGGTAAGTTTATTAGACTAATGCAACTTGAGGTAACGCAGCACTGTTTCACTTGCTCTAACAGTTACACTATCACACTAAACAGCATTTGTGTGTTGAATGTTGTTAGTTAGGTTGTGTGTTGGCTGTATGAGACTAAGCTAGATTAACATTAGAAAAATAACTTTTCATCATTTTGAACTACATAACATTGATTAGTTTTATGTACATTTGCTCACCTGTCTAATAAAGTACATGCTTCACTCGCGTCTCTGTCAAGTCTAAGTTAGTCGTGGACGTGGAGTTCTCGGCATTTTGAAAGATGTTGATCTTCGTTTTAGTCTTCTTTTTGTCTCAAAGTCTGCTTGCCATGGTCTATAATGTTTGAACAAAACAACAACAGCGTGAGCATCTTTCTAGGCATAACAGGCATAACCCAATTGACAATGTCTGTCGCCATGGTTACTATTGCAGTGCGAGGTCAAACCTGGCGGAAACTGGGGGTAACGCGGATATGACGTCATTGACTGGCGACTCCTCGCCCCTGCTCACACGCCACGTTTCTTTGGTTAAAATCGCAATTTTCTCATGATTTACAAATAGTTGGAAACATTTGGGATATTGTAAGAATCAACTAAACAAAATATATAACATATGCCTAGTGGTTTTGGATATTTTACTGTAAAAATCCTGCATATTGTACCTTTAACATTTCTTTCTTCAGTGAAACACAAAAGAAGATATTTTTAACTATTGAATATTAAAAATATATTCTTTTGTATTTCACAGAAGAATATTGAAACACAGAAAATCAACGAATCAACTTACGTTGTAAGGCTCGTCGCCTTCCATTATGAGTTACGCTCGTTCCTGTTGCGTGTCCTCAATCTGACAGTTGACGCCACCCATTGTGGTGGAAATAAATACTTCCATTGTAGGAGAAATAAATACTATGGTAGCCAATGGATGCAACCACCTGTTTGGTAACAGTAAATGTAGTAAATGATGACAAAATATTAATTTTTGGATGAAGTATCCCTTTTGATATGTTTTAGCTTACCTCAAGGGCATCCAAGATGTAGGTGTCTTTGTTTCCACGGTATTTTCAATTTTGAAATTTTTCGAGTCAAACGGTTGTTGTCTATCAGCCATATAATGCCAGTTTAGGGGGTTCATCCTGGGTCCACCTCAAAGAGCATGCACAGAGAAGTCCAAATTAAACACGATTTAATGACTCGTAAATGTAAGTACACATTGATGGCCTAAGACACGATACAAGTGGTTTGTGTGAGAAAACGAACAGTATTTACATCGTTTTTACCTCACGTAACCACAGCAATGTCCAACTGATATGATGGCATGGGCGCTTTGGTCTGCGCATGCGCCGGAAGTGATCGCTTGCGCACTACGTCACTCATTGTTTACACAGAGATTTCACAGAGTAAACTCACACAGAGAAGTTTTACCTTTCACTAAACATATTAAGATAGACAGGAAATCGCAATTTCGATATATTTAAATATGTTTAGTGAAAGGTAGAACTTCCAAACTTCCTTGACTGAAAAATATCAAAATTAAAAATACTGTGGAAACAAAGACACCTACATCTTGGAAGCCCTTGAGGTAAGCTAAAACATATCAAAAATTAATTTCAAAGTGAAATATCCCTTTAAGACCACTAAATGCAAAACGCTACATTGTTGGATTTATTGTGAATTTATTTTTTTGTTTTTGCAAACTTCAAATTCTAACAACACACATCAGACCGCGTGGTCGTACCGCAGTCTGAAGAAATGTGCTGATGCCTTTATAAACTTCTTCCTGTTGTTGTTCTCATTCTGATAGACCTGATGGAGCAGGCATGCATTAACAGCGTGGCACAGAAAACAAGGGCAGATGGTTCTTTTTTAGATGTGAATTAAACAATAAGTCTTGATGTTCTTCAAAATCAACTAACAGATGAAACGTCCACCTAATTACCGGTACACATTCTGAGATGTGTTTTACAGCTTTGACTGTGGAGGATGGGAGTTTTGCATGTCACATGTGGAAGTCAGGCTGATTCGGATGGGAAGTAAAGGATTAAAGAGGAGAAATGAGGACTGGCAGGGGGGCTGTAGAGGGAAGTCATCTGACTGTCTTGTGAACCGGTGAAATCAGGAAACAAGTGTGAGAACATAACGGACTCATACACACATGCAGTATATACACAATGGCTTTGAAACACATGCATAGTTGTATTGGGTTTGATAATGAAAATAATCCAGGTAGTCAAAGTGATTATAAGCTCTAAATGGATTTATAATTTAGTTATGCGAGTGTTGCTAATATAGAAGCAGCTCCATTTTGTTTATTAGTACATTATTAACATAGATTTTTCTGTTGATTTGAATAAGAAAAACATTAACGTAGAATGGAAAATGGTATTGTTTTATTTAAGTCAATTTTACTGTTCTGGGTTTGACTGTTTTGTTCCGTCTCAACTGATATCTGTCATATCTGATAGCCATCAGATCACTTATTTGCGACTTGCCTTTAAACTAACAGAGAAATGAAATAATTTATGGAAAATTACTGATAAGGGAAGAACATAAAGTTTATTGTATGTCTCTCTCTCTCATATTCACCCCTGTTTCACCCCGATAAAGTTATGAATTTCTTTTCTCCAGATGGTGAGAGATTTCTCAACAGAAATATTTGATTTCCTATCCTGATTAAGAATAGTTAAAAGCTGCAGAGTTTTTCCAGTGTTATAGAGAAGAGAATGGATACATTGATCCTGTGTTCTTTGGAGGTTTGAATGGGGGCGTATGTGGTTAAAGAAACGAGAGAGTGACAGAGAGAACGAGAAGAGCTGAAAAGAGCAGAGGTTCAGAAAACAGGGCATGTTGGATGGTAAAATGCTGTTTTTGTCATGCTAATATCAGGACGGACACTGAAAGACTTTCAGAAGAAAAGATGATTTTCCCAGAATCCCCTGAGGCACTGTGTGCTAACAGTCTGTCCAACCTCTCCCTCTGAATCTATCTTTCTTTCTTTCTTTCTTTCTTTCTTTCTTTCTTTCTTTCTTTCTTTCTTTCTTTCTTTCTTTCTTTCTCTCTTTCTTTCTTTCTTTCTTTCTTTCTTTCTTTCTTTCTTCGCTTGCTCGCTCCTTCTCTCACTCATTATTTTCTTTCTCTTACCCTTTCTTTCCTTCGTTCGCCCTTTATTTTTTCGCTAGTCCTTTCTTTTTTCCTTTCTTCTGCTCACTCTTTTAGCTCTCTCATTTTTGTTTGCCTTTTCTTCTTCTTTTGCTCATTCTTTCTTTCACTTTCTTTCTTTCGCTTAGTTTGTCTTTCCTAGTTTTTTTTTCTTTTTCTCTTTCATTCAATCTTTCACTTTTTCTTTCATCTTTCACTCTATTTCTGTAAATTTGTTTATTTTCGCCCTATCGATTTCACTAGTTATTTTGCTCCTTTCTTTCTTTCTTTCTTTCTTTCTTTCTTTCTTTCTTTCTTTCTTTCTTTCTTTCTTTCTTTCTTTCTTTCTTTCTTTCTTTCTTTCTTTCTTTCTTTCTTTCTTTCTTTCTTTCTTTCTTTCTTTCTTTCTTTCTTTTCTTTCTTTTCTTTCTTTCTTTCTTTCTTTCTTTCTTTCTTTCTTTCTTCTTTTCTTTCTTTCTTTCGTTCGTTCGTTTCTTTCTTTCTTTCTTTCTTTCTTTCTTTCTTTCTTTCTTTCTTTCTTTCTTTCTTTCTTTCTTTCTTTCTTTCTTTCTTTCTTTCTTTCTTTCTTTCTTTCTTTCTTTCTTTCTTTCTTTCTTTCTTTCTTTCTTTCTTTCTTTCTTTCTTTCTTTCTTTCTTTCTTTCTTTCTTTCTTTCTTTCTTTCTTTCTTTCTTTCTTTCTTTCTTTCTTCTTCTTTCTTTCTTTCTTTCTTTCTTTCTTTCTTTCTTTCTTTCTTCTTTCTTTTTCTTTCTTCTTTTTCTTTCTTTTCTTTCTTTCGTTCGTTCTTTCTTTGCTTCGTTCTTTCTTTCTTTCTTTCTTTCTTTCTTTCTTTCTTTCTTTCTTTCTTTCTTTCTTTCTTTCTTTCTTTCTTTCTTTCTTTCTTTCTTTCTTTCTTTCTTTCTTTCTTTCTTTCTTTCTTTCTTTCTTTCTTTCTTTCTTTCGTTCTTTCTTTCTTTCTTTCTTTCTTTCTCGTTCTTTCTTTCTTTCGCTCTTTCTTTCTTCGCTCTCTCTTTTTTTCGCTCTTTCTTTCTTTCTTTCTTTCTTTCTTTCTTTCTTTCTTTCTTTCTTTCTTTCTTTCTTTCTTTCTTTCTTTCTTTCTTTCTTTCTTTCTCTTCTTTCTTTCTTTCTTTCTTTCTTTTCTTTCTTTCTTTCTTTCTTTCTTTCTTTCTTTCTTTCTTTCTTTCTTTCTCTTTCTTTCTTTCTTTCTTTCTTTCTTTCGCTCTTTCTTTCTTTCTTTCTTTCTTTCTTTCTTTCTTTCTTTCTTTCTTTCTTTCTTTCTTTCGCTCTTTCTTTCTTTTCGCTCTTTCTTTCTTTCTTTCGCTCTTTCTTTTCTTTCACTCTTTCTTTCGCTCTTTCTTTCTTTTGCTTTCATTATTTTTCTTTATTTCATTATTTTCATTATTTTCTTTCTTTTGCTATTTATTTTTCTTTTGCTCTTCTTTTTTCAATTACTTTTCCTATTTCTTTCGCTTTTTCTTTCACTCTTTGTTTCTTTTCCCTCTTTTTATCTTTTTTTACAGTTTTTTTAATTCGCTTTGGTACTATTTTCACAAGTAAGGTGTACATTTTCAAAACTCTTAGTACAAAAATCCAAACTGATCACACTTGTTACGCAGCTAGTCATTCTTTCAAAACCTGATGTAATGCTTTCAGTCAATTGCACATGTTTTCAGTCCACATAATCATTATTTCAAACACAAGATTATTGTAATATGTAAAGAGAACATTTGGTTTAATCACTGAAACACAACAATATGATCTTCTTTCAGTTTAGTACTTTTAACAATCAGTTCATCCAACAGCAAACAATGCAAGATACATATGTTTCAAATCGGCCTTAGAAGTGCTGAAATGAATATGCTCCAGTACTATAAAAGACAGATTACACAGTTTTACTGTAACATTAGGCAATACACTTACAGTACCCAACATTTACATAATCTATAATTTCCAAATATCCATCATATATCAAGTGAAGGATCAATGAAGACATCCTCTACAATCATTTAGGCAAATTATATATTTTTTATTTTTCAGATATAATTGTAACATAGGTATACTTTCTATAATGAAATGTAACTAAATGAGAACAAAACATAACATTTAGTGCACACATTAAATTACAGTAATTTGGATCAAGCCTGTCCTGAGCATTTGGCCATCTATTCTCCATGAAAATAGTACCAAAGCGAATGAAAAACGGTAACTCTATTTAATTCACTCTTTATTTCTTTCCCTGTCTATGTATCTATATTTAACTATTTTCTCTATTTCAGCTCTTTCTAATGCTCATTCTTTTTCCTTTATTTAATCTGCTCATACTTTCCGTTGCAGTTTTCTTTCTCACTTTCTTTTTGGTTCGTTCATTCATTCATACCTTCTTTTGCACCTTCTTTTGGAGTGATAGTAAAATGGAGTGCATAAGAGCATGCTGTCAGACCTGACGCTATCCCACGACCAATTCGTACTTAATCGACGAATAATTAAAAAGTGTCTAATTTGTACTAATTCATACAACCTCTCTTGTACGAATTCGTACGATTTGTCTAAACCCACGTGATGGGTAGGTTTAGGGCGGGGTTAGGGTAGGTTATTCGTACAGAATTCATACGAATTGGCCAATTCGTAAAATATGTACGATTTTAGCAAAATCGTACTAATTTGTACGAGTGAGGTCGTATGAATTGTTACGAATTAGCCACTTTTTAATCATTTGTCGAATTCATACGATTTTGGTCGTAAGATCGGATTTGGTCAGACGGTTTCAGTCTGCCTCAGGCTACGTCCACATTAATCCGGATACATTTGAAAACTGCGTTTTCATTTAAAAACGCTCTCCGTCCACACTAGCTTTTTCGTGTGTTTTCCGACGTTTCAGTGTGGATGAGAAACTTCTAAATTTACCTTACTGCGCATGCATGATACCCACCTCACAAAAGCTCGAGATTATACCGATGGAAAAATAAATTATAAAGTTCTCGCGCAATTCTTTAAACAGGACAATTTAATTTAGCAAAATATCTCACCATCACTGATGCGTCCAGGTCGCACTTCAAGCCCCTTTTCCACCAAAGCATTTTGAGAGCCGGTTCGGAGCCGGTGCCTGCGCGCGAACCAGTTCTTTGTGTTTCGACAGCCAAGGAACCGGTTCTCGGCCAGGAGAACTGGTTCCAAAGCGGCACCAACTCTTTGCTGGACTAGAACCGTTCTTTTACCACGTCATGCTTACGTCGGGGGCTGGGGCGGGTTTAGATGTGTTCTAAACATCTTTTCTGACCATAATAAAGGATCGCAAAGCCAAGAGAAACATTTGCAGAAACACGACGGAGTCCGCCTTTGTAATTGTTATGCTTGAAGTTAACGCAAGCGTTTCTATTTTTTTTATTTATTTTTATATTAAGACATTATAGACACAAGACAGGGGTACATAACTTATCAGAAAAGATTACATATCAAACGAAAATATTAAAAGACTTACACATTTCGATTGTTTTTTAAAGCCTTCTTGATACACGAGTTAGAGATAATCCCAAAGTAATGTTGTACTTGCAAGACGTATGGCGACGTAAACAGTGACGTAACAACGTCGTTCCCTGGGCGCTCTAGTCAGTGGAAAAACAAACAGGTTCTGAAGCGGTTCGCAAGTTGAACCAACTCCGAACCAACTTTGAACCAGCACCAGTTCCGAACCAGTTCTTTTTTGGTGGAAAAGGGGTATCAGTCACCATATGTTTGGTCTAAAACGCAACTGCTCTCCTGTATTGCCACAAGACAGCAAATGTGAGTACATTATCTGTCATCTGTGCAGGACTGGGATATGAAGAGTGTAGCTACAAAGTAAGGTTACACTTTATTTCGATAGTCACTTTAGACATTCTACTAACTATAAGTAACTTTACACGTTTGATTTACACAATAGCATCTGACTGGCAACGATAGCAACTGACTGGCTAACTAATGTTATACTCAAACAGCGTTTGCAGGTTTACGTTCTTGATCAAATCGAAAATAAAGTCATAAAGCATATATATATGAAAAATACATTTACAACATTAGTACTTATACAAAATCCAGGTCCATAATGTTTGTACGCGTTTGCCGTTGACACAAAATAGCCTAACTAGTAGCCCATAAAGCCTACAAAGCCAGAGCTGGCATTTGAAGAAAAAAAAACAAAAAAAACAAACGCTCCGTCGGTAATTATACATGCAAATACATTTAAAATGATGAAGTCTTAGCCTACTTACAGTGTGGCCCAACAACTGCTGACTTTTAACTGCTGGTTTTAAAGTTGGATCTGCTTCATGATTCCAGAAACAGTTTCTTGTTTACGTTAATTCGAGTTGAACTCGTGGAGATTCTGGAAGCTGTCTCTCGTAAATGCGCAGCACAGAGAGCTAGATTACAATCGTCACTTTCAGGAATATAATCAAACACAAATTGTGTCCATTGTTGTCTAAGTATAGTGTCCGTGGGAAGCACGAAACACAGAAGACCTGACAGCTGCGTGAACAACTCACTCGACGCATGCCCTTTCCTGCATATTCCGGAGGGAGTGGTTGATGCAAATGTGTGGGTTAGTGACGTACCATAACCCAGCTGTAGTCCAAAACGAGTCGTTTTTGTAGGCAATTTTACTTCCTGATTTTTAAAAGACGATATCTCTGCTTACACTAAACTTTCAGTGCTGCAAATTTGCAGATACTGTTCATGCACCAACAGCAACATTACACACTATTTAAAATCAAAAAAGTGAAATTGCAGTAAACCCGCCCTTTAAAACGCCATCTGTGGACATGGCCTCATACACACATATACTGTGACTTAATGTGTGTATAAAATTGTCAGTCAAGAGGCTTGAGGTGATTTCCTGGTTGTCATTGATAGTCACTTACTAGAAAACTGTCAGGGAAGTTTTTTTCAAACTACAGTTTTTGGTGCAGCTCGAAATCATTTTTAGAGACATATTCTTTGCATCTCTTGTGTTGCCCCTCCTGTTAAAGCTTAATAAATACGTCTAATTCCCCGTAAATATCCCTGATGGGATCTGGAGGACAGGCCAGCGGCACAGCTGCTTTTGGGTGTGGAGACTCAATAGCATCTCTGTTCTTATGGTGTGTGTTTTTCAACACTCATGCGTGTAAAAGTGGACTGTACGGAGAAGAGGTTTTCACTTTTAGACCAGGCTTGGATAGTGTTGACCTGTGGGCACTACTGTTCTCTAACACCTGCTGTACAGAAAGTCTGCATTACAGAAAACTCATTTATTAGCTGTCCTGTTTGGACTGCCTGTACATTTGTGTGGATTTTGCTCTTGAGCTACCACATCAATTAAATAAATAGTTCACCCTAATATGAAAATTCTGTCAGAAGTTTTTCACTCTCATGCTGTTCCAAACCTGGATGACTGACTTTCTGCCATGGAACTTGAAAGGAGAAGTTTGGCAAGAGGCTTTATTTTAAAACAATGAATGTAAGTGGTAAAAAACAGTATAGCTTTGTGTGAGGTATAGGACCAGATTTACTAAACAGGACAAATTAGTGTGAGAGCGCAATTACAAAAAAAGCACAGATGGGAGTGGAAAAGTGTGCGCGTGATCTTCTGATGACATGCAAATTAATAAACACAGACGCAGCGGGACCATTTCCATAATGACCAACTCAATCTACTAAGAGCAGCACAAATTACTGTCTTGCTTTTTTGGGGGGGTAACAAATGCCAATATAATGAATAGCGCAAATTTTATAAATAATCTTGATTCATTTAAATATCCTCCTCCCATAAATGTTGCATCTGAAAAGGAAAATCCTACAAATGCATATGCAATAAGGTCAGCTGCAAAAAATTACCCTGTCCACACCTTTTCAATGCAATTTTTTCACTGTGTCTTTATACTGACAGTACTAAAAGTAGTTTTTTTTATGGCAAAAGAGGGTTTGCGCTGGTGGAAACTGGCCCATATTCATTAATAATAATTTTAATACACACATATTCATATACATATTTTTGTTTTTTATTAAACATGACAATTAGGCACTTAAAAGCAGGGAAAGCTTTTGGTTAATTTAAATTTAGATCTTTCCCTTAGGCATAGTATAAGTATCTTGTGATGTACAGTATGACTTAAAACATATTCAAGACTTATGGACTACATAATTACATTTTTTCTTTCTTTCTATCGTTCTATCGTTCTTTCTTTCTTTCTTTCTTTCTTTCTTTCTTTCTTTCTTTCTTTCTTTCTTTCTTTCTTTCTTTCTTTCTTTCTTTCTTTCTTTCTTTCTTTCTTTCTTTCTTTCTTTCTTTCTTTCTTTCTTTCTTTCTTTCTTTCTTTCTTTCTTTCACACTCACACACACACACACACACATATATATATATATATATATATATATATATATATATATAGGCCTATATATCTACACACACACACACACACACACATATATATAGTATATATATATAGTATATAGTATATAGTATAATATATATATATATATATATATATATTAGGGGTGGAGCCGAATCCGAATACGGTATCCGAATTCGGAAAGGCACAAATAACGTGTTTTTTACGAATACTTATTTCGAACAAATACTTAAAAAAATATTTGTATTCGGGAACAAGAAAAACTTTATATCAAAAAACTGTTTCCTCACGAGACCGCAGTGCGCGAGTGACGTTCAGAGAAGAGATGACTGACACAAGCTGCTCCACACAGCAACAGAGAAGGCTCGGCTCAGCGAAAAAACACTTAACTGCATCACTATTTTTGTTGAATAGATGTTTGTACCTTAACTGGGTTCCGGATGCAGTTTATAACGTTTGGGAAGTGAAGTTTGATCGGGAGATTATACCATTTCGCTGCAGTATTGACCTCTGCAGTCGGGTTCTCTCGTGTTCGCTCTGTTTACGTAGCTCTGTTAGCTCGGTAATTATTTGTTTTTATTACATGGCTTGGTTGAATTCTAATGTAGAATGCGGTTTGTTATTTCCATGGTTATTTCTTAATAACAGACCGCTGCTAATTATAACACATTGCCATGGATTCTAAACGTAGAGACGGAACGGACTTTTTTTTTAGCGGAAGCAATACAATCATTTTTAAATCAATAAACTCCTTTTTAAATCAATATTTTGAGTCAAATTATTGATTTATTTGTTAGGTAGCCATGCAATAAGCGGGATAATGTATAGCGAGGCGGTTGTTATAGCGAATACAAACCCTTCAGATTCAGGCTGATTCAAGACCCCTCCGCTTCGCGTCAGCTCATAATCATCCGCCTACATTACATTATACATTATCCCTAACTTATTCTGTCTGTTCAGCGTCCTCCAACAAGGACAGGTGGTGGTGGGGTTCATAATGTTCACAATTGTATTTTAATAGTTTTTGGTTAAATCATGGATGAGGTTGGCTGTTATGTTATTTTATTTTCAATGTTACATGTTCATTGCTGGATTTATAGAAAAACATCAACCAATATTGCATTTGCATAATTATTATAATGGATATAATTAAAGAATCCTTACACTATATTGTAAATTTGAAGTGTAACCATAAGTGTAACGCAAAAAAACGGATGTTTACCCCTATTTTGAACTCGAATACAAATACAGATACAAATACAAATACTTTTCCCCCTCAACAAATACAAATACAGATACAAATACCGGCTGCTTTGCACACCCCTGAATATATATATATATATATATTTGAAGAGTTCAGATGCAAAAGCCTCTAAATGCCATTTGAAATTTTCTTTTAAAATGACCATTTTTATCAAGCTTGTATATTTAAGTTCAGTAATTTCACTTAAATGGCAATGAAGATTACCTATTAATTGTCATTTAAGTGAAATTACTGAACTTAAATATACAAGCTTGATAAAAATGGCCATCTTGAGAGGAAAATTTAAAATGGCATTTAGAGGCTTTTGCATCTGAACTCTTCAAATATAGTAAGTATATATATATATATATATATATATATATATATATATATATATATATATATATATATATATATATATATATATATATATATATATATATATATATATATATATATATATATATATATATATATATACTGATCTATTATAGTTGTTATGATGAAAGTAAAATTAATGAAAAGTATTCATTGTGGCCTTACATTTACTATGTAGATTCACTATGTCGATTTGTAAATATGGTAGATTGGCTGATGTTGCATCATATTTCATTTTACGTGCTGGTTTGTAATGTTGAGCATTAACCAATTACACACGTTTCTGTTTAGACTGATGAATGGAATGTCCAATCAGAGGAGTTTTGATTCGTCACCATAGCGAGAGCGCAGGACATGTTTAGTGTGTGCGCTCGCTGACGGAATTCAAATCTGCATTTGGAATCTCTCTTTCTCTGTATAATTTATTCCGGTTTAAATAACCGTTTTCATGCTACTAAAATAACCAATGTGAAGCCTTGATTTTCTTAACCATAAATAGCAATAAATAAATTCATAAACGATATTGCTTTCTCAAGCTTCACCCTCTGAGTTCCTATTTTTTAAATCATGAGTTTTTTACATTATGCAGTTGTTGTGTAAATACATGTAGTACCCTGTGCAGCATTTAACAGTCTGTGTACATAAACATAAATGCAGATTCTGTTCCACCTTTGCAGTATAAAGATGGCTTTTGTTGATAATGTTGAAAAAAATGTGATTGGTAACAGTCTTGACTCTACAGCATTGTGATTGTTTGGTTAAATGTAAGCATTTGACATAAAAACAACACATAGACATTAATAAGGTAATTATACAATTTGCCCCGGCAAAGGTTAAAAACAATGCCTCTGGAAAATCAATTCCAGGAACAATATCCCCCCTTAAAGGGAAAAGTTCATTTTTGACCCACATATTATTGTGTTTGTGCTGAATACAGTGCTGATAATTAACACAAATAAGCACAAATGTCCAGAGTTGGAGAGTAGTTAACTACAAGTAGCGTGAGCTACTAACTTAACTACATTTTTCAGGAGCTTGGCAGTAGCTCAGTTGCTCTTTAAACAGTGTAGCTTTTCCAGAGCTAACTACTTTTTGCAGCAAGTAGTGGTGTAGCGTGAGCAAAAGCTACATTGCTACATTGTCGAGCCTGCGCGACCAGCGACGATGCAAGGATATTCTTTCTTCTTGTTAGATTACAAACTCATTTTTGCCATTATCGCCACCTGTTGTTTAATCACGCACTTGCGGCTAACGGTTCACTGACATACAGAAGTGGGTTGACACACCCATATTATGATTATATAGCAAGACGTGACGGCAGATTTGGAGGATGGAGAAACAACTGAGCGTGAATTACCCACGGCCTTATTTGTCCAAGTTCAATCAGTATTTTTGAGAAAATGTTCTACATGCAATTTATGTTGGATGTATAGTTCAGTTCTTGCAGGCTATTTGTTGCACTTTTGACAAACAGTCAGAGATATTTTAGTGTTGTGTGTAATAAAACAATACTCTTTGAAATCGTAATTGCATTGCCTTGTTTTAAATGCTAAATATGTTACTTAAAACGTTCCTCAGACACTTATTCAGTTATTTATAATATACGTTGTTCAAAAAGCAAAAGTAGTTTCAATGTAGCTAGCTACTTTTTGATAGTAACTTGTAGTGTAGCTAACTACTTTTCTCAACGGGTAGCTTGACTGTAGTTAAACTACTTTAACTTACGAGTAGCTTGTCAAACTACATTTTCAGAGTAGCTTCCCCAACACTGCAAATGTCACACCAACCAGGGCCCAGAAAACACCTCAGACACCAGAAGGTTACATTGTTTATTATGTACATATTCAAATTTGTTTAAATTACACATGAAATGTTGGAGCTTTGGGGCAAGGAGAGGTTTTCTCTAGAGTAAATATTTTATTGACTCAGTACTTCACATATAGTCCTTATAGTGCTTTTTGGAGCTTGACAGCATGATTGCATTAAATGTCAATGTATGTTACAGAACAGCATTACTTCTTCTTTTAAAGGAAGAAGTTTTGCAACAACACGAGGGGCGAGCAAATGATGCTCATTTTCATTTTCGGTAAACTGTTCATCTTGGTTCCTTTTCTTTTCGTTCTGACTGTTCTTTTAATTTGTTACAACCTGGTGCTGAAATACTCACCTTTAAATATCCTATCCGTATCACACAATGCTTACACTCATATCACGCACTCTGTGCAGTGTTGATTGTTTCAGTCATCTGTCTGATTGGGGTCAAATGTGTGTGTTGATCAGATCACTTGATCTGTATTTTTCTTAACGGTCCATTCTGTACTGGCAGGGTATCAGGTGTGTGTGACCGCAGCATAGTCGTTTTCTGTATCAAAGCCTTGTCTCTTGTCTGAGGCCTCAGGGAGAACAAAACACACTGTTTGAAGTGGGTAGAGAGATCTACAGCTCTATAAAGAGCTCACTCAACACTCCCTGTCTGCTGTGCATCACGTATATGAACATATCTGAGTTTAATTTGGGCATAATATCAACAACAGTCCAGTGAAGATTAAAAAGGGATTAAATGAGCCACTTTCAATGCCATTTCACTTAATCCGATATATGCACACCAGTGACTGACACGTTAGTTCAATTCATATTAATGCGAGTAGCTAAGCAGCATATAATTAGGTTAATGAAGTACTTAGTGGTAGAATTGTTTACTGTGATTAATATTTCAGTTTTAGCTTAATTCTATGCAGGAAAAAGAAAACATTTTAATCAGTATTTTGTCATTTTTCAATAAAATATGTAAACCTTAAAATAAGCAAAATTAAATAATATCATATTTGTCAATGTGGCAAGAAAACAATTAAATGATCTCAAAACAAGTACTTTTCTATGTTCTTTTAATATGTTTAGATCTTTGTTTTTGGAAAACAAATGACTGATTTCTAAAATAATGTTGCTGGATGTGTTATGCCGTACTTTAATGCGTGGTCTATTAGGCTTATTGCTTTCAGCGTCTAGCTGTGAGGGTTATGAATCTGAGAGCACTTAAATGACTAATGAATGTTTCGCATCTGTTCCAGCCTGTACTCTCCTGGTCAACTAATTTGTAAGTCATTTCAGAGAAAAGCTTCTGCTAAATGAATAGGCATAAATGTAAATATGTTATTCATTTAGTCTGTGAGGAATTGTTTTGTTTTTCTCTCTTGCATTTTAAAGGGTACCTATTATGGCATTTAAAATGTTCCTAATATTGTTCTGGGAGTCCCCAACAACAGTTTTACAAGCATGCAATGACAAAAAACCCTTTTGTTGTCTTATAATATGCATTTATTTTTACCTGATTTGCTCACCGACTCCCATATGAATCGTTTAGCGAGTCCTTTTTCCAAAACCCGCCTTTGCGTGACGCTGATCTGCGGTGATTGGTCAGATGACCTAGCCAAGTTGTGATTGGTATTCTCTGTGCAGAGAATATTCGGAAACGGAACGCCCATCACCTTAAATGGGTTATGGTTTATTAATTTATACATAGTTCCCACAGGCGAATTAATGTCACGTGACCTCCCCGGAGATCTTGCCATCTTTGAGGGCAAAGCCGCTGTGTTTACCATAGGTTTTTACAAAGTTTTATCAGAGAATGTCGTTTTACAAACAAATATTTATTTCTGTTTATGTTATTATGCAAATCATGAAAAGACAAAGTGAAATAGATTATAAAGAGACCATTAAAACAAGACAGAGAGAGGTACAATGCGAAAATTTCATTCATAAATGGTGTGGATCCGTATGCAGTAACGAAGGAAGCACTGAGCAATGATTATGCAGCTTTGCCTCAGATACAGTATTTTCATGTGTGCCATTATCTGGTATTGGTGAGGAGTTTTTACACATTGTGAGCAATTCCGAGTCTGGAAATCACTGGAGGCGTACGATCTGCTTGCCGTGGGTTGGTTCGGTGACGTTTGCTCAAGTGCAATCAATGGAAAAATAACTTATCATAGCGAAGAAGCATCATGATGCTAATCTGTCTATTAAAAAGCCATAGCCTGCACAACTTAATTCATGTTCCCCTTAAAACAGTCACCGGTGCTTTCTGTGATATGCATGTACTTGCGGGCGTCATGGTTTGGTGCATGAATATAAAAATAAATAACTCGCGTGCAATTTAATTAATGTAATGCGGAACTACATTATATGCGGGTTCTTTAGGGACATAATCTGAGATCGCAATGCTACAATGCGAGATCAAACAGTGGAAACAATGTTGTTTTGTATGCTTTTAATACCTCGTCATTTTGTTCATACAGGACATTATTCAAACTGCAATGTGTTAACTTACACTCGCAATAAAACACAACATTGTGCTTTTGTCAAACAAATTCTTGCGTGTTTTGAGTGAGTTTCTTTCCTGTTTATCCTCGCCAGCCATAATCTCCGTCGTTGTTCGGACAAAAGCTTAGTCTTCTCACATCCATGGAGTCTAATGACGGGTATAGTGTAAAATCCCCGATTTAACTGAACCTCCGGCACGATTTTATCATCCATTGACCCAGCAGGAGATGGCCATTTTCACTATATAGCACGAAACTCATCTCACTTTGTTTCTTCTAATGTTTGTTTCTTCTAATGTTTTGCCCGCAGCAATAGCGCCGGGTCAGCAAATGCCCGTATGTCGCTGACGTCATGTGGGAACTATGTATACTTGTATATATGAACTGTAGCCACTTAGTCTTCAAATGCTCCTCTCCTGGCAGATGAAAAAAGTTCGCTTTTGCATCGCACTTCAAAACACAGCTGCTGCGTCCCCAATTTGCATACTCATCCGTCGTCTCGTCGACATGATTGTTTTCCGGTTTTCCTGGCGTCTCAGAGCGCAATAAGTGGGCGTTTCTTATTCAAATAACTTGTCAAGTTGACGTCAACTAGACAAAGGAAAAGCATCGTTTGTTGAACGATTCATATCAGAGACTCAGAGTCGACTCTTACTTTTGAGAGACAATAACTTTGTATACGGTGAACTTTCATTTTTAAAACTTTGCAGGATATTTTCGTTCACTTAGATCTATGTTACACACTACATGAAGGGCAATTTTTCAAAACTCCATAATAGGTACCCTTTAAATGATTGTGGAATTTATGGATGCTGTTTTAGACAAACTGCCTCAAGTTTTATACCTTAAAATCTGATTAGATTAATTGTTTGTTTGTTTGTTTGTTTGTTTGTTTTTGTAAATAAATGGGAGCCCCTTGGTTAACCTGTTGGACCAAATGCTAATGAGAAAATTGGACACCAAGATTCTTTACAAAAGGATCATATTTAATCTATAATATAATATAAAATTATTTTTATATTAGTAATAAAATAATTTTTATATTATTTTTATATTATATTAGTCTTATTCTTATGCATTGATTTTGGGATTTTTTTCTGCAATCTCAATTTTTTTTTTTTATAATAAATATATTTAATATATGCAGTCTTGTGAAAAAGAAAGGACTCCCTTTTTGAATTCTATGGATTTTAAATATCTTCTCTTCTCCTCCCACTGCATCTCATCTCATGTCTATCCTCTTTTCTTCTCTCACTGGATCTCTTCTCCTCTTTTCTCACTATATCTCATCTCGTATTCTCTCATTTGCATCTCTCCTCATCTCTTGTTTCTTCTATTTTCTTCCTCATCTCTAGTGCCCTATAATTTTCGCGAATAATGGAATCGCGGACGGAATTGGCAAATTAAAGGGTTAGTTCACCCAAAAATGAAAATTCTGTCAGTATTTACTCAAGACTTTCGTTCATCTTCGTAGCACGAATTAAGATATTTTTGATGAAATCTGAGAGCTGGATCACTCCTGCATACTAGTCCATAGGCTTCTTGAGGGAATGAAACTTGCTGGCCTTCGAAAAGTCACTAAAGACATTGTTAAAATAGTCCAAGTGACTTCAGTGGCTCAATCTCAATCTTTATCAAGCGACGGAAACTTTTTGTGCACAAAAACAAACAAAAATAACGACTTTATTTCAACTTTTCACTTCCTTCTCTATGAGCCTCTAGTCAGTTAACACTAGAAGTGCCAGAATTCCAAAACTACTAGAACGGCCACAAGCAGTCATTTTGACCATTAGATTCAAAACAGTGTTTATTTCGTTGTTAAATTATTAAATTATTTTCGTCAACCACATTTTTTCAAAGACGAAAACAAAACGATAATAATAATATTATAATGATAATAATAATAAATAGGCTAATAATAATAATAATAATAGGACTAGCAGAACTAGTGAACAGTCAAACAAACAGCGCAGACAGGGCAGCGGAGCTCGCAGGATCATCCGAGCATGAACGGAACATCTGGATCGGCCGTGTCTGACGATAGCAGCTGTCTCTTTTACCTTGATGTGGACTCTGACTCCTGAATCACTCTCTGATGAGGAGGAAATGTTAACTTGCACCCAGGAAACGTCGCTTTCACTTTCCACCTCCGATTGTTCCCCTGCATCCGAATCATCACTTCGGACGGACCTCTGTTGACAGTTGAGAGTAGACCACGATCTCTCATATTATACAAATATAATATGAGATATTTAACAAAAAAATACAGCGAAATTCAGTGCGGTCAATATGACTGTCTATGGCCGAAATAGGTAAATATGTTAATTTTTTTTGTTTTTGCCTTAAGTTTACGTAACTTAATTTATATGAAAAGCATTTTAAATAAAAATACAGACAATTTTAGGAAAAATCAGGTACCAGCAGGATTTTATAATTTTTTTCAACAAAGTTATTGTAGCATATAGAGAATTGAAACGGTCAAAATGACCGTTATGGCCGTTCTAGTGTTAACATAGTGTGATAGCGTAGAGCTACGTCACACGTAAGCTCACTATTGACCGACGCTGGTCATGTGTGTGATGCGTGTGACGTACAATAACAGAAGCTTACATTATTAAACTCAGTAACCTGACTCGAGGCAGAGAGAGAAGTAAATGAATAGTTGAAATAAAGTCGTTATTTTTGTTGTTTTTTGCGCACAAAATGTTTTTTCGTCGTTTGATAAAGTTAAGATTGAGCCACTGTAGTTACTTGGACTATTTTAACGATGTCTTTAACAACTTTCCGTGGCCAGCAAGTTTCAATCCCTCAAGAAGCCTATGGACTAGTATGCAGGAGTGATCGAGCTCGCAGATTTTATCAAAAATATCTTCATTTGTGCTCCGAAGATGAGCGAAGGTCTTACGGGGTTGGAACAACATGAGGGTGAGTAAATACTGACAGAATTTTCATTTTTGGTGAACTAAACCTTTAACAAAAGCATAATGCTAGTGTTAACACGGAATTTCGTGTAAGCAAATCTGGGCAAGGCAAGACACCCCCAACCCGTCATTTCAGCTCCAATAACGAAATCAAAACAATGAAAGCATGGCGAAGCGGCTCTCCACGGCTCTGCTTTCGTCGGTGAAAAAGTTTAGAAACTCAAAGCTATAACGCCGCCATCACACTGGCAGTTGAAATCAGCTCCGTAATACGCAATACGTTCCCAACGGACGTCGTACTACACAGTGAAAAGCATCGGACGCGGATAGAGCAAAATTGGTGGAGAGAAAGGTTGATTCTGCCAGTTCTGTATGATCTCTCTGATGAGGGTTATATTAGACATATTAATAGGAAGGCTGCTGACATGTCAGGTCGACTAAAAACTGTGATATGGTGATCAATAGTTTAATGTCTGCCTACAATTTAATTGTATTAACCGCCCCCCCTAATAACGTTAGAAAGTCATGAAAATAAAAAAAAAATGACATGACAACTTCTCGTTATAAAATCATAATTTATTTTATTAAACGTTAATAATTCAGGTTTGTTTATCAGTACCATAGCAAAGCTCTAACTTCCACTGGGATTGTCGGATACGAACCGTCCGTAGCTTTTCGCAAGAGTTCGAATTTTTGAACGCATCGGATGACCAGACGGACACGATTTTCTTTCGCACCGCACTCGGTCGGACCCGTTTTCGGACCCATTCGCATGCGGTCTGCGAATCTCCATAGGAAATGAATGACTTCCGGTCGTTTCGCAGCCGCATCGGAGCTGATTTCAACTGGCAGTGTGAAGGCGGCGTAAGCCCTTAGTGCCGAGTTGAGCAGTTCGCACGTGACTTGTGCAGTGTACACATAGACTTTGCGGACAAAATCAACTCCGGCCGCCACTGCAATTAGTTAATTTTTTTAACGATAATGTATTTTTTCAGTTGTATTTCATTTCCCCGCTCTCCCTCCATCTGTCTATCACTCACACGTCTTTCTCACATGCACACACACACACAACTCCGTGCACACCGCGTCTGTTTATGAGACACCAGACTGGACAAAAGCGACGCGAACTCTGCGAGACACTGGGCAAGAGAGAGAGACAAAGTGTGACTTTATTTAAACGTATATAAACTAATATAATTTATTTCACTGGACAGTTTAAAGCTCATAACCATATTTTGTTGTTTCTTGAAGTGTTATGTTGCATCATGCAGTATTTTTCCTGAAAAGACTACTGGGTAAATGTCTGTTACCTCAATAAATTTAAGGTCATTCCTATTTTATTTGTATACATTTTAATCATTAACTTTAAAAGCACACTCTTTTTTATGAATCAACCCCTTAAGTGTCACGGGCCCACCGGTGGGCTCAAATCCATGACATTTTTAAAACACTATTATCCTATACTAAACCTAAACTAATCTTGACAAACTGTATATCATATGAAAGCTTATAATCTCTAGTTTTCATATTTGGTGATTTGATGATTTTCAAAATATATTACAGAGGAGCCGTTATTTATCAATTTGCAAAAATAATATTGTCATACTGTAAGGCGTGTTTAGACGAACATGATGAACATGAAAAATCATGAAAGAAGGGTAGAAACCTGTTTGTTTTCATGCCAAGAGTTCAAAAGATACCCTCCATTCAATTATTTTATAATTATAATAATTTTTATTTCATATGGAAATGGAGGCGCCCTTATATGGGCAGTAATGGAGTCTGGTTGTGCCCTAGTGAAAAGTGTGGTACTGCGCCCAAACAAAATCTCACTGAAAGCTCATTTTTTGAGACATCAACCTAAAATTTTTGCAGTTTTAGAGTCGCCCAGGTTTTGAAAATATATATTTTATATAAATATTAATAATTAATTTTTTTATATTGTACATTTTCATAAACTCAAACTTCTATAACTTTTTTTTCTGTTTCACATTCTTTATTTATTTCACTTCTACAAAAATCTGCCAAATGACTTCTTTAAAAAGAGACCAATCTTACGTCTATATTCTAAAGCATTCTTGAATTACAACCAAAAAAAGGGGGGGGGGTGACACTTAAGGGTAAAGGGTAAAAAAATGGAATTTGGGAAAAATAAAATGGAATTTGGGTAAAAAATAAAACTGATTTTATAGGGCTCTACATCTCCTCTGCACTAATCTCTCCTCTAGTCTCATTTTGTCTGGTTCTTTTTCATTCCATACAGCTTTATTCTCTGTGAATCTCAGATGATAATGTGATGTTCAGCTCTCACGGGCCTCTGATGGCCCACTGGCCTCTCCTGACAGTGTTCTATCATGTTCTTTTACTGTCTGATGGACAATATTTCACAAAGCTGCATGTGAAATCATGACTCCTAATGACTCCATCCAAGCAGCACATAGTTTGCATCCGCAGAAAATCTGATTGTGTTTGCCAGGCGCTCTTATGTCTGTGAAATCTCTTTTCCTTCAGGAGTGGATGTCACTAACATGAGAGCTGGAGACGTGACAGGGAGAAAAGAGAGGCATTCTTTGGCTTTCAGACTCTTTTTCTCTTGCTCGCTCACTCTTTCACTGACTCTTTATTCTTTCTTTCTTTCTTTCTTTCTTTCTTTCTTTCTTTCTTTCTTTCTTTCTTTCTTTCTTTCTTTCTTTCTTCTTTCTTCTTTCTTTCTTTCTTTCTTTCTTTCTTTCTTTCTTTCTTCCTTTCTTTCTTCCTTTCTTCCTTTCTTCCTTTCTCCTTCCTTCCTTCCTTCCTTCCTTCCTTCCTTCCTTCCTTCCTTCCTTCCTTCCTTTCTACCTAATCTCCTTTCTTTCTTCTTTCTTTCTTTCTTTCTTTCTTTCTTTCTTTCTTTCTTTCTTTCTTTCTTTCTTCTTCTTTCTTTCTTTCTTTCTTTCTTTCTTTCTTTCTTTCTTTCTTTCTTTCTTTCTTTCTTTCTTTCTTTCTTTCTTTCTTTCTTTCTTTCTTTCTTTCTTTCTTTCTTTCTTTCTTCTGCATTTATTAATTACTTGTCTGTTTCTCTATGTAACGTTTGTCTGTCTATCTGCCTGTCTGTCTCTCCATTATTATGTCTGTCTCTTCTCTCTTTCCATCTCTCTGTCAGCAGTCTGTTGTACTGGTCCTCATGAGGTGATGGAGTCTAGCTGTGTGAGAGTGAGATTGTCAGCTACACACACCAGTGTGTGTGTGTGTATGTTCATGAGAGCGAAGAGCTCAATCTAAGCAGCAAAAACCCTCTTCAGGGAGTCGTGAGAAAGAAAGCTTGGCCTCACACATGCACACACTGCTCCTCTGTTGGCCTTTAATGTCTTAAGAATGTCTTCTTGCATGTTTGTCAGCTCTCTAGTGAGCTATTGTCCTGCTCTCACACAGATTTATAAACCCGATCACTTTCTCTCTCTCTCTCCTTCTGTCTGTCTCTCTTCCTTTTTCACTCCCTCTTTCTCATTCCCTCACTGGATGCCAGGGTGTGGTAAATATGTAATATTTTACCCTCATTTTGGTCATTAACTCCTGGAATGTGTTTTCTTGAACCCTGCTGGGGTTTGTTTAAACAAACCAGCATGAACTATTAGCCACTTACACACACACACACACACACATACACACACTCCACTTGCTCTTACAAGAGGATCGGTCACTCTGGAAACCTGGGCTTTGCGGTGAATAGAAAGTTTAGTGCATATGGGAAGGAATTTAATCTTGTACATTCCACTGAACCTGTGTGTGTGTGTGTGTGTGTGTGTGTGTGTGTGTGTGTGTGTGTGTGTGTGTGTGTGTGTGTGTGTGTGTGTGTGTGTGTGTGTGTGTGTGTGTGTGTGTGTGTGTGTGTGTGTGTGTGTGTGTGTGTGTGTGTGTGTGTGTGTGTGTGTGTGTGAGAGAGCTTCTGAGGTCTTTTAAGGTTTCTGGTTAGAGTGGTTTATTGTATATTTTTAGCAGTTAG
The DNA here is from genome assembly GCA_030378365.1 of Hybognathus amarus. Classification (NCBI taxonomy): domain Eukaryota; kingdom Metazoa; phylum Chordata; class Actinopteri; order Cypriniformes; family Leuciscidae; genus Hybognathus; species Hybognathus amarus. The sequence goes on along the minus strand of JAQIUQ010000725.1, from coordinate 81,043 downwards.
TGCTTTAAAAACATTTACAAAGTACCTGATTTGTTGTTGGATGATTCCACAGTGGAAAAGAGAGACCTTATTTCTATCCTCATGCATCCAGTCTCGGAACCATTCTGAACTTACAGATGACTTATTTTTAGCACATGAAATATCATCATTTAAAAGCTGGACAAGCAAGATGTTTTTACATCAGATTTTTTTTTGATATTGTAGTCTGAACAGCAGAAAAAACATGGGATTTGATACAAACCACATCTGCATGTGGTTTGAAATTGAATTAAAATCAGATTTGGAAAGTCTGAACAGTCAGATCAGATTTCATATTTTTTTAGTCTTCAAGCGTCAAGCTTTTTTCCCTTTATTCTTCCCTGTCCACTGCCCACATGGAAAGTAAAATACTGTGCGAATAGCCATACATTAGGTTGATGGTTTGTTTGCTTGTTGTTGTTTTTTTTGCCTTTTTTCATTTTATAACACAAATACATGCAGTGAAAAGGAGAAGGGGGCAGAAACAAGATCAGGAAATTACAAGCTGAATTCATATCACCCATGAGTATCGCCACTCTTTGGAGAACATGCCCTAACTGCTAGGCTATATCTCAGACATCTTATTGTTTAATGTAAAGCTTTCTTTTAGAAGTATTTTTAAACAATCAAAAATGCAGTGTAAAACATGCAAGAAAAATTATCATTGCAATTTTTGCTTTGCAATCACAAGAATAAATGAAAACCTTTGCGTTCCCCTATAGAAACTTTGACCCCATTTACACCTGGTATTAAAATGCAATCTGTATCCAGATAAGTTATCCGGATAATAAAAAACGCATGTCAATGCAAGGTGTAAATGCGTTGTAATCTGGATTCGTGATTCGGATCTGCCTGACCACATCTTTACTAGGTGTAAACAAAAATCTGGTTGTTGAAACCACATATGTATATTTTACTCCTCCAAAAAATGCAAAAAAATAAACAAGTGAGAGCGTGTAATATAGGCTATATGTCATGTTATAGTCAGATATGACGGCGGTACTGCGACACGCATCACCACAGATGAGCAGCTGAGCGTATTCATCAAGCCAACGTGCAAACATCGCAAATAAAAGTGAAAGTAAGTTACAGACGCTTAACAAACAATCATCTTCAAGTAAAGAAACGAAATGATCTTACCAGGGCTGTTGCCACTCTCTCTTATTGATGTATTTGATTTTGAAATTAGCTGATGATCAACAAAATGCAGCTCATCTGTTGCCCTTTGGTGGCGTGCAATACATTAAATCTGCATATAACGCGGCTGGGAGTTGAGGATTCGGATTTATATCCATTTTGCAAAAACACATTTATGTGGCCAGGTGTAAATGGAATCGGTACTTATTATCCGGATAACTTATCTGGATACAGATCGCATTTTAATACCAGGTGTAAATAGGGTCTTTGTGTTCACTCGCACAGAAAGCTTCCGAAGGTTTTGCAAGCAGACGCAAATTTCTCGGGAAAACGCAAAACATTTGGCGAGCGAATGCAACGTTTCTTGGCGGAACGCAAAACAGTTGTGGGGAAACTCAAAAGCGACTTAATGTTTTTCTCCCATCTCTAATTTTTGTCCCTTTAGGGGCTCTGTTAAAAACCATTGACCTTTGAAGGGTAGTGTACTATATATTTTGAATATGTTTTGTTTTTGTGATTTAAGCATAACGGTTTTGTGAATTTTAGGCTTAAAGGGGTCATGAACTGGCTTTTTAAATGTTTTTATTTTGTTGTCTGAGGTCAACTTATGACGTTCGCTTGGTTTTTACATTCAAAAACATAAAAATGAATAAGTTATGGGCTATTTTCTTCCTTAGTTTTCAGCCTACTTGAAAAATGCTCGGATTTTATGGGTGTATCGCATTGAAGACTAGGAAGTAAACGCCCACTGCTGTGAGTGGATAACAGTTTTGCATATTATAATGAGCTTCAACTCTGTCGTTGGTTTCGGTCGGTGCACGTGGGGGAATTTGTTTTGAAAACCACTGTTGAAAATGGCAAACCGGAATGATTCGCCCATACATGTTTGACCCAGAGTCCGATCCCGAATCGCAGGACAATGAACCAACAGCACCTCGAAAACAACGGATACTTGTAGACACATACACATAACTATTAAATATCAAACGATCTGTAACAATGCAATGCTAGCCGAGTAGATTATTATTTCTAAAATAAAAATATTACTCACATAAGTGTGTTGCACCACTCCTGTTGGATCCAATATAGAAGGTACAGCGCCTTTTTAATCTTAATCGGTCTGCAAATCCAGCCTCGAACTGTGTCTTGTTCACAAAACAATCCTCGGTGAAATGAAGCGAACATATGGATAATGTTTTACACTCATCTGCTGGAACGTCATTAAAAACAAATTTTAACCAGGCATTCCTAATATTGGAATCCAGAGGAAGCTTATGCAGCGACTGTCTTCTTCCACAGCCAGGCACGGCACAACATTTTGTCAACGGACTGTTTATTGCTGGTAGCCTCGCTCCGGTTTGTCATCACGAGGTATGCTTTTGTTTACCTATGCGTGAATGCGCGATTCGGTGGGCAGGGCTAAACCGGCCGTGTTGAAGTAGGCGTTGATGAGCGGGTGGGGTTTTAGCGTAATTGACGTCATACTTCCACACTTTCAAAAACGAGACGTTTGTTGAGGCTGGTGTCAATAAAAGCGTTTATTGGACTAACAAGGTCGTTTTCAGTTCTGAAACTTACAGGATATTCTTATAATATGATGACCTCTTAGATGTCAAAAGCTCAAGTAAAAATTTGATGTCTCAGTTCATCACCCCTTTAAATAAAATTAATTAGATATTTTCATTACGACAACACTATTTTTGCGGTGTTTTATGTAGATGTTCACATGCTTGTATCTAGTACTTTTGCAGGAATGTTCCCGTTACAATATTTAACCTGGAGGCTATCCGATCTCACTGTGGAAACGTCTTGGAGCAGATGGCAGGGCTAGCTGTGATTGTTGCTCTCTTAGGATGTGAATTCTGGCTCTGATTGTTTGCGAACAGGAAGAGAGGGACACACACAGGCGATGTGATATTAGTTGCACATTGAATTCCCATTATGATATCTGCTGTATTGAGTATATACAGACAGTGAGATGTGACTTTCTCAGTTTGCACTGTACTCAACAGGATGCCCATCCTCAAATAGGGCAGTGCATCTAAGGGCACCTAAGTTGGTTGATCTTTAGTTCTGTAATAATTTACAATCTCCTACTCTATAACTAGCACAATTTCAATTAACTTTGTTGGCCAAAACTGTTATCTAAATTCCAAATGTTCCCTAGGAATCAACTCAGTCACCTTGATCTTGAATAGTCCAGGTTCAGAAAGTTAAGTGTTGATTGCCGTAAAAAATTAGCAATTGTTGATTGCCGTCATTTTGACTCGTCTTTTGAATTTCTGTTTTTATTTTTTTATATATTTTCATGTTAATATTTGTTCTCTAATAATTATTCTCAGTCTAACATGTCAACCTTGGCAGTTTTAGCTTCAATAATATGTCACTTTGTCATTCACATAATTATAAGTAAAGAGAGGCCATGATAACTTGGCCTTCAGCCAGATAATAAGCTGTTACCATGGTCACTGTAGTCTTTCATTTTTTAATTAATTCTTTATACAGTGTCTAATTAGAGCTTTAGCGGGAACTGAGTCCAGAGCACTTTCTATTTAATGCATTTTAAAGACTGTCCGTATTGGTTGAGATCTCCACAGGTTTGCTGACTCAGTCACGACACTGCCAGCCAGTCCATTACCGCACGCTTATGTAATTTAATTATTCATTTGGCTGCTTTGCATGATTGCAAGGTTAATTGGTCTATAAGGGCTTTGATAAAAAATACTAATTTCTGAGACTTGTTTATAAGCAGTGGTTGACTTTTATTGGACCCAGTGGAGTGTGAGAGTGCAAACGAGGAAATATGTTTATATAAACTTTGATTAGTTATTCACTTTTTGAACATTTATGTTTGATTCCTGTAAAATTCAATTTATTTGGTTTATACTGCGTGAGAGTAACATTTAAAAGGTCGCTTATATTCAGGCTGTAAGTTTTCTTGCCCAAAACAGACTTGATTTTAGTTTTTAATGACAATTTTCTACCTTCTTCTGTCTTTATTTTGTAACTTCTGTATATAAATGACATCTGTTATGATTGGCAAGCACATACCGTATTTTTCGCACTATAAGGCGCACTTAATTTTCTCAAAAAACAACAGTGCGCCTTATAATACGAAGCGCCTTATATAGGCTGAACGATTAATTGCATTTGCGATAAAATCGCGATATGATGAAACGCGATTTTGTAATCGCAAGAGCTGCGATTACACTGGTCACGTGACACGCGAGAGAAAAGCAGTCTGCAAGATCAAGCATCCACTTGCCATGCTACGCGGTCTGGCGTTCAGAAAAGAACAGTTTATTTAATGTATGTGATATTGTGTTATTTATTCTCTCCCCAACAATCCTGGATCTATTCAAAGAATTTCAGAATCGAGTCTGAGCTTAGTTTTTAAACACAAAACGTTATGCGTGATGAGGCTGCGTGTGCTTTAGAAACGAACCGTGTTCTGCTTGCTTCTATTCTCTCTCTCTTCCTCACTCACACACACGCACACACACACACGACACCGCTCGAACCTTCCGAAACATAATAACTTTATTTCATAAAGTTCGGAGATTGAACTCGAATTACAAGGACATTCGCGGGCTTCATTGAACAGGTTTTGCCGCTTTGCTTGATGTTATAACGTTACTCTTGCAGTGCGCGTTCTCTCCGCGGGAATTTTCCTTACAAATGCTTCACAGAGGCATTATTTATGTCTTTTGAAAATTGAATGCAGTTGGCTTATATATTAAAACTATGAAAATCACAGAGAAGGCTGCTTTCATTTTAAAATACTAACGCGGGCTTTGTGAAGAGCGCTCGTGCATGCGGCTGTGAGCGACTCATTGGTTAAATACTTGGTTAAGTACATGTGTATGTGTATGTGTATGTCAAGTGTCTTTGACGCGAAATTAATGTAAACACGGTCAGTTATATCTTAAACCAACAGGACAAACCACATTTACAATTTCAAAAGAGATATGTGCAAGTGTGAATGCAGCTTATCGTATCTACTGAGGGGGAAATCACTCCAGCTCTTGAATGAAAAACATTCAGACAGCCTACTTTTAAATACTGAGACCACTCTTTGTTTATTGCTTGTAATGCTTTTTTTGTTTCTCTTTATTTACTAGCTTTTATATTTTGAAGCTATATTATTTTATATAGCCTATTTAAAATTCTTAACATGTAATTGGTTTAATTAAATGTTTTTTATATATATATATATATTTTTTAAAGTATGTGTTTTTACACATGTAATTAAAACATATTTTAAGTGTTATTAAGATTAATTAATAAGAAAAAAAGTAGATCGGATCATGAGCTACCTAAAGATTCCCATCCCTAATGTACAATGATTTATTGCTTGTCTTTGTCGACTAATACAGAAGGTTAAGAACTTTTTTTTAAATCGCATATTAAATCGCAATCGCAATATTGGTTAAAAAAATCGCAATTAGATTATTTTCCATAATCGTTCAGCCCTAGCCTTATATATGGATCAATTGATTAACAACTTCTTCCGTGTATTAAATTTGCCCGCGAATCTTGCGCTCGTGTCCATCTTAAGCCCGCTTTGTCACACGGCCAGTTCAACCTCGTATAAATCAGGTTATGTGTGTAAGTAACGTGCCCCGCTCACGAGCGCTCACTCTTAACAGACACACGAAACAGACACACTTTCCCCTGCTGCTCGCGGCGTCACAGTATGTTCATAAAGCGCTCCCGTTCACAGTAAAAACAGCCAGCTGTTGCTGTCAGCGAGCACACTGAATCCTCATATGAGTCAGGCTTACGAATGTAAGTTACATGCCCGCCCCAGCGCGCTCAGGCTGCACTGAAATAAACGCCTCACCTCCGGCGCCTGCGCACTCATTACATTCTCTTTAGCACATCTAACGTTAGTGGATGCATAACGGAAACTCAGTCAAACGTTTGACTGCAGTAATTCTATGCGCCTTATAATCCAGTGCGCCCTATATATGAAAAATGTTCTGAAAATAGGTCATTCATTGAAGGTGCGCCTTATAATCCGAGTGCTGTGGCCTTATTCGAGTACCTTGCATCTCTGAATAGTTTGTTTATTATTAAAACATTGAATTACATACCTTTTCATTATTACTAGGAACCCTTTAGCTGCATTTCTACCGCAAATGCTGTTATATCGTCAATAGCAACGCATTATTACACAGCGCACACCCACATTCAAGATCTCGCGCTTTCTTTCATCACACACAACTTGCGTCTTGCCTTCGGTTTGTGATTGTAATTGAAATATGAAATCAGAGTTGATTTATTGTTTTATGAGTTCTCAATAGATTGGTGTGATATATTGGCCTGGCCTCAGCCATATGAATGTCGTTCCGTGAAGCTTTGCGCAGCTTCACTCACATCCATCTGGAACCTCTTCCATTGAGAGTGATTTCTCCAACCAACTTTACTGGTTTAGCCAATCAGGACGCAGGGTGGGAGTTTCATAGATGTGACGTAGTGACAAAGTGACTGATGATTGTTCAGAAAGCGTTTGCGCTTCTGCTTTTTGCCATCCTCTAAAATTTGCCAGAGCATCTTCAGATCTGCCGTATCAAGCGAACGCATCCGACTGCATATCCGACATGATCTTACCTGAACTTGTAACAATGTTAAACCGAGTTCTGTAAGTCGTTGGTTAAAGAGGGCTGTAAGTTCGTTCGTCGCTGTTCTGTTTTGTTTTTTCCTCCGTCGCTCTCATCAGCGTCACGGGTTGGCTTCGGTGTGAGTGGTTGAAATAGCATCGTCGATAAAGATGACAGACAAGTGGCTTATCCAATCATATGCAAGGATTTTCGATAAGGCCCAGCCTTTCTGAAACGCCTTTTCAATGGATTCGGTTCCAGATGGATGAGTGGAGCTAGGCGCAGTGAAATTCATCTGGCTAGGGCCAGGTTAGTGATATATCTAGTCTGGACGACTGTTTTACAAAATGTATTTATAAACAGGTAAAATTTAAAACATTAGCTAATCTCATTCTCAATTCAATATGTCTCCGTAATTATGTTTTAAAAATTAAATCGGTGTATATATACATTACTATTCCTTAAAATGTCACTTTTAATAAGTCTTATTTGAAGTTGTTCGTTCATCTTTGGCTCAAAGCCACTTGCTGCAAACTTTTCTTCGCGGAAGCTTCACGTCTATTTCAAGTGAGTGACATAAAATGTTTAAACTCAAAACAACATTTTGTGCCCAATTGTTTCCCAGAAGTAGTTTTGGTTTGAGGTCGAAATTAACTTGCATTGCGTTCGCTATACAACAGTGGGTGATGGTCAGACGACTCGGCAGATTTGAAGTGTTTCTTTCCAGCGAGCACGGTCACTGCCTTCCGCCATTCCTTCTCGATAGTAATTAATAAAATAAATAAATAACATTGCGTGCAGCGCGCGCCTGCGCCAGACTGGCCGACGGAATTTACAGTGAGTTATTAAATCGCGATAATCAAACACGCTTTTAATGGTAACGTTAATTAAATTTTAAATGATAATACTAACCGTCAGTATATTTTATCGTGGTTTATCATGAAACCGGTTATCGTGCCCATCCAGTATATATATACTACTCACCGTGCCACTTTATTAGGTACCCCATGCTAGTAACGGGTTGGACCCCTTTTGCCTTCAGAACTGCCTCAATTCTTCGTGGCATAGATTCAACAAGGTGCTGGAAGCATTCCTCAGGGAGTTTGGTCCATATTGACATGATGGCATCACACAGTTGCCGCAGATTTGTCGGCTGCACATCCATGATGCGAATCTCCCGTTCCACCACATCCCAAAGATGCTCTATTGGATTGAGATCTGGTGACTGTGGAGGCCATTTGAGTACAGCGAACTCATTGTCATGTTCAAGAAACCAGTCTGAGATGATTCCAGCTTTATGACATGGCGCATTATCCTGCTGAAAGTAGCCATCAGAAGTTGGGTACATTGTGGTCATAAAGGGATGGACATGGTCAGCAACAATACTCAGGTAGGCTGTGGCGTTGCAACGATGTCTCAATTGGTACCAAGGGGCCCAAAGAGTGCCAAGAAAATATTCCCCACACCATGACACCACCACCACCAGCCTGAACCGTTGATACAAGGCAGGATGGATCCATGCTTTCATGTTGTAGACGCCAAATTCTGACCCTACCATCCGAATGTCGCAGCAGAAATCGAGACTCATCAGACCAGGCAACGTTTTTCCAATCTTCTATTGTCCAATTTCGATGAGCTTGTGCAAATTGTAGCCTCAGTTTCCTGTTCTTAGCTGAAAGGAGTGGCACCCGGTGTGGTCTTCTGCTGCTGTAGCCCATCTGCCTCAAAGTTCGACGTACTGTGCGTTCAGAGATGCTCTTCTGCCCACCTTGGTTGTAACGGGTGGTTATTTGAGTCACTGTTGCCCTTCTATCAGCTCGAACCAGTCTGGCCATTCTCCTCTGACCTCTGGCATCAACAAGGCATTTCCGCCCACAGAACTGCCGCTCACTGGATGTTTTTTCTTTTTTGGACCATTCTCTGTAAACCCTAGAGATGGTTGTGCGTGAAAATCCCAGTAGATTAGCAGTTTCTGAAATACTCAGACCAGCCCTTCTGGCACCAACAATCATGCCACGTTCAAAGTCACTCAAATCACCTTTCTTCCCATACTGATGCTCGGTTTGAACTGCAGGAGATTGTCTTGACCATGTCTACATGCCTAAATGCACTGAGTTGCCGCCATGTGATTGGCTGCTTAGAAATTAAGTGTTAACGAGCAGTTGGACAGGTGTACCTAATAAAGTGGCCGGTGAGTGTATATAGTATATATATATATATATATATATATATATATATATATATATCTTTTTTTTAAAGAAATAGTTTATATTGAGAATAGCTAACTTAAACATTTGTTTGGGGACTTTCTGTTCAGGATTCCTAAAAGTTCCCATTCACTTTTTGGTTAACAAAAGTTGTTTGTCACTAAGGAAACACTAGCCAAGTTTCAATCTTGTCAATCAAATCATCTGAAGTTCGCTAAAAAACCACATGCCAATAAAGCTGGTGAAAGTGTGTTTCCATCCAACGGCTTTAAAGCGAATAAAAACCTGTGCGTAATGACGTCACATGCTGTTTTGCGATCATACTGGTATATAGAATTGATTTGAGACATGTTAAGGTGTTTCCATTCATTTTCTCACCAAACTGCACAACATTCAAGCGAACAAAGTTTTGCTAGGCAAAATGGATTGCGCCATAATAACGTTTCCAGCATTTAAGCCGTATATCGATCAAGATAAAATCCGTTTATCTTGATTCGATATACTTGATCCATTTAATATTCATTAATTCAATCTAATTTTACTGTTTCCATAAAGCATTTTTCATTCGATATCACTTAATTTGGATAAAAGTGTGGATGCAAACATAGCTTATTCTGTTATTGCCTATTGTTCACACATGTCACACACTTCTTGGTTGTGTGAAATCATAATAAGTTCACCTAAAATCGGGTAGGTTTTAAAACAGTGTATTAGAGTATGTCTGTATATACAACTCTATTAATCCAACTCTAATATTTTCCATGATATGTTTCCATTATATATTTCATTATGCTAGGGGTGAGGAGGTGTGTGGCTTACATTGGGCCGAGCGAGTGTGTGTTTGTCTATTGATAGTGCGGCAGGGCATGTTCTCAATGCAGGAGTACTATGTACCTACCAATAAAATAGATTAGCAGACAGGAATAGATTTGGCACCAGGATGCTGAAAAGCATTTGCCATCATGACCAGGACTTTCAGAGAGACTGACTAGATTGGTGGTTCTCAACTGGTAGGTCATGACCCACAAAAGAGTCACATGGCTTTTCTAATAATGGTACGGACAGCAGTGGGAAAAAAATGGTTGGTAAATGCAAATAACTCCCAGTAACCATATAATCATACTTGGTGAGCATAACATAACAAATAACAATGTATATTTTGTTGTTGATTTCAAAGGTTTTACACAGAATCCAAATCTGTCTAACATAACATTCTTTTATTTAGGGCCCAATTCTCACTATTAACTCCTTGCTTATTATCATGCACATTACTATAGGATATTGGCTGTTTACAAGTACTTATAAAGCACATATGAATACCTTATTCTGCATGACCATAGTCTACATACCCAATATAAACATAACAACTACCTTACTAACTAAAAAGCAGTAATTGAGGCAAAAGTCGTAGTTAATAGTTAGTTAATAGTGAGAATTGGACCCTAAACTATAAAGTGTAACCAAATTATTTCCTAAATAGCCTATGTCATATTAATCATTTTGCATATTATTACATCAGCGCTTCCATTTGAGGTCATGTAATCAAAAAAATTGAGTGTGTACAGTGTTTGAAACTTCTCCAGAGCACCATTTTAGGTTACGTGTCATCTTCTGTGTTTGCGTCAATCTGCACATGACTGAAAGGCATCCATGTGCTTTGTCAGGACAAAGTTAGAAATCCCAGCAGTAAGGGTTGAGCCATGTGTGTGGAGCCGTTGTCATTTCTGTCCATTAATATCATCTATATATTTATCTGTGTGTCTAACTCCTGGCCAACCTGCTATATTTATCTATAGCTTCACGTCTCTAGCTGACTCGTAAGCCCTGGGCAGGGGGTGAAAGGTCACTATGAGCGTGTGCAGCCTGCCCACTCCTGATAATGCTGACTCAAAAGTTAAAGGGTCATGTGAGTTTGACCTTTACATTGACCTTTATTTCCCCAGTGGGCAATTCTGTGTCAAAGTGACTTTCAAGGAATTTTATATAGCATGTATGTTGTGACATTTCGTCCTCAGCAGGTAGGTTAAGATTAAAACCAAATGCTTTATTTTACCATAGTCAGAATCTTATACTGAACGAGAAGGAAAATCTAAAGTGAAATGTCAGTGGAAAGATTAATATGGCAGTGAAATGGCATTTGACCGGATGTAGGCCTATAGTGGGGTCCAAAGTTTGAGACACTTGTGAAATTGCCTCTATAATGTATTTTTTTTAATATATAATTCAAATGAAAAGAACAATTTTGTTTATTTTCAGGTTGAAATTACAAATCCCAGACTTTTGGACTTCATTGTATGTACAGTTTGTGTGTGTAGGTTAAATATATCTTTGCTTGTGCTATAGTAAACCAGTTTCACCCGTCCCATGGAGCATCTCTGGCCCTAAACCAGTGCTCGAGGTGTCCAGGGCTTGATTTAGAAATGCCAAACACCCTGTGTTCGCAGATGTGCCTGGGCCAGACCTGTCGGTTAACCTAGCTATATTTTTAACATCGTTTTTTTAAGTGGTTAATCTAGCCTATACACTAGCTTTCCTGTTGAGTTTGCACTACCACCGGTTTCGTAGAGAATTAAGAAGTGAAGCAACAATTAAAAGCAAAATCCAAAAGTGCCATAGCATTACCATGTTTGGTTTGGGCATGTACTCGCAAAATCGGTTTGTTCCCACACGTTATTGTAATTTGTTCAGAATTGGATGCTTCGGACCTTGTTCTTTATGTAATGCACATATTTTTTAATACTGATAAATTCTGATGTGAGGTGTTTTCTTCTTCCTTGTAGGAGATCCAAGAGGTCATGCCAGGAGTAGGGCACAGGGAATCCTGGGACGACACGGGCAGTGGCGAGAGCAGTGGCGAATGTGATGATGAGGACGGTTGTGAAGGTTCGGAGAGTCTGTGGCATCTCCCCGTCAGTTAACAACAAACGCTCACCTTCATCAGGGGCTTCTATGGCTGGTTTGTGCTAGTTCAGTGCTGGTCTATCTGGCAAGGTCTTTCTCGTGAAGCTGTTTGTCTGTTAGACGCTGGTTTAAATAGTTAATCTTTCTGGTTGGGAGAAAAGGATAACATATGGGCCTATTGTAAGCTATCCCAGTTTTAGAATGAAATGCTGGCACTATGTTTTATGATGGGTTGCTTGTACCTCTAATGAGATTGTTTGAGGAAACAACGTTTTGGTTTGGCTGGTATAGTTTGGGGTCTGTAGGATTTTTTGGTAACACTTTACTTGAAGGGGTGTGCATAAGACTGACATGACACCTTCATAACCATAACATGACATATGAATATGAAATAGGGTTTATGCATGTTTATGACATTTAGTGTCTTTCGCTCAATAATGACATTTTGAATGCAAATATGACATTGTTTAAGATGTCTTTGTTATGGCATTTTGACATAAACCAATACATCATAACCTGTCAGTGTCTTTGTTATGACAACTTGACATTAAATTAAGTTAAACTGTCATGTGGTTGGCTTTGACATTGGCTGTCATGAGGCCATTATAAGTGTGTCATGAATATTTTTACTACAGTGGTACACAGTGAATTTGTCATTAAAAAGTTATAATGGCTTCATGACAGCCAATGTCAAAACCAACCACATGACAGTTTAATGTAATGTTAACCAATAAAGCTAGGTGGTTTCTTAAGTTTGATAATTAATCTGCTATGTCATGTTTATGACAGGTTGTGTTGTCTTAGTAATGTCAAGTTGTCATGACAAAGACATGACACACTGTATTGAAAAAAATTCGTAAAAAAACAGTAATTCTTTTGCAGCAGGGGCGCACAAGAACATGTCTGTCAAAACATGGGAAAATACTGTCATATTAATAACATGTGTCAAATACATGATAATAAAAGTGGTAATTAGTCTTATCATTTATTAATTATGTTGTTTTATTCAGCTGTTATACATGACATTGATAAAACTATCATTTACATTAAATACTGTATATAATAATGTTTTCAAGGTAATTTCACATGAATCCGTATTTTGACGTATTAATATCTAGATGTCCTAGACCATTGTAACACTATCACAATTTCCACAGTGATGATTGAGCAGTCACATGATCATTCAAAGCTCATTATAAGCAGCTGTGTGAATATAAGATGAGTTAAAAAAGCAGAAGATGAGCATATTAGTCCATCCTTTCTGTCGAATCACCATGGGACCTTATGATCGGAAAGATATTGAATGGTAGTCAACTGTGCATAGAGCATAACAAATATTTAATTTCCTTTAAATTTGATCCTGTATTACACATATGATGTTTGTCAATTTAAAAGACACATTTTAAAGTGAGAGAGTCTGCAAGTTTGATGTAAAACTGTTGAGATATAAGACTGTGAAAATACCGAATTACAAAGACTACAAACCCCAAAGGCGCACATTTCCTCAATGAATGAAGCTGACTTTACTGAGGCTTGTGTCATAGTTTCTATAGTCTTCCGTTATAATTCGTAACTGTCTACCGTCATGAGTGTAGTAACTTCCAGACTGCACTGACGATACTAGCATTGATGCCAGCTGGGATCTACGACATCGTCTAGTCTTCGAACTCGCGCTGTGTGAACAATGGAGTTCAATGCTGTAAGGGGTTTGTCACATGAAGACGTACAGTACAGTCGTGCGACTCTGTCTGCTCTTATGAACGAAAGTCTGTGACTTGTCATCATGAGCATGTTCTAACAAATGTATCTGTCTAAAAGTAGAGACCAAAGCACTCACTATCGCGCTGAATCCAGGATCGTTCACCAGCTTCGATGCACCGGTAATGCAACATATACATGTTATCGTCTCTTGCCTCTTTCTGCGTACTATTTCCAATTCGAGTTGTGTGTGAACGCACTCACATATCCCGGCAAATCACTGGCAGTGTGAATGAACCGAAATCAAACAATCCCGGGACAAATGCCGGGTCACATTATCTGTGTATCATTTTCCGGAATCTCTGTGTGAATGGGGCTTATTTTGATCAAATAAATGAAGCCTTGGTGAGCATAAGAGACTTTCAAAAACGTAAAAAAATCGACCCCAAACTTTTCACCGGTATTGTACATCTGAAACAATACAATCTACAATCCTGCAGCAGCCGAGCAACTGCTATTGAGATGAATGGGAATGGTTACTGAAGCTCCTTGTTACCTATTTATATCCAGGGTGTGTTAAGATTAGTAATGTTAGTGTATGGAAAATAATTTAAGTTCCAAAACAAATGCTAAAAGGAGCCTTCTAGACCTCACAAATAGTCACATTATGTCATCCGTATACTCAGGTGTTGAAATGACCACAGAGACCACCCAGGGGTACAGACAGATTGTATGACCTTCTCTGACTGTCTCAAATGCAGGTGTTGAGGTGGTACTTACCATTCCATCATCGGTAAAATGGCCTCTCTTTTCTGCTCAGAGCCATAACACATGACCCACGGCTTCCCTCTTTTTCCCGGTGTTCTAGCGTAGACCTCGTCTCTGTAGCATTTCTAACCACTTTGAAACCCAATCTTCACACGTCACTAAAATCACTCCGCTGGGCCCTCCAGCAGCCATCTTGCTCTCCCGCACCAATTTCCCCTAATCTGCGGTTAGCGCTTCAGGGTGCCACACATAAAAAAAAAACAGGGTAAAGGAAGAGGATGTCCCTTTATCAGGGGCTGAAAAACATTCCAGGGTAGATGGAGACAAGGTCAATGAGAGCAAAAGTGTTTAGGAGGGAGATCGAGATATGAAGAATGCTGCTCATCCATCATTCTGCATTTCTCCAAAGGCCACAGGTCTGACTTTAAAATGTCTGATGCCTGTAGCATTGATCACGTCTCTCAGACAGTAAGACCAGCTGTTATGGCAGTGCACTTAAAAGATTTGAAACTCAAACATATACTGGCAACGTTCACACAGAAGCACAATACGGTTGTTAGCTCTGTATTTGAGTCCTTAAAGTAATAGTTCACCTACAAATGAAAATTCTGTCATCATTTACTCACCTTCAAGTCAATACATGGATGAATTTCTTTCTTTTGCTGAACACAAAGATATTTTGAAGAATGTTGGTAACTCACAAAAAGTTGATGTACTCCATTAAAACACAATGGAAGTCAATGGGGTTCATCAACTGTTACTGACATTCATCAAAATATCCTCTTTTGTGTTCAGCTGAAGATAGAAATTCATACAGGTTTTAAAACAACTTGATGGTACAGTAAATGATGACAGAATTGTAATTTATTAATGAAATATTTCTTTTAAAACGGTTACATTCACACAAAATTCTGATTTTTACGGGAGTAACAACCACAGTCTATAGCCGCTTTCCAACCGGACTTTTGCAGTTCCTAGAACCTAACTGTTCCTATAACCCTTTTTTTCTCGTGTTCCGAATCCGGACTAAATCTGGGATTTTTTTGTTCCACAGACTGTAGTTCCTATAACTCTTTCAGTACCTAGTCTAGAGCAAGGACTTTTTAGTTCCCTTTCCCTAGGTTGACGTCTGATTGGTTCAACTTATAAGTCATGCCCACTGTCAACACGGAACTTGTAGCGCTGCTCTGCCATATGCTGTGTTTGCAAAACATTACAACGAGGATTAAGAACAAACATAACGCATTTAACCAGCTAATTGCTAATGCTAGCTAAACTTACCTGTCGTTTTGTTTGCCTCCTGCGCTCTGCTCTTTTATCTTCTTTCATCATATTACTTATTATCATATTACGCTGTGAGCCTTCGTCTTCTGTGTTTCTCTGTACAGAACTCAAGCATAATCTTTAAACGCCGCCGTTCGTTCTCCGTTATTAAGGTCCCGGCAAGGCAGAACAGGAACATTGCAATAGCCTCCTCCATGCTGGTTTGTTGTTGTTGTTGTATGTGGCCGCACTACGTCTAGTGATGACGCTATAAAGACCGTCGCCGTGCTTGCGTTACCCCTCCTACCAGTTCCTATGGCCACTTGGCCAGTGCGACGCAAGCAGCAAAACCGAGTTTTGGGGAGAGTAGTTCTTAGAACTGTTTTAGAAGTGGACAGTTCCTATAACTAAGTTCCTGTAACTACTTGGTCGGAAAGCGGCTTATAACTAAACTCACACCTCGTACATTTTCAGGACTGCATTCTCAGCTATGTGGACGTAACCAGACTGAACAACTAGTTGTCTTGTCATACAGTGCGAGCCGCTCTGTGTGATACAAACCCATGTCTACTGTGTGTTGCGGGTTTTCATGTGATGGTTTCCTGGTAACTTAAAGCAACGGATACATGAGCTGTGTGTCATCTGAAGGTTTTAGATCCAGTCACTGTTCCCATCAGTTTTGTGGTCTTTGCGCTGACTCAAATGCTCCGCCTCTCACCCAGATATAAAAGCTGCTGTCGGTTAATGAAGATTTTATCGGCTCAATTGGACTTCTTAACAATAATAACTCTTTTCAGTTCATGGACATTGCCATCTTTGATATTACTTTGGTCACTGTCGCCACGGGTACTGTTGAAGGAATACAGGCTTGTACTCTGTTGCATGTTCATACAACAGTATTTGACATGCTATTGGAAGTTGCTGTTGTAACAGGACATTCTAAGACTCACACCTGGTAAGTAAATGCGTTTGTCAATCCCAAAACTCTACACTGTGAACATATCATGGCGTTGTGTCAAAAATTAAAATGTGCTGAAAAATTTTAACAGGAGTGTTTTTATTGTTTAAAGAAGTTTTAGATACACATTTCAGCACATATTGTTTGGTAAAACTGACACAATCATGGTCTGACGTCTATATTTATTAGTTAAGATATACATTAGCTGTTAGTATTGCCTGAGTGATACATTAAGGGCCAGATCTATTAACAGTTTCCACCAACGCAAAACCTCTTTGGTGTTAAAAAAACAACAACTGTCAGGATTTAGTAAAGACACGCAGTGAAAAATAGCTCTGAAGAGGTGTGAAACGTGTTTTTTGTAAAATTTTTTTTTTACTAATGTTTGAGCTAGTCAATTTACTAGTAATTGTGGCATGCAGTACACTGAATTTGCACTGCTCTTGGTAGATTGTGTTGGTGTATGGAAATGATCCTGTGTTCTATAATTTGCACGTCGTCAATACTGTAGATCACACTGCAGAACTTGCTCTTTTGAATTGCACTCAAACTAATTTGCCCTGTTTAGTAAATCTGGCCCTAGTGTGATATCTTTGCTGACAATTTACATTTAGGGAATATTGTGTATTATGCAATAATGTTTCACTTCTAAAGACAATTTCACTACCCTTTTTTGTCACATGACTATGACAGCTGGTAGGCGGATGCTTTTTTTTTTTTGTTTTTTGTTTTTTGCAACATTGAGCATTGTAGCTGATCACAATTTAGAGCATGTGCGCAAAATTACCAATCCGGTCTGCTGTTAAAGGTTCTTTATGAAACCATAGATGCCACTAAAGAACTTTTACTTCTAAGAGTGTATAACCAACAAATTGTAAACACAATGTAAATTAGAGATTTATTGGACAGCATAGCAAAGCTTCATTGATTACAACGGGTGTTTTTGCAGGAGCTCAGTGAACTTATTGACAGCTTCAAGGGAGCACTCTTCGCTTGCTTTCTGTTTACAACCCATTCACAATTTAAATAAAACGTTTTTTATTTCTCACTGGACACACCTGCATAGTTTCTGGCATTGGCAACCATATTTAAATGTAGGATTGAAGCCGTAAACTAGGCGATTGATGCCAATGTAAGGGACAAATGAAATCTGATCCTGTATGTCAAAATAGATCTGTGCATTAAGTCTTGGAGTGTAAATGCACACTAATATAACACCTGCCCCTTTTCTATAATGTGTAAAATGTTGATGTTCTGACAATTAGCAGAATTGAATCTGGCAAATAGACACACACTGCAATGTAGACCACAACAGAGCAACTGCTGCAGAAAACAACTGCTCAGGGGCATAAAGAGTGAGAGAGAAGAGGGGTCAACGCGATTAGACCTTCCAAGTCTTGGAAATGTTTTTGGTACTGCAGCTACTGCATCTGTTTTTTTGCAACGACAAAGCCAACTTCTGCTCTCTCTCTTTCTCTTTTCTTCCAGTTCCCTCTTGGTTTGCTGTCTTCCCCTGTTTCTGGTTGCACATGCCAGGCCAAACATATGCCCAGTTTTGCCACGGTGCTTATCTGTAAATATGTAAACTTGTGGAACCAGAGCACTCCACTCTTCTCTGCTACTATCGAATGAAGAGCACACACTCATGTCTCTTTATTTATTTACCTCAGAAGTAATTCGACATGGGGGGCTTTAAGCTGAAGGTGTCTTTTGCTTTCAGCACCTGGTCGCAATAGTCAAGTGAACCTGCTGACCAAAAGAAATAAGCTGTCCTGTTTCTTCCTCAAACTGTCTTTGGAAGAAGACGCACAGTTTTCAGGGTTAGATGTTATGATAGGTGCTCTGGATGTATTGTTTGCCAGCAGAAGGTGTTTCTTAGATTATGCTGAGACATCTCTGATGTGCAGATGTGCTAAGATGTTTTACTTTTCAACTTTTGAGAATTTCAACTCTGAGGAGCTAGTAACTTTGATTTAAAGTGTTGCATATCAAATGGTTATTTATTTATAATAACCGTTAATAATACACCACATATATATATATACACACATACACACACACACACACACACACACACACACACCAGTGGGTGCAACAGATCATTTATCCGTGATCATTCGGATTAATATCTTCTGTTGCACACACGTGATCTGCGGATTTATTTACTGAAAAATGAAAAATACATACCTTTTTCGTCTCAATGCGTGCACTCAATCGCTCTGGCGCGTGAGACACTTTGACAGCACTTAACTAGCCCAGTTCATTCAATATGGGCCAAAGCAAAGAAGCTGACCAAAACACCTCCACTGCTTTCCCCTATTTTTAAATACAGTTACACAAGTAGTGTAACTCGACCTAGGATGGTGACAAAATAAAATGTTGCACTTTTCTAAGTGTGTAAAAATGGATAACTATATAGTATGGCGGAATATCACAGGAAGTGCTTGGGAGCACTTCCACTCGGTGCAGTAATATCATGACTCATGAAGAGTCCTCTCCCCATCTCACTCTCGGAGTGATGATATTACAATGATTCCATAGATATATATGCGGTAGTTCGAAGTGCTCCCAAGCACTTGCTGTGGTATTTCCTATATAGATATAGCTTAATCCTAGCCTGGCATGCCATACCTACATCAAAATGTTAGGTCTGGAAACTCATCATTGACAGGGACTTAATCTGCAGGGCGGCGATAAACAGTTGTCTTTCAAATTTTCTCTTGCACGCAATTGTATAGCGCTAAAGCCAATCAGAGCAACGAAGAACGTGATCGAACTCAGCGGAGCAAGCTGAATATTAAACTTTTACTGTATCCAGTCCAGCTGTCAACATTGAACATTGAAAATAAGGGAGATTTCCCAGAATCCATCTGAAATAAGGGATTTTGTTTTTTATATGACCCTACAAACTTTAAAAATAAAACATGAATCATTAAAAGTCTAAAGAGTTCAGACTAGCCTACATATGTGTGTGAGAGAGAGACAGTATGTGTGTATGAGAGAGAAAGAGAGCTGTTACATATCATAGAGAATGTTTAAAAACTAAGTATTAGCTAACGCAGGGAAATGGAGGCGGAGTAGTGGCGCTTCGGTGGAGACTGATTCGGGAGAGGTCCGTGCGCCTATAATGACCATAGCGCGCGGTGACACGCAGAAAGCCTTTATCCTCGACGCCACAGGACTGTTGCAGCAGCTTTTTGTGAACAGTGCGCGCGGCGCCGGCTGCATCCAGGATGAACGACTTAAAACCGAATATGTCCGAAGCTTGCTCTGACCGTCTCAACTCTAGCCATGTTTCCATCTACTTGTCAATCGAATTATCTGAAGTTCGGTTAACAAAACACATGCGAATAAAGCTGGTGAAAGTGTGTTTCCATCAAATGGCTTTAAAGTCAATAAAAACCTAGTACGTAATGACGTCACATGCTTTGCGATCAAATTGCAGATATCCAATTGATCTTGAGACATTTCAAGGTGTTTCCATTTATTTCGCACTGAATCGAACAACATTTCAAGTAAGCTTTGTGAACAAAGTTTTGTTAGACAAAACGGATTACCGCCATCTACCAACAAATGATCAAGTATTTCACAAAGTTGAAGCCTAATAATGCTTATCGGTATGTGCCAGCTGATAGCGAAATACCAGATGTATGGGATAGCGTATGTCAGCAGTTGTCGAGAAGGTGCATTTGTGAATTTGACAATTCATAAATATTTACTTGAAAACAAGTTCTATCATATTAAAAATCGAGTATTGCTTCTGCTGTAAGATAGTCTGTTTCCGTCTCTAACTGCGTCCATGGCAGTTGGTGTGCAGCAGCCTTGCAGTCTGTTGAATTCTAGAAACAACAGACCACATTATACATTTGAACTAACCAAGCCACGTGAAAAACAAGCAAAACTGACCTAAGAAAAAAATAACTGCATAAACATTGCTATGTTGATGCCATGATGCACGTAATGCTCTGACGACAGCGGAGGTGAATGTGGTGTGGGAACGACAGCGCTCCATCAGTTCTGGGAGATCGTGGTTCATAAGCCCTTTGGTTGAGCATATTTCTATTCATTTATTTATTTATTCATTGATTTTTGCTTTGTCCACTTACATCTGTGTTTGTTGACATCCGCCATGTGTCAAAAAATACCGGCCGGGAAATGAATCAATCTTCTGATCGTTGTCAACCATAAAAGGTAATAAAACTTAATCGCAATTCATTATTTATTTGGCAAATAATGTTTCCATTAGCCTTTATCGCATTACGCCGTATATTCATCAAATAAGAATCTCAATGAGACTTATTTGTATTTTATTTTATTTAGTCGATTTTCATGAAATTTCATCGAATTTTACTGTTTCCATAAGGCATTTTTCATTCTGATATCACTTAATTTCGATAAAAACGTGTTCATGGAAAACATCACCAACTCTATACACGATGTGATTAGCATTCGCCAACTCTGTATACACGACTGTGATTAGCCCTACCAGAGTTTGGCTTTTCCACTTCGAAAGCCAACGGAGAGTTGCTAGACCACACTTTGCTGCAAAATAATTTTTGCTGCCGCTAGGGTGCGTTGAGACTTCTGAGGCTATAGTTATCCACTTTTTTTGGTTGCTTGTCTGCTTGGCCCATATTGAATGAACTGGGCTAGTTGGTGCGGTCAAAGTGTTCGTGCGCCATTGAGACGAGAGAGGTATGCATCAACTCGTCTAGTTAAGGGAATAACATAGTAGTTTAATATGAAAAAATGGTGCGTATCCCTTTAAGGCTAACTCTCCTTTAGTAGCAGTTGTTAGGAGCAGCTTTGCACTGTTGCATATAGACTGTGATCGACCACAGATGCTGTTTATCAACACAATTGCATTTTAGACTATGGTCACATCCTCTTCACACTCGCATTTCCCTCTACCCTTTATGACACGACGTCCTGTTCCATTCACGTTACATGCCATTTAGGTTCCATGAATCCCGTTTCTCGCAGGGGTCAATATTTCACCGAGATGGTCATCAAACGCCTCTCTGTTGACCCCAGAGCCTGTGCCCTGTGGTGCCGTCGTCATGACAATCAGGCATTTAAATTGATGGAGGCATAGTTCGACAAGGCCATCGGAACTAGCCCCACGGGCTCAGTGTGATTAAATACTTTGACTTCTGACCCCAGTGTTGTTAATTCATTTGCAGATGTGTTCCACATTGAGAGGTGTAAGAACAGGAGCTGAACATTTGGATCATTAAGTCACATCTCTCTGTTTGATATGAGCAGGGTCCAGAGGTCATACCCTGAGCTGTATTTTATCAGTGGATTTGGCTGACACTGCACACAAGACACCATGTCATTTTTTTGTCCTGTAATGTTCAGTACTTAGAAGAAACAGGTATTCATGGCAGTATCAAATGCCCCATATCATAACAAGCCCAAACAGCTGTTCTGCTACATTTATCAGCAATGCCATGTTTATACAGTGATACCATCTTCATGCGCCTTGTAAGTAGACTTAAAATTTTCCCTGTTGATTTAAAAAAAAAAAAAATAGTATGCACTCCAGGTCTTATTGTGAATAATGTAATGTTTTTCCAAAGAAACAAAATGGTCTGGTTCTGGAAATACTTTCCTTTTGTTAGTTTTAATATTAAAATAATAGTGGTAACACTTTACAATAAGGTTCGTTAGTTAACATTAGTTAACTACATTAGGTAATATGAACTAATAATGAATAGCACATATACAGCATTTGTTAATCTTTGTTGATGTTATTTTCAACATTTACTAATACTTGATTAAAATCTTGTTAACATTAGTTAATGCACCGTGAACTAACATGAACAAACAATGAACAGCTGTATTTGTCATGAACTAACATTAACAAAGATGAACAAATGCAGTAACAAATGTATTGCTCATGGTTGGTTCATGTTAGTAAATACATTAATTAATGTTAACTAATGAACCTTATTGTAAAGTGTTACCATAATAGTATTATTAAGTAGAGCCAGACCGATATATTGGCTTGGCCCAGTATTATTCTGGCTCTATATTAGGCATTTTCCAAACTATTGGTATCGGCAGTTATAATGGCCGATAAATGAATATTTCAAAAATAAAATTAAAACAGATGAAATATGCTTCAATCATCTCTCCTTGGCCTGTTAAATTGAAAAATGTACTGTTTTACAATTTGCAGTATGTCTGACTGTAAATCTGATTGCTAAATTATGGCTCATCATAGACTAGACTGAACTATCATAAGCTAGCTTAATACCACTATCATCAGTGGAATGACCACTGAAACATTAACATTAATGAGTTGTAAAAGCCATTGAACTTTCTCTGCCTAAATAAATAATCTCTTTTTAAAATGCTTTATCATATTATTTTAGTTAAAACTCATAAATGACTACAAATAACTATGTTAGGAAGTTGGTTAATGTTTTGTTGCGCATTTCTGAAAAAAAAAAAAATAAATATATATATATATATATATATATATATATATATATATATATATATATATTTGGCCATATATCGGGATATTCGATTTTAAAACCCAAATATTTCGTATCGGGATTGGCCTTCAAAATCCTTTATCGGTCGGGCTCCTCACTAGTCAGCACAACATTATGCTGTGTGTATATATACACACACACATATATATATATATATATACTGCCCTACAAAGCAAAAGGGCAGTAACTGCAGTTTTGGTCAAGCATTAATTATTAGCCATCTTCATGACATTCAAGGCATCCTTTGTTATTGACAAAACATCTTATCGTTTAAATGCGTGTCGTTTTAGAGAAAATGGTAGTTGTTGTGCACAGTAACTGCAAAAAGACCTAGCAAAAGTTATTTTTCTCAGTTCTGCACTCTGTGTAGTTACTGCCTTTTTGCTTTGTAGGGCAGTATATATATATATATATATATATATATATATATATATATATATATATATATATATATATATATATATATATATATAGCAGCCGCTATATCGGCATATCGTATTTTAAAACCCCAAAATATTTGTATCGTATCGCCGTCAAAATCCTTGATATATCATAAATCTTATTATTGAAGTCTAGGCATTACATTAATTATGTATAACATTATGTTACGTGTATATATATATATATATATATATATATATATATATATACATATGGAAAAAAAAATTGGAGTAGGAGGATTTACCTAAAATGCTAGTAAAATTAGCAAAGATTTGCCAAGTAAAAACCTAAACATATATATCAGTAGCTTTAATTAGAAATCTTTAAGTTAAATTTACTTGGAATATGGAATTAAGTAAACTTTACAGAAAAATAAGTAATTTTAACTTGGCTAGTAAAAGGTTGATTAATATTGATTTCCTTTGTCTTTGCATTACATTTCACTTAAACAATTATATTGAATTGTATCAGTCATGTATAGTATTTGCTTTACTTAGATCATTTAAGTAATTTACATTACATCATGTCAGATGTTAAGCATCATGTGAATGCAAGACCTCAATACTTGGTAGATACACAATGACGTAACATTTGATGGGTCGCTTTTGTGTTTGAATGTGTCATTTTCAGCGAAAACAGTGTAAAATGAACCGCATTCATTATTCAAGGTCCAGTGCATGATGGGAACCCCAGTATCAGAAAAGTTGAGTAATTTTTACTTAATCTTTATTGAGTTGATATTTACACTTTCATTTCTACTCGCTTGAATTAAGTACTGATATGGAATTTACTTAGTTTTAATTTTTTTTTCATGCCTGAACTAACTTTTTTATGTAAACTACATTGTTGTTTTACTAGTATTTACTTCACCATTTTTTTACAGTGTGTATTTTTATTTTTATTTCTATATATATATATATATATATATATATATATATATATATATCACTGATCTTCAGTCCATTAGCTCCTTTTTGTTATGAAACTGCAACTGTTAACTGTCCAATTTGCTAAAATTATGATTTATATATTTATGCATATTTTTCTTTTTTTTGTTGTTGTTGTTGAACATCCTTGTTTCACATGGAAACATTTGCATTACATAAGCGGAATGGGTTATGCATGCCGTTCATTCTGCTTTTCCTTGATTAACATATTTTGTTGATCCTGCAAACATTTCTATCAAACAATCATAAGCTAAAACATAAGATTTAGCCTTCTAAAATTGTTGTGTCTATCAGTATATAATCACAACCATAACTAACCCATGAAATCCTAGTGGAATGAATGATGATTCAAATGTTTGTGATGACCTTCACTCCAAACCTGGTCTTGACTTGTTTGATAGGAATGTTGTTGCAAATCACATTAAGGTTGTGGATACAATGATGCTAACATGTCAGCCGGTAACAAGTGTTGTGATTGTGGGCGTTGTGATTCATTCTCAGCAAAACCACAGCAGGTCCACCATCCGTCAGATTGAGAGACAGAAGAACACATTGCTCTTTATTTACCTTCCTGAATCCCCGCGTTTAGTATTTCTGTGAGTGGTGGGGTGTCTCTGTTTAACGGAGTTTTGGTTTGTGTTGCGCAGGAACGGATGCCACATATCAGACCCATCACTGATTTATAACTTCAGTGGAATTTGTGGACAAGCTCCCAGCCAAAGCTTAACATCCGCCACTGCTGACACACGCACTCAAGTTTAGCAATTATTGGAATAACTGCTGAGCATGACGTGATGAGAATGTTCCATAACATGACCAGAGATGGCATGTACTTCAGACAGCTTCATCATGGCTCTGCTTTTGTTCTGCCATCTGAAAAAGAAAAACTGCATTTCGTTCAGAATGAGCTATTGTGGACTGTTTTCTGCTGATGTTTTGTCTTGTGCAGGTTTCTACCAGCTGAATTTCTAGAGAAGCACTATTGGCCAACATTTTCAATGTGCAATCACTATTGAAGTTCCTCGTCATCTTCACTTCTCAGTCATTCCGCTTGTCTGGTCGCCTTTCAACTGTTTTATTACTTTGTTTGGCCAAAAGAAGGCCAGCGGCCATTTTAAACAGCTCATTATTGCTGATCACTCTTCATGTTGTCTTTGTTTATGGGCTTGACTATTTGGCTACCATGGCAGAAGATGGATTGTGGGATGTTTTCAGCTGAAGTGTTTCTGCTTTCTCTCCCTCTCTCATTCTGGTACTCTCCTCTCCTCCAAAATACCAATTTCCTTCCCTCAGTAACCGAAGCTGGGAAAGCAGAACTCCATCTAAATGGCTGTGGGCTTGGATGGGGCACATGGGATTCCGGAATCTTTTGGGTCTCTTAGCAACCAGCGTTAATGTGGCAATAGTGGTTCTGAGAGGGCCTCAGTGACTGGATCTGGAAGAAGGGACTGAGTTTTGATGCTTTGGACAAACTGAAATGAGATGGCATAGGAAGTGGACTGAATGAGGAATGTGTCTAGGCATAATTTTACATTTACTCATTCAACAGATTCATGTATCCAGTATGACTTACAAATAATGATCATTTACTCTACTTATTGTAATGAAGAGTAATGTCAAGTCACATTTATTTATATAGCGCTTTTTACAATACAGATTGTATCAAAGCAGCTTCACAGTGATAACATGAAAATAACACCGATAATAATATTGTAGAATATTAAATGTCCCCAACTAAGCAAGCCAAAAGCAAGGCAACAGTGGCAAGGAACCAAAACTCCATCAAGCGATTGAATGGAGAAAAAAACCTTGGGAGAACACAGGCTCAGTTGGGGGCCAGTTCTCCTCTGGCCAACGAAGGAACAGTGATTCCAACACAAATTGGAATCGAAACATTAAGAGAATTTGTCCATTTCCATCTGTTTGTAAGTCGAAGTAATCACGCCAGTTTGGAGACGAGATGTTGAGGATCAGTGCCGATGGCTGTCATGTCTGATGAGGCCGGCACTTAAGAATGAGTCGGGATGGGTCCAAGCGTAGTCCACCATAGAGGGTCCCTCGGGATAAACAGAGAAACTAACATTAGCGTAGACGCCATTTTTGATGTACCAAGTACATCAGGATTTACCGGATGTGTTCCCGGTTTCCAGCTGATCTAAACTATGCAGCCTAATTTTGAATTTAGGAAGTCTATAGTGTGTTATGTGTATGCTAGGCCAAAGAGATGTGTTTTTAGTCTAGATTTGAACTGACAGATTGTGTCTTCCTTTCAGACAATGTTAGGAAGATTGTTCCAGAGTTTTGGTGCTAAATAGGTAATGGATCTACCACCAGCAGTCGATTTTGATATCTAGGTATTATCAACTGGCCAGGAGTTTTGAGATCGCAATAGACGTGAAGGACTACAATGCGTTAAGAGCTCGCTCAAGTACTGGAGAGCTAAACCATTTAGTGCTGTATAAGTAATCAGCAATATTTTTAAATGTATACAATGTTTAATAGGCAGCCAATGCAGGGTTGACAGAACGGGGCTAATATGGTCATACTTCCTGGTTCTGGTAAGAACTCGAGCTGCTGCGTTTTGGACTAGCTGAAGTTTGTTTATTAAGCGTGCAGGGCAACCACCCAGTAGAGCATTACAATAATCTAGCCTTGATGTCATGTTAATGTGTAACGTGAATGTACAACAGACAATAATAAACGACATTTAGAGACATTGGCACATTGATTTGAATTATCTGTTCAGTTTGAATTGAATAGCAAACAGTTGTGATTTGCAAATCAAATGTGAATGTTAGGTATGAATTGAAATTGATTTTAACTATAGAAATGCATATAAAATGTTTGCCTGACTAGGGTGTGTTCACACGTGTAGTTCGGTTCTATTGGTTCAAAAAAAGAAAATAATACATTAACAAAAGCTCATTCAAACTATGAATAAAAATAAATAATACTAAAATAGCATTGCTCCATGTCACAGGTTTCTAACCAAACTCCCTTTTTTGTACAAGAAACTTTTTTACAAAATGGCTTATCCCATACTTTCTCAAAACAGATGTCTAGATGTTATTTCCCTCCTAAATGTGTGATGTGTCAGGTGGTTTGTTTTTGGCTGATCTAAATTAATGTCAGGCTTCAATGTCAGGGTATTCGTGTCTATACGTGTTTTGGATGTCCTATAACCTGTGTGTGTGAGACCTGCCACCTTCATACATCACCAGTGTATCTCCCCGTTTCTCTCTGTCTGCGATTATCCGATTCCTCCCTTGCCAGCCGGCATTCAGCTCAGAGCGCCCGCTCGACTGCCCGCAGCGTGCCTGTGATTTGACACCAGCTAACTGATAGGCCAACCCGCTCCACATGCGTCTCTCACTTCCCACTGCTGCGTGATCCGTCCCACTCCTTCTAATTGTGGTAAAGGCCACGTTTCTATGACAACCTTATTTACGTGATTGTGCTGTTGATGGACTCAGAGCTCTGTCTGAAGACATGAAGAAAAGCATGCATGCGCTGATGTCTCCAAAGGTTTCTGAAGACTGCTATCATCCTGTTTGGTTGAAACTGAGCCTTTTGCAACTTGGTTTAAAGTGCTTTACAGTTTTGTGCTTGAAAATCCATACATAACTAGCTTCTTATGGTAGTTTTGATGATTGAAGCCAGAGAGTTCATTAGTTGGTGGCTTCATTTTGTGTGTTGGCACTCGCTGCTTGATTTCTCTTGTGCTTTTGGTTGCCCATCATGGTTCTCCTGCAGTTGATTCAAATGTATTTTGTATATGTGCTTTTACTAAGTAGTAAATGTGTAAATTGCAATGATAACATAATCATGTGTATATTTATATTTGCTCTTTTTTGAAGGGTTTGTCTATAAAAGATATCTGCTATATCTACCAAATATATAAAATATACTAAAAAAATAAAATAAAAAATGTGCCACCTTGGCTAGGGTGTTTCCAAACTTTTGAAAGGAACTATTAGATAAATATTGTATTATAATAATTAGGCTATTTGTTGTTATTATTATGGCCACATTATTTGGTTTAGGGTCCATTTCTCACTATCAACTAACTATTAACTATGACTTTTGCCTCAATAAACTCCTAATTACTACTTATTAATAGTTAAGAAGGTATTTGTTAAATTTAGGTTTTGGGTAGGATTAGGTATGTAGTATTTCGTCCTGCAGAATAAGTCATTAATTTGTGCTTTATAAATACTAATAAACTGTCAATATCTAGTAATATGCATGTTAGTAAGAAAAAGCAACTATAGTTGATAGTGAGAATTGGGCCCTAAACTAAAGATTTATCGTTATTATAATCTTACAATATTATTGTGTATTTGTACTGTATAATAGCTCTTTTTCTCTATAGAGTCTTTCAAATGCCCTAAGCAAAGTGGCAATAAGGACAGCACACCTTTTATAGCTTGAATGGATCAAATAAAATATGAGACCCAGTAATATCTAAATGTGAATATGACAGTGTTTGTTTTTTCAGGGACTTACTGATTTGGTTTATTGTGTCATCCTGCGCAAGGTCAGCTCTCAAGAAATGTATTTTATTTTGTTAGTCACCTGCAGGGACTGACAATCAGGGATCCTGAATTGCTGTTATCCAGGCTTTCTGTTGTGTTATTTTGTAGGAGGAACTACAGATAATATCCACTCCTCACTTTCAGATGATCCAAGAAGTTGCATAAATAAATAAATAAATAAATAAATAAATATATATATATATATATATATATATATATATTAAGGGTGGGGAAAAAAATCTATTCTTCGATGCATTCGCGACGTGGATGTGGACTATCCTGAATCGATTCACAAATATCCCAAAATCGATTTTCCAAAAAAAAAAAAAAATTAAAAAAAATTTTATATATATATTTATAGTAACGTAATATTGACGGAACGCGAAGACGGAAGTGCAGTGACCGGACCGTCTGACGCATGCACACAACAGAGACGCAATGGCGCGCGAGATCCAAACACCCTCCTCGTTAGGTTAAAAGCTGACGTGTGGAAATATTTTGGCTTCTGAAGTTGAAGGGGGAAAGGAACTGGGCAAGAGCCACGCTAGTTGTAAGCTTTGTAGAATAAAACTAACGACGGAAACACGACAAATATGAGAAGCCAAATGACACGTTTCCAGCCAAAGGAGGAAAAACACTCGGCTGTACCGGTCGTTATAATATTAATTTACTACAAGTAAGTTAAAGTTATGCTCCTAGTTCAGGCACACGTTTATTTTCCTGTTGGTTCTTTGGAATGCTAATAAAATATATTGTACGTTAATTCTTTATGGGTCATTACTTTGTACATTTAAAGGAAAATATTTATAGTCACACACACAAAAGATTCAGATAATCGATTTGTAACATTCTAAATGTCTTCACTGTAACTTTTAATCAACTTAATTTAATTTATACTTGATGAATAAAAGTATAGATTTCTTTTTTCTTTCTCCCAAAAAATTTAAGAAAAATTCTTACCGACTCCAAACTTTTAACTGTATTGTTTAATGTTACAAAAGCTTTCTATTTCAGATAAATGCTGTTCTTTTGAATTTCTGGGTGATTCTCTGAATCGGGTGCCCTTCAAGCCCCCCAAACTTGCTTTAAAGATTTTCATTTGAAGGAAATCACAAAATGCATTTTAATGCTGTCAATTAATAGAACCAGGTGCCTTTGCATTATAATGCAACACAATTGTTCAAAAAATGATTTAAAGATAATGGTTTGCCTAAGTAGTAGACAACAAGCATGTTTGCATGTCTTCACTAACCATCATTACATTTTCATTGAATATCAAACAAATAAAAAGTGCAATTAATACCAAAATGTTGCTGCTGCTAATATAATCATATGTTGGTCTAGTGTATTTTTGTTTACTGTTGTAAAATGGAAAATCAATAATCGCTAATCAAGAATCGTTAATAATCGAAAATCGACTGTAATTGGAATCAGGACTTCACTAATTCGTAATTGAAATCGGGAAATCAGACAGATTAACCACCCCTAATATATATATATATACACACACACACACACACACACACACACATATATATATATATACACACACACATATATATACAAACGGCTCCTTTAACAGATGTCTTAACGCAATTTAACTTTTTGAAAAGCGGTCTCAGATCAGGCTGAAAGGCCACTGGATGGAGCCCACTTTTTTTGTGAAAACCCACATTATGTGACTTCTATTTAATCATCATTTTCTATGTCTGGGAAAGTGCTTAGTCATGTTCCCAAGTGAACAATTTAACGGGTCCTTAATTAGCTCAGACTGTGAATGAGATCCCAAAGCGACCTTAATGACCAATGAGCCCCTTAATGACCATCGAGCCCTGTCAATTCCACACACACACACGTCTTTTTCTTGTCTGCAATTACACACTACATGGCATTGTAGAAATATGACAAAAAACTTAAAAAAACACCTTAGTACCTGTTTGATTTGCACCCCATTGACAAGGGAGATTTGTGTTAAGTATGCTAAATCCAACATCTTAATATCTTTTTATAGATAATAGTAGATAATGCTAATATGATAATGCACTTGACGGCAAACAATTAATTGATGAGTTCCTCTGTAAAAATTCACAGTAGACACCACTGTTGCTCCATTATTAGATTGACAGTTTGTTTAGTAAACATGTCCAACAAATGTATGTTAATACAAATACAGTCCTGTAAAATACATACAATATAGCAAAGTTACAGTAGGTGGACTGTCTCTACTCTCTAACATAAGATGGTGCTGTTCTAGGGTGATATTGTGTATGTTTTGTAAATTGGCACAAAAAGGTTGTTTTTGCAATCCAAAATGTGCAAACTCAGGGCTAACTAAAGAATCTGACACATGATTTTGCACATCTCATGTGCAACGGTGACATGCTGACGTGGGCATGCAGTTGGACTGGTGCATTTTGCAGAATAGTCTGAATAATTAGTGTTATGTGATGTTGTGTAGTCGTGCTCTGAGAGCCTGCTTCCTCCTGTTGAGTCTGAAAATCCTGCCTTTTTTGACAGAAGTGCTGACCTCTGTCATTTGTGTGTTAAAAAAACACACGCCAGCTGAAATGTTCCACAAAACATCCGTACATTGAAGCATTCATGAGTTTATAAGCTCTGCATCTCTAAATCATCATTAGATAAATCATACCTACCTTATGCATGGCATTGGCATTGTCTTGATCAATCATGATTGTGCATATATTAGCTTGTGCCTCATGAAAAATGCAAGGTAAAAAAAAATGTATTCTTTTGTGATGCTTATGCGGTCAGTAAGAAGGATGGCGTAAGAAGCAAGGCTTTACCAGCAGGACACATTGTTGTGTACCGCAGCATCACAGCGTGTTTCGGCTAATTATCACAATACACCCTCTGCTGAGACAGGCCCACCACAGGTTGATGAAGCCTGCGTGTGTCCCGCGGTTATCTGTTTGCCTTAGCAGCCCAGGTGGTGTCGCTCCTCTTGAGCCACAGCCAATGGCGGCATTGGCCAGTTCTTTGATGCCTTGCCTGTAGCCCTGCCCTCTGACTCAAACATCCCTAAAGAGCTTCTCTGTTGGGCTGGCTTCTAGCCTCTGTCGTCGTCTGCCTCAGCTGCTAAGTTGTAATTGCGCAACTTCTTACGGTCATACGCTTCTTCAGTGGCGTCCTCCCATGTAACTCAGTTTTATGATATAGGCGAGCCGGCAGGACTTAGACCAGCGAACGAGGTCTGGTCGCAGGTTGGTTGTTGCAATCTCCATAGGGAAAATGAGCTTCTGATCTAGGCCGATTTGCATCTGCCAATCCCTGACTGCATTCAATGGGGTCAGATCAGGGTTTGAGGTGCTAGCCCTCAGCTTGTCCCCCTCTCGGACAAACGATGGTGGGTGTCGGCACATATCCTGGTTGTTGAAGGGTTGAGCGTTGATGGCCCTCTTGCACTCAATCTTGTTGGCTAGACACCTGAGGACCTGGTTGTGTCTCCATGTGTATCTGCCCTGAGTGATGCTGGTCCTACAGCCAACCAGGATATGCTTGAGTGTTCCAGGGGTTGTACAAAGGGGGCAGGAGTGGTCCTTTCCAAATCATACTTCGTACATGATCAATTGCCACAAGAGTCTGGGTAGCAGCCCAAACTTATAACACCAGAGCTTCAGTTTCCCCGGTAGTGCAGTGTTGTTGATTTGCTCAAGGTCGTTAGCCACGTCCTTGCCAGAGTTGCTCGAGTTGCTGGGTGTCTTTGAGATCTGCATTATACCATTGTCCGAGGCTCTTGAATTTAAAGTAACTGCCAGAATTCTATACTTTTGTGGAAATGGTGATATTTTTTCTAAAAGTCCAGAGAGCCAGATGTTAAAAAATCAACTTAAAATAACCTTAGAAGACTTGATTAGTTTAGTGATACTTTTGTGGTACTTTTTGGATTTTGACAGCCACATGAGGGTTAGTAAATGAACAAATTTTCATTTTTGGTCAAGCTATTTCTTAAGACAGTGTGTGCAGGGACACCCTGGCCCAAGGACCTGTTGAGTCTCTGCTGTGGATCACAGATGAAAGCGGGCCGGGAAATTGCTAGAGACTGGTTGCAATATCCGTCCTTACTTGGGTCCACATCTGTCAAACAGGCCAGGCCAGGGGTCTACCCCTTAATATCACAACACACTGTGAAACCAGTTGTGCACGTTAACAGTGTCTGTCTAGCTCAGCCATTAACACACCAGATAATGAAACAACAACCAGTATTTTTTCTTTCTTTCTGTTTGTTGTCATTGCATGGAGTTGAGAGGTACATGCGTGCAGGGGCGAGAGACCCAGATCTAATCCATGGGATTGGGACCTAAGCTCGGAAAGGCGGACGAGAGCTACCCATATCCTGGACACAGCCCTGAATGTTCCCGGAATGTTCCCCTTCAGGCAGCCACCACAGCTGGGAAGCACCTTCTCAGAACTTGTGGATTATAGCAGAAAAACAATGGCTGGGTTTGAAAAAAACTCTCTCCCACCGCACAAACATGCATTGACTGCCCGAAATCCCACAAGCCTTGTATGTTTTGTTTTGTCTTTGTTTCCCCCTTTAAAAACCAGGAGAGTGGGGTTGCTCATTATGGACAAAGAGTGTTGTTTTGATGTTTGAAATATCTACATCCCATTAGGGATGTAGTTCTTTGCGGAAATGTTCTCGAATGTATCCAGAAACACACTCTCAAATGAAAACATTTGCCCACAAAGAGAAATGTTTATATGGTGTGTTAGTGATGGATCTGCTCTGGGTTTGTGACAAAACTTCTTCACCATGTTTTGTGGATTTGAACAAACCCCTAACCATAAATATTAAGCTTTGGGGTGTAACACAATCCACACCATTTCCACTACGGACATGGTACCTCAAATAATGTGGCTTTTTGGGAAGAGGTACTATAACTATCCCAAGAGTTTTTTCTCCCTCATTGTTGGAGGTTTTTTGGGGTGTTTATGATGTGCTAATCTCAGGGGCGTAGGAGCAATTCTGAACCTGGGGGGGACATTAAATGCTAGGGGGGTCTGGGGGTCCTGGAAATTTTTTTGAAAAATAAACCATTAAATGACACTTTCTGGAGAGTTTTGAGCAAAGAAATGGAGACATTGAGGCTTACCTGATATGTGAAAAACAAGGTTAAGAGCATATACTTTGCATTGTTGTAGTATCAACATGTATTAGGGCATTTAGCATTTACATTACTGTTAATCAGTCATGTGCTGATTAACTCAAATAAATGGTTGATTTGATTTCCATTAACTATAAAATAATAATAAAAAAATAAATAAAAAAATCAATCTATCCCTTGTGGAAAGGTTGCTTAGTAGCTAGGTCTAGTAATTATATGCAAATATGCTGACTGAATAGATTGCTAATTTATTTTGAGTAGCCAGCTAGCAGTTCTCTTGGCAGTTTGCTGATAATCCGGTGTCTGAAGTAAAATGCTCAAAACATCTCCTGAGAAAAATACCAACCAAGTCTTGGTTATTTAATTTTGGTTTAGTCTTATTTTCCTTACCTTGTCATTCAAGGCCAGGGCACTTTTTGTACATTTCTGGAACTTTTGCGCGCTTCCACATCCCGTGCAACTACAGATCTCCCAGGAACATTGATGCGTACATTTATCCGTGTCACCTAGATGCGCATGTGCGAGCGGTGTGCGATGCCGCGATCATGATCGACTGACGACATAAGCAGCTGAAGAATACCGGCCGTTTTTCAAAATTGAATTAAGTATTTAAAAGTTGCAGAATGGATTAATTGGGAGACTCCAATGCAAGTGCAAATGCAAAACATAATCCTACATTGGGAAATAGTGGGGGGGCAAAACTTAGATTTTGAAACGTGGGGGGGGGGGGGCGTGTATAATGGCTCCTGACGCCCATGGCTAATCTACTGAGATGGTTCCCTGCAGACTGTTTAATATATCTTAAATGGAGAGATAACCTCAGGTCAACGATTCCTGTATTTTACAGATTCTTCCTTGACACAGAGCACCACTTTCTTTCACACTCATACAGCTTTCACAGAGCATACAGCACACTAAGCTCATTAGTTTTACTTTACCCATGGTTAGTGAATGTTTGGACTCATCTTTGGTCATATCCTGTACTTTATTCAGCTGTTTCCAGTGTGTTTGCTTGTATAATTAACTCTCAAACATCACAAAACCTGCAGTCAGGCTATTGCCTTGTGTTATGGACTCAATTCAAAGCAAGACACTACAGGCAAATGATTATAGTGTTTGTGAGAGTCCTGAGCTGATGTGGACATTCAGTGAGCAGAAACTGGGCTGCAACAGTCGCATGAAACACTGTAAATCTGCTGTGACAGCTTTGTTGATTGTAATGAAGTGGGTTATATTGCTCACTTTTGTTGTATAATTTTTTAAATACTTGACTAACAGTTTTGTTTTTCCTCTTACTAAGTGGGTCAGCGGGAAGTTGACCGCTGTCTTTTTCAGTGATTGCACAAATGATGCGTGTGTGTGGGTGTTGTTTTTGTGACCTCTGCTAGTGGTTTAGTCCTCCTACATGTAGCTCTGACCCAGTCTGACCGCATCACTGTGGAGAGGACCTGTGGTAACTGACTGCGTTTACAGAAGTCATTGTGAACAAGTTTCTCTTTCTCGTTTAGTCACACAAACACACAAGTGTACGTTCACAGAAATCTTTTAGAGCTGCACATTTATAGTGTTTGAGCTCTGAGAGCAGTTCTTTATATTCTTAACTACTAATTATTTCTATTAGAGTAGTCTATTAGAGTTTTTGTTAGTGATAATCTGCAAATTGACAAATCCATCTAACTGTAATAGTCTATAGGCCAGATTTACTAAACTGGACAAATTGGCGTGAGAGCTCAAAACCAAAAAAAGCCCCAATGGGAGTGTAAAGTTCTGGGTGTGATCTATTGAAGATGTGCACCTTAACGGACACAGCTGGATAATTTCCATAATGGCCAATGTAATCTACCAAGAACTGTGCAAGTTAACGTCTGGTTTAAGACATGCTTTTTGGGGGGGCGTTATGTATGGCGCAAATATTAGTAATTTGACAGTTGGCAATGAGGTCAGTCACAAAATAACCCTGTCTGCACCTTTTCAGCTCTAGTTTATCCTGACCATAGTTTTTTTAAAGGGCACATATCATGCAAAATCCACTTTTTTAGCCCTTAAATGCATTTTGTTGTATATTTGGAGTATTTATAAGTACAGAAAAGATGAAATTATTCTCTTCAGGTGCTTCATTTATATCTTTATATTCTGTTTTGGTTATATTTTTCAACCTGTTCCGATTTTTCTGTTCTTACGTTTTTTTTAACAATTACGTCACAGTATTTGCAGTGGAACTGACAAATAAGGACATCAACTACCGGTCCAACACTTCGAGCAATCCACCATTATAATTTCTCGCTCCGATTTTGTAGTCCAACCTCAATAAAGCAAGAAGTTACGAGAGGGCAAGTCAAAATGTTCGGTTGTTGGATGTAGTGACCTGAAGCACTTCAAGGATCCACACTTCAACAACCTCAGCCAGTATACAGAAGGGTTTGCCAATCGACTTCGTCTGAATGAGGGGTAAATTCCTTCTATCATTTAGCTTCTGTGTTTTCTGATGCTTCTAAACGTAAGTTATATTATTATCAATACAGATTTTAGTGGTAAGATCAGACCGCAGTCATTTATCTTGTCAGTGTGCTTGTTTTAACAAGAGAAATAGTCGACTTTCACTGATAACACAACATAGTTTACTTACATACCTGCCTCCATATGAAGACGTTGTTCTGTAGGTTCGTCGTCATCTTTTTCAAATCGCTCGCTCTGGCTCGAATATGTAAGGTTTGATGGAAGTCTTCCGTTGTTGACATTTTGTTAACGTGTGAATAAAAATGTCAAAGAAAAAATCTTTGAAGCTATAGTAATCGGATATCTCTTATCAAACTACAATAATGGCCGAACGCGGGGAGTCTGAACCGACCGTGAACTCAGCGACCTGGAGAGCGGGCGGGAAAAGACGCAAATCCTTTTTATTTAAAGGGCCCGCATTGAAACGAGTTGCTCACAGAAGCACATCAGAAAAGGGGTAGAAAAGGGGCCTGTGGAGCTATAATAATGAGGAATTCAGACATTGCAGTTGCTTTATATAGACCACAAATGTATGATTTATAAGTAAAAATGAATGATTTATAAGCATGATATCTACCCTTTAACGGCAAAAGATGGTTTGCGCTGGATGAAGCTGTTAGTAAATCTGGCCTTTTGAAAAATGTCTTGTTTATTTGTATAGTTATTTTCACAATACATATACAGCACCATACAAAAGTTGGGGGGTCGTTAAGATTTTTTTATTCAGCGTGCACTCATTAAATTGAACAAAAGTGCTAGAAAAGACGGTTTACCAAAAAATTATAAATTATAAATTATATTAACAACTGAACAACTTATTTGATGAAAAGTTTGGTTTGAATGGTAGCGTACAGTATATGTGCATTTAACTGAAATTTGCTTCAATGTGTTCAATGGTAATAGTTGCTGACTCACTGCTGATTTACAAAGCTAGCTAGATTAATGCATTGGAACTTACTTGGAAATTACCCTTCCTTAAACACTATAAAGACACATTGGTTCGTTTTACATGTCAGTCAGATATCATCTTCCTTTATAAGTGAGTGGTTGTTAGCCAGAATGAGCTGCAGTGTGGACACTACTTTGTTCTGATTCTTTATTCTGTAAAAAAACTATATGCAAAGTGGATCTACAGGGCATCATTAATTAAATTGAAATGTTTTTTTGTTGTTTTACCTCTCACTTTTTATAGCCTTTATTCCTCTACTGTCTCTCTCTCCCCTCTACTCTCTCTCACTCTCATTGGCCTTTATTATGCTTCTGCTGAATGCTCTTTATCAGAGCGAGGGGGCTGCTCTATAAAGGTGGATTGCCAGGCAACAGAAGGTCAACCTCCTGTTTAAATGGTCACAATGCCTGCAGTTTGAGAACAGAATAAACAAATCCGTGTGAAATATGCTCATTATAGCTCGTAAGGACAGTCAGTGATGGAGAACACCTTCACATCTCTTCACACAGGCTTTTGTTACAGTCCTTGATGAATTCATTCAATTTAGACACACCAACAGAATGTAAAAGCAGAAATGTGCCCCCCCCCTTTTTTTTTTTGTTAAAGCACATTTTTACTGAATTCTTTACTTGTGCAGTTGTGAAAGTTGCCGTTTTGCGGGATGCTTTTGTATGTGAAGTGTGTGGGTGTATGTAATTCCAAATTAACAAGATTTTATTTTTCAGTTTGCCGTGACGTGATTAAAAAGATTGCTGTAACTGCCCCATTATGCAATTTTCAAGGTTCCTCATTTTCTTTTGAAAGTCTCCTACAGTCGCTTTACATCCATCCAAGGTCAAAAACACTTTCATTTTCTCTTAATATACATTGCAGCAATCACCTCTTTTCTCATAGTGTCTGAAACAGTCCAATAAAGGATTCAGTCTCTCTGAACCCCTTCTTTTCCGAGAACCTGCTCTGCTCTGATTGGTCAGATGGTCCAGTCTGTTGTGATTGGTCTACCTCTTACAGTGTGTATTGGACACTCTTAGCTCATTACCATACATTGATTTCAGCCAATAGAGATCATAGAATGATCAAAATGTGTTACAAACACACATAGGTTTGTGCAGGAAGTAAGACTGGAATAACTCACAACTCGTTTCAGGCATTTCAGAATTGGTTCTGTCTTTCAGGAGACAATAACTTTATTTAGTTTTTTTTTTTTTGTGTGTGCATTTTGATCTTTCCCAAACAGATATATTACACACTACATGAAAAAAGCATAATGGGGCACTTTAAGTGTTTGGTAAGCAATTTTGTCATATGACTAATGATAACGTTTGCAATGTTTTATGGTAACACTTTAATCGATCAATTAACATAACAAAGGGTCCTGTTATGCCAATGATACTCAGCTCTTCTTCAAAATCTAACAAAACTTACCAATTCACAAAATTAACAGAATGCATAGCTGATATAAAAAAATGGATGACTAATAATTTCCTACTACTACATTCTGAAAAACCAGAGATTCTGATTATTGGACAAAAAAACATCCACACGTAATAACCTAGAATACTGTCCAACACTTGATGCTCTGTTAAGTCTTCGTCATCGGTTAGAAACCTGGGTGTGAAACCTCTCTTAGAAACCTCTCTTTGATGACAATCTTTCATTTGAAAGTCACGTGTCTAGTATCTGTAAAACCGCATTTTTCCATCTTAAAAATATATCTAAATTATGTCATATGCTCTCATTGACAAATGCGGAACAATTAGTTCATGACATCAAGGCTAGATTATTGTAATGCTCTACTGGATGTTTGCCCTGCACGCTTAATAAACAAACTTTAGCTAGTTCAAAACGCAGCAGCTCGAGTTCTTACCAGAACCAGGAAATATGACCATATTAGCCCGGTTCTGTTAACCCTGCATTGGCTGCCTATTAAACATTGTATAAATTTTAAAATATTGTTGATTGCTTACAAAGCACTAAATGGTTTAGCTCTGCAGTACTTGAGCAAGCTCTTAATGTGCATGTGAACGCCATCAGCGTTTATCACAAGTTTGCGTTTAAAGTCTGTTTAGAGACATTCATATACATTTTTAACTTTCAGTTACTGTAAATCTGGCCTCTAGTTCATAAAGCCATAGAGAACTGACCCCCGACTGAGTCTGGGTTCTCCCAAGTTTTCTACTAAGAAACGAACATTGTTATTATATTTTGATTGATACTGTGAAGCTGCTTTGATGCAGTCTATATTGTGAAAAGCGCTAAATATACTTGACTTGTCTTGACTAGATCATAAAAAAAAATTCCTATCTGCTCTGAATAAATAATTATATTTATAAGGGGTAGTTTATGATATAATGAGTTGGTTATTTTTAAATCAGCTAGTCTCTTGTTACTAGTTTGAATGCACTTTTTAGGCTCCTGTCCAAAGTGTCGTGTGATAATTGGGGTCCTTCGGGGATGGGCATTCAGAAGTTATTCAAAATTGATTTGAAATAATAATTCAAATTGAGCTAAAATTGGAATCTGATTGACATTTTCTGAAGGAAAAATTGTGTTTAAGTTAGTTTGAGAAATATCAATGAAGTGATGCCTTTAAAAACACTGTATTGATACTGGTCTGACTTTGGGCACTTTTGATGCCAAAAACATGTCATTTGATTTAATAGCATAGCTTACCAGCTTTATTCCGAATGTCACATGAACAAATTGGTCTCATTGCATTTGCTTGTCTGAGAAAGTGTTAACGGCATAACGAACTGACTGTGATATCTATGGATGTTCAAAGTAATCAGCTAACCTAGATAATTCATTTTATTGTTGGGGTTTCATTCAATTTAAATATCTAAATGTTAGTGAGAAAATACAAATAAAACAACTTTTTAATATCAGTCTGCAATGGACATCGGTTAAGCTCCGTTTTTACTCGCTCCTTTGAAGGCATCTTGAGTAAAACGGCTCTGTATTTCACAAAGGACATGCAAAAGACCCTAACCAGAAACAACGTGAACTGCTTTACAGAATACAGAAGTATGTTAACACACATTAAGTACTCTTTGTGTAATTTGGTCAAATTACAGCTTGATTAGGCATGCCTCACAATAAAAAACATTCTGTTCGCAAAGGCTATGTTTACACGGAAACAATTCTGAAGAGAAAACGCAAAAGTGGCGTTGCGTTATCACTTTTTTTTCTGCGTTAGACGAGTATTTTGGGTGGGAAATCCGCGTGCATACGGTGATGCAAAAGTGTGTGAAATTCAATGTAGTATGCACTCCAAGTGGCTAGGTGGCGATGTGGAGCACTGCCACAAAACACCACCAAGTCCGCACGCCTGCGTACAACCTTCACTGTCAAGCAGTTTTGCGTTTTTTTCCGTTTACACTGTGGAACATTTTTAAGATTTCCACTCTGGAGGGTGGTTTCACTTTTTTTGCGTTTTTAAGTCCCAAAAACCTTGTCGCTGTGTAAACGAAAGGCACATCCGATAATATATTTTTATGTTTTCAGCCGCGAGCATTCTCATGTAAACGGGGCCAAAGTTTAGCAAAATTGGTGGTTGTGACAGAAATGACAACGCAATATATATATATATATATATATTAGGGCTGGAACGATTAACCGAAAAATAATCGAAAC
Organism: Hybognathus amarus; assembly: GCA_030378365.1. NCBI lineage: Eukaryota > Metazoa > Chordata > Actinopteri > Cypriniformes > Leuciscidae > Hybognathus > Hybognathus amarus. The sequence continues at coordinate 39,857 of JAQIUQ010000725.1, read as the reverse complement.
CGAAATTCAGAGCCTATAACCGACGTGATTTTACCATGTCGGTTATTTTGGTTTTTGAATACTATTAATATGTCGCCCACTGTGTGTTAACGTACTTTCCCCTTAAACATAGTAGTCACGTCACTCCACCCCGTCCAGTCAGCGACATTGAAACAACATGAGCCCCTTTCACACAGCGCGTTGATCCCGGGAAATTGCCAGAACAAACACCTGTGTGAGCGCAAACACGGCCCGGGATTGGTGCCGCCAGGTTGGGGACAGAGTAACAATTGCTGTGTTCAGTCCATGGTTCAGTCACGGAGCGCGCGCTGTGTGAACAAAAGCCGTAATGTAATCAATGTCGCGTTGCAGCCTAATGATGCCGTTTAAGCCGGGATCGTTCGCCAGCATGAAACGGTACATAATGCGCTAGTTTATTATCGAATCAGAGAAAAACAAATGCGCAAGCGTGGTTTTTCGAAAAGAAATCGCAACTCATAAGCAAACTATAGACGCTGCTGAGACATGTCAAGTGTCTTTGCGGGTAACTTGTGTGTGAACGCACTCTCTGATTCCTAGAATACTGAGTCAACTCAGCAACAGGAGCTGCTTTTACCAAAGAAACACGCAAAAAAAGAGAGAGAGAGACAGACAAACGCCCAGCAACAAGTGCCTCCACTCCACAAAGCAGCTCACGATAACACAGGCATTTACAGATGCCATACAATATGAAAAGGATTAGTTTTTTAGTTTTATACAAGTTATATTTTACTTTTTAGATGGCAATATTTACAATAATTTATTTTATTTACAAAAATAACTATTTTCTACATTTTTTATTATTTTAAAATATTTAATAAGCATTAAAAGCTATCTGTGTGTTTCCTTATTTTAGAATCTCAAAGATTATGCACTAAAAAAAATACATACATATTTACAGAATAAGCCTTGCCAGTGACATATGAGAAAGAAAAAAAAATCGTTCAATAATCGTAATCGAGGTGACTTGTTCGATTAATCGTGATTATGATTTTAGCCCAAATCGTTACAGCCCTATATATATATATATATATATATATATATATATATATATATATATATATATATATATATATATATATATATATATATATATATATATATATATATATATATATATATATATATATATATATATATATATATATATATATATATATATATATGTGTGTTTATTGAATAAGATGAATAGACCCTTTGAGAGGAATCATCTCGTTTTCGAGGGGTCCTAATTTACAATACAACATAGAACAAGGGACAAACTAAACACATTACAATGAAATAATAAGACATCACAACTAATTTGTATGAGTATGAGGTGGAATTCATACAACCCCACTCGTACAAATTCGGACACTTTGTCGAAACTCCAGTGATGGGTTGGTTTAGGGACAGGGTCAGGGCTAGGTAATTTGTACGAATTGGGCAATTTTTTTAGATCTAAAATTGTACAAATTCGTACAAGTGAGAGTGTACTGTATGAATTCGTACAAATTAGCCACCTTGTTAAATTGCTGTGAGACCGGGTTGGAAATGACAACCAACCGACAGTCATAATTTGTATAAGAATTTCACTCAAATTCATACTTTAATAACATGTCATATTTTAGGCTTTCTGGATAAAACAATAAAAGCTATACAGGAAGCACTGAAAATCATTTTAATGTGACCTTTATTTAACTAAATGTTAAATGTTAAACTAACACATGAACAGCAAGCAATATACACTCACCGGCCACTTTATTAGGTACCCCATGCTAGTAACGGGTTGGACCCCTTTTGCCTTCAGAACTGCCTCAATTCTTCGTGGCATAGATTCAACAAGGTGCTGGAAGCATTCCTCAGGGAGTTTGGTCCATATTGACATGATGGCATCACACAGTTGCCGCAGATTTGTCGGCTGCACATCCATGATGCGAATCTCCCGTTCCACCACATCCCAAAGATGCTCTATTGGATTGAGATCTGGTGACTGTGGAGGCCATTTGAGTACAGCGAACTCATTGTCATGTTCAAGAAACCAGTCTGAGATGATTCCAGCTTTATGACATGGTGCATTATCCTGCTGAAAGTAGCCATCAGAAGTTGGGTACATTGTGGTCATAAAGGGATGGACATGGTCAGCAACAATACTCAGGTAGGCTGTGGCGTTGCAACGATGCTCAATTGGTACCAAGGGGCCCAAAGAGTGCCAAGAAAATATTCCCCACACCATGACACCACCACCACCAGCCTGAACCGTTGATACAAGGCAGGATGGATCCATGCTTTCATGTTGTAGATGCCAAATTCTGACCCTACCATCCGAATGTTGCAGCAGAAATCGAGACTCATCAGACCAGGCAACGTTTTTCCAATCTTCTATTGTCCAATTTCGATGAGCTTGTGCAAATCTGTAGCCTCAGTTTCCTGTTCTTAGCTGAAAGGAGTGGCACCCGGTGTGGTCTTCTGCTGCTGTAGCCCATCTGCCTCAAAGTTCGACGTACTGTGCGTTCAGAGATGCTCTTCTGCCCACCTTGGTTGTAACGGGTGGTTATTTGAGTCACTGTTGCCCTTCTATCAGCTCGAACCAGTCTGGCCATTCTCCTCTGACCTCTGGCATCAACAAGGCATTTCCGCCCATAGAACTGCCGCTCACTGGATGTTTTTTCTTTTTCGGACCATTCTCTGTAAACCCTAGAGATGGTTGTGCGTGAAAATCCCAGTAGATTAGCAGTTTCTGAAATACTCAGACCAGCCCTTCTGGCACCAACAATCATGCCACGTTCAAAGTCACTCAAATCACCTTTCTTCCCCATACTGATGCTCGGTTTGAACTGCAGGAGATTGTCTTGACCATGTCTACATGCCTAAATGCACTGAGTTGCCGCCATGTGTTTGGCTGCTTAGAAATTAAGTGTTAACGAGCAGTTGGACAGGTGTTCCTAATAAAGTGGCCGGTGAGTGTAGATAGATGGATATGGAAATTTCATATGATCTAAATTATTGTGCGAGTGTGTGAGAGGTCATGCATGGTTATTGTGCATCTTTCCCATCAGATGCTGATCAGTTCCCACCTAGTCTGAGTCATAACCTCTTTCTCCCTGTCTGTCTCTTAGTCTGTCTCTCCTACTATAACACCACAATGCTGAATCAACTTACAATCAGGGAAGCTGCAAGTCAGGCTTTGGAGTCTAAATCTGATAAATGAAAACAGTGACCTCAGTAATCCCCTTGAATCTGAACCACTAGCTTTAAATACCCAGTGGTTGGAATCAACAAGTTTCAGTTTTATCTTTTAAAAGACCAGTGCATTTAACATTTAACCAAACACAAGCTAAAGCTTTCATTTCTTACATTTTTTTTGTTTCTTTTTAAATCATTTTTTTAGTCATTGGAAATGAGCTCCCCCCAATGTGGCTTAAGTTTAGCAAAGTCTACAGCGCATGCAGTTTTGGTTACTGTACATAGCAAATGATAGTATCTAAAGACATTCTTTCCTACTGACTTTTATAAGTAAGAGCCAGGTTGTGACCAGTGGGACTTACAGGTCACTCAGGGAGAGATTAATGGAAAGAATAAATCAAACGGTAGTCCTATAGGTGGAAGAAACCCAAGGATAAAATAAAATGATTGAAGGGGAAAAAATCCCCACACTGGTTTGGTTGCTGCCGAGCGCAAATGCTTTTAAAGAGTGCTCGCAGGTGTTTTGACTCTTGTCGGGGTTTTTTTAAGCTTTTAGAGTCGTGTTTGAGAGCTTTCCCAGTGCGAGCAAACCAGACGATGTGGCACGCTCTCAAGAGATTTGTAGTTTTGCTTTTCTGTCTGACACATGTCGTTGAGACAGTTTGGTCTATTTCAGAAAAATTGTAAATAGTGCAGCTATTTCAGTGCCCTGTTTATGAGCTCTGTAAGATAAACAAGTGTTTATTTTAGGGGTCCAACACGTGCAGCGGGATTAACAGCGATAAACAGCAATCCAGAGAGCTGGTGCACTGCTCTTTCCATCTTTTTTTTTCCCAGTCCAATACTTACAGGTGACTGATGCAACAAAAAACATCAAGGCCACATACATAAACATCAGCACTTAAACATGAACATAACATACACACAGTAAAAGTGTGTGTGTGTGTGTGTGTATATGTGTGTGTGTGTGTGTGTGTGCGTGTGTGTGTGTGTGTGCGTGTGTGGGTTTGTTTATGTGACTTATGAGGACACAAGTTTGTATAATGACATGTGTATTACCAGCCTGGTCTCATTGTTAATACGTAGGTATTTTACGTTTTTGCAAAGATAGAAAACGTACTTTTTAGTACGTTTTGATAGATGCTGAAACGTATAATATGGACGTATCTGCAACATTTAAACGTAACATTATTACGTTTTTATAGCTAAAAAACGTAAACTGTTTACATATATTCTATAGATATCGGTATAATTTCCCTTTTTACCATTTTATAGATAAATGTAAGATCCCGTAACCCTAATCCCAAACCTAAACATACCCATTTTATACATAATATAGAAAAAGGATAAAACGGTGTTGGGAAGGGGCATTTTTATTAACAATATAACGTTAGCATTAAAATCTATTTTGAGCCACCAATCCTACTCCTACCCCTAAACCTGCCCATAACAATTCCTTAAAACTAACATATAAAAAACTACAATTATAAAGAAAAACATAACTAACAAACAAGTATAATCACAATTTATTTATTGCGAAAATGTCAAAACCAATACCAAAAGCCGTTCACATGATGAAGCGTTGCAGTCGCAGTCTTCTCTGGCAGTATTGTAATAGTTTTGTATGAAGTACGGAGCAGAAATGAAATTAAAATCAATGAAAATGTTAATCCGGCTTCGGTTCGCGCTTCTCCATTTCAAATGATTAAACAACCGTCTCACAGTCCTTCATGTCGCAATCTGTGATGAAGCAGGGAAGAGCCAATGAACGTTTGATATCACTGCCGTAAAATATGACGTATCGCTTCTCAAGGGCGCATTTTTTGAATTTGAATTCATCACCAACCCCCGTTTTGACATGTACGGTCGCTGCTGAGAATGGAGACGAAGATCACGACTGGATAAGAGGCTGGATTATATCAACCTAATAAAATTGATGTCTTTTGTGAATTTTGTTGTGTTTTTTATAGGAGAAAACGTTTTATGTGTCTCAAGGTAAATAAACTATTACAAAACGGTTAAACGAGTAACGTTAAAAAAATTATTTTAAGGTTTTATATTGTATTGTTTAACACCATGCAGGCGAAATGAGCAAAATGTTAATATTTATGAGTATTATATCAATAAATGCGACTAAAAACTTAATTAATAAGACCGTGGAATGCAATAGGGTCAAAACATAATGCTACGATATTAATATGAATAAATTGTGATACATCATACGTACAAATGTGTACGTCGGTGGATTTGTTCATACGTAAATAAATGACGTTTTTGTGCTGTCGATACGTAAATATTTTACGTTTTAATACTGTAAATACGTCTGTATTATACGTTTCTGCGCATATAAAACGTAATTATATATACGTATGATAGAACGACACTTTACGTACAAATACATACGTATTCTCATGAGATCACGTTGGTATTACACTGGTATTACAACTTATTGGTGGTTTATGAGGACATTTCAAAAGTCCTCATAAATCAAATGGCTTAAAAAAACATAAAAAACAATGTTTTATTAAAAAATAAAAAATGCAGCATGTCTCCTGTTATAGTTAGGTTTAGGAAATTTCGTTAGTGTAGGGGGATAGAATATATAGTTTGCACAGGATAAAAACTATTAAGCCTATTAAGAGTCCTCATAATGCTGTTGCACCAACATGTGTGAATGTGTTACTGTGTGTGAGTGGAAATAACTTAAAAGAGGAACATCTTACCATCTTTCCATCCTAAAACACATGAATAATATGAATTATGCATCTCTCTTAAATATATTATACTCTTGTTTTAATAAATCGCTTTATTTTTTCAGTGGAATGATTCAGAAGATTTCATTTGACCCATCACAAATATTGTTTCTAGAGTTGTTAGTTACTTTACATCATCTTGTTTGAAGCAATTGTAAATAATAATGGCGGTTGTCTGTGTACATTTATTTTAGTTCAATGTGATAAGTCAAATTGTATATATTAAGACTGCCAATAGATTTAAAAAAATTGAATCCTGAATAATCACACTCTTGTGCGATAAATCACAATCTTATTGTTAAATTAAGTATGTAAGGAATAATTGACGACAGGCCGTTGAATTATTAGAAAAATAATGCACACCCGAGGTGGTAATGCGGTCGCGAAGCGGAGTGGCCGTTACACCTCGGGTGTGCATTATTTTTCGGATAATTCAACGGCCTGAAGTCAATTATTCCGCTTATACTACAGTTACCACACCTCAAAACATTGTTCAGATGATTCATATCAAGACGTTTGTCAAGTTTTTGACATTAAAGCGCTCTTGTATGTAGGACTAATTTCTTACGCATCTAATCCCATGCCTATGCCCCTGCTAATTCCAAAATGTCATTTTAGAGGTAGTAGTAACAGAGATTTGAGCCACTGAAAGCAGACTAATGTAATGATGGGGGACACACTTACAATTTGAAATATTCGAAGACCGACTGTTTCCATCGACTGTAGCAGGTCTTACCATCTGAGTGAACACAGACTGAACGCGCTGCTGTGCTGAACGTGCGTTTGGCCATGATCAGTCAGAAGTATTAAATTACATTCATAACTGGCGTAGGCCTAAACTAGTCTGTCCCGGCTTTATGCAGCAGTTATTAATGCAGTTATTAGAGAGAGAGAGAGACGTTGAAATAATGAGACAGAAAAGCATGTGCGTCAATATTAATATTATTATTTATTTATTTATTAACTTCGTTTTAATTAATTTGTTCATTATAGTTTTCTATAATTGACATTGGGTACCCAATAAATGAAAAACACAAAGCCCTTTTAACAAGTAAGCCTATCAATAATTATTTATTTGTTATCTGGAATAATTACGAAAATCCGTGCAGCAGGACTATTAATTTATTTATATATTCAGTTTATTTATTTTTTTATTTAGCCTTTTATAGATAGGACTATACTTTATTTATTAAAATTAAACTGTATGTTTCAGTTCATTGTGAAGTTAGACATCGAATATTTCAGATCAAGCGCATGGGGCTGCATGTCTTCTCTTGTTATGAATTGAATCCTATTTTCCGTTAACTATGCGCAGTGATATGGAACTGTAATGCGGTTCAAACTTGCCTGAAACTACTTTAGCCGTGTCGTTTCCCTGAAAATAATTGCACACCTTTAGAACGTTCTCAACCAATAAGAATCAAGCATTCAACAGCCCTGTAGTATAAACATAATTTATATTGTTTAACATGTTCATTTTGTCATCATTTGCTATATCCAGTGAAGTAAACCATAAGATTAAAGAGTGATTCTCACAAAACTGAATTTTCTGCAAACTTTTTTAAAGTACATTTAGGTTATTTCCAAAAAAAGGACAATTGGAGACTCCAAAGTGACACCAAATAGCCAAATTATATAGTAAGTCCATATAATTCTTACATTTATGCCCACCAAAACAGCCATGAAAAAAAGAAATCTGAATTTACCATGTATACAGCAAAGTGCTTGTTTACACTTTAGACAAGTCATGTTGCGATACCGAACAGGGCCACATATTTGCACATCAATATAATGGATTCACACGTGCTTACTATATGACTCCTCACGTCACCGCAATCTTCTTAACCTTGATTACAATCCTAATCCATCAAAACTTTCGGTAACACTTTGAAGGGGTGTGCATAAGACTGACATGACACTGTCATAAACATGAAATAACACCTGTCATGAACATGAGGGAGTCTTTATGAATGTTTATAACTGTTGTCATTAAGTGTCATTCTGTAAATTATGACACTTTAAATGCAAAGTTGACATTGTTTAAAATGTCTTTGGTTATGACAACTTGACATTAACAAAGACAAAAATGTCTTGGTTATGACAGCTTGACATAACCAAGAAATCATAGCATGTAATGTGTTAACATTACATTACCCTATCATATGTTATGGTTGGTTTTAACTTTGGTTGTCATGACACCATTATAACTGTGACATGAATATTTTACTTGTTCTCAAGTAAAGTGGAACACATTGTACTAGTTATAAAGATGTCATTACGGGTCATTAGACTGTCAAATGCTTTCACAACACTGTCATTAATATTTCCCTTTACCTCAAGTAAAGTGGAACACGTTGGACTAGTTATGATTTCTTGGTTAATGTCAAGTTGTCATAATCAAGACATTTCTGTCTGTGTTAATGTCAAGTTGTCATAATAAAGACATTTTTGTCTTGGTTAATGTCAAGTTGTCATAACAAAGACATTTTAAACAATGTCAACTTTGCATTAAAAGTGTCATAATTTACCGAATGACACTTAATGATAACAGTCATAAACATTCATAAAGACTCCTTCATGTTCATAGTGTTATGTCATGTTTATGACAGTGTCATGACAGCCTTATGCACACCCCTTCAAAAAAGTGTTACCAAACTTTCCTAGCAAGATGCTGGCTTGCTTTATCCAGCCGACAAACGCAGTTTGCGTGTCATCTGTCCAGCGGTGGAATGTTTTGCCATTTGGTTTAGTCTGTATTTTACACAGCACAATGACAGCTCACCTCATGCTGTTCAGAAACAATCACAGAATATGACCGAAAACGTATGTGTATTTACAATGATATAGTCCCTTTGAATAACATCTAATTATTATCTGCATTTAGGTTTCTAATGATAACTTTGAAATACTTTGTAGTCTTTGTTGAGGTTTTGTGTGTGATTCCTGCTAATTGGTGTAAGGTCTACCTTACACCTTCTCTCACAGGCAGAGACAAACATAACATTCACAAAGACACACAACAACCTTTCCTACACCAGAAAGCTGTGAGAGAAGCTGATCCCTGCACAGCTTGAAACCTGTGAACATGAAGGCTGAACTTGACTATTGAACAAACAGGTCTTGCTTGAAGAACGTGTGAGAAGTTTCAGAGATGGTGATTCATCCTGTTATCACTTTGGATGATGACAGTTATACTTTATTGAGCTTGCCAGGGTAATGATTGCGAGCTGATAACTTTATTACCATGAAGGAGAGTTGTGATAGAAGGTGTTTTCTGTTCTTGGTCTTGTGGCTGCTAATGAGATCATGTCTGTTTTGCGTATGAATGTTATTTTCCATCACACACTGAAAGCTGTTTGTTTTTCATTTTAGAGCGGGCAAAATTCTGTTTGAAATACATTTTATATAAACAAATAAGTTTGCTGGCTTGGATGAAGTGATTTTTTTTGGATTTATTGGATGATTTCCTCATGGAGGAGAAAAGAGTGCAGGGTGAGAGAGAATTATGGGAGTTTGGACAAATCTACATGCTTTAAAGCCCCGTTCACACCGCCAGCGATTTTGTCGCTGTGTGTCGCTAGGCTCTGTACAGTGATGTCGCTTGTGGGCGTTCGTAGTGCTGTCGCTCTGATGTTATTGGTAGACTGCACGTCTGGCCATATCTATACAAAAGACCATCATAAGTGATATATACAACTATATAATTTTAATTTGACGGGGAATAAATGACTTTTAAGGCTAAAAAGAAACTGTATGCTGTTGGGAGAGTGTTTTTATATTACCACAGCAGTGTTCAGTGGATTAAATCATTTACTAGATCAACGATCGATCAATGAACAAATTAAACTCACTCATACTGGCACAAATTATAAAAACGCCATTCGAATTTGACAAATAATCAATTTTCTTGTGCCTAATTGTCAACGTAATGCAGGGGAAATTGCAAAATGAACTGCAGCAGTGCTAAACGTGCATCATAAAATTAAAACACTCGAACTATAACGTTAAAATGTATGCATTAAACTCACTGAGACTGTCGACAGTTTCTTTTCCATGCATCATTTTATTATCCATGTATGTGATTACAGTAAAATCATATTAAACAGTGAACTCATCCTCAAACTCTTTCTTTCTGTCTTGCCTGCAGTCGAGACGGTGACGTGAGCTCCACTGAAAGACAGTCTTCTTTCCTATTGGTTGTCGCTCGTAAAATCACTTCTGATTTGCATAAAGTTGAAAATTCTCAACTTTTGTCGCTTGTCGCTTGACACGCCCACATTCTGTCGCCAACGGTCACTGTCGCTCATGTCGCCGGATGTCGCCAGCGCTCCATTGAAATGAATGGGATCTTGTCGCTTTGTCGCTGCGTGTCGCTGGCGGTGTGAACGGGGCTTTACACGTACTTGCGAAAACATGTACTTATAGAAACTGTACATCTGTGCTTATAGAAACTGATAAGCAGATTGACTCAAATATACTTAAAATACTGATACTGCTTTTTTAAGCAGGGGCGTAGCCAGTATTGGGCCAGGGCGGCACTGGCCCGCCCACATTACTCACTGGCCCACCCAGGCAAGTTTGATAAAAATATTTTTTAGTTTATATTTATTATTCAAATGTACTTAAGAAAATATATGAATATATACCTGATGTATTGTTGACTGCTCTGTGTGTTTAATTCGTTTCCCGAATAAAATGAAACTGTCGACGCAAGTTATAGAAAGCCTCCTTCCGGAATGTTATTGGTTGCTATGGTTGCTGGCGGTTCTGACAGGAAAACTCTCAGCGGTGCCGGCGCCACAATAATGGCTAAACAACTTTCTTTAATTTGCTATTTGGAAAAAAAATCAAGAGTTGAGGAAGAAGACACGCTACTGCCTTCATCTACCGAGTCCACACAGGCCAGTACTCATTAACCCACAAGTGACGTTAGGCTAGTCAGGTGCTGGCGGCGGCCGCTTCTTGCTCTCTCTCTCCAGTCTGACGCGGGTTTACCCGCCGATCTAACTGCGATATTATTATTATTTTAGCTTACTTTATTTTCAGGTGAACTGTCTTTGCAGTTTGCACTGCTGACAAGTCTGAATAAAATAGACAGATTATTGTCTACACTGGTTTGTCCAGCCTTTATTGAGCTCTGTTGGTTGAACATGATGATTTGCCGTATATAAAGTTGTAACAGTTTTTGCAGTTTGTCTATTAATGTTTCTATTCTCTTTTATTGATTATTATTGAAGTATTTTTTTTTCTATGAACAACTATAGGCCCACTCACATTTTCACTGGCCCACCCAAAATACAATTTCTGCCAACGCCACTGGTTTTAAGAGGACTGATCTTCACATACAAAATATAATATTATATAATATCATATTATGGCCTATTTAATGTTTATAATTTGATATTTTTAAACATGTTATCCTCCTCATTGTATCAGTATTTGTATTTCTTGAACAATATTACACTCTTAGAAGAAAAGGTTCTATATAGAACCTTAAAAGGTTCTAAAGCGCTACATATTTGGAACCCCTAAAATGCAATGCATGAATGATCACAAAATTCAAGATATATGGGTTAAACAATTTAATTAATCAATATCACACAAAAAGTGCCATTTCAGTTTTTATCCTTCAAAAATCAGCATGATTATAATGTGATATTAAGTTTCTACTACAGTTTAACAAACAATAATTGAATTACAACTGCAAAATGTTGCAGAATAATGTAATATATGAATGAATAATAGCCTATAAAGAACCTTTGTGCCAAAAGGGTTCTTTCTTGTCATTATCACCATTTTTCTTTTTTTTTGCATAAAAGGTCCTTTGCAGTTGAGTAAGGAACCCTATGCTACATATATAGAACCCTTTTTTCTTAAGAGTGTACATTTAAAATTATATTATATTATTTTATTGTAAATTGTCAATAAATGAAAGCAAAAAGACTTTTTAATGTTAACAACAGACTTTTAGATCTACACATTTCCTACAGTGTAACTCGTTGCCATTTTTACATTTGTTCTGCAGAATTTCCCACAAAATCAGAGCAGAAAATGTGAAAGTAATTTGCAGATTTCTTCTGGGCATTCTTATGAGTGTATGGAAAGTCGTGTGCTGTAAGGACCATAGAGTCTCATTCTCTATTGTTTTAGAGTTGACAAGCCTTCAGTGTCATCCACACCTCACAAAACACGCAAGGCCTTCTCCTCTACCAGAACAATCACTTTTATTCTCACCAAGGATAGACCGCTCTTTGTCTATTGTTCTGTGTAATAACAAACGCATTAGGCCGCATAATTAGTTGCTTAAGGTGTCTTGAGACTGACAGAGAGCCTGCAATATTGCTGCCCGTTCTCATCCAACGGCGTCATCTAACTGACACTTTTGACCATGCTTCAACATCCGACGCTTTAGGCACCCTTTAGCGTCAGTTAGATGACGCTATGGTCTAACCCTAACCAAACCTAAATCTAACCTAAATTGACGCTAAAGGTAAAGCGTCAGTTAGATGAAGCCCTAGGATAGCATCGCTAAAGGGTGCCTAAAGCGTCGGATGTTGAAGCATGGTCAAAAGTGTCAGTTAGATGACGCCTTGGGATGAGAATGCGTTGAATATTGTCACAATGGAATTGGTGCAAAGTGTTAATTTGCTTTGGTGTATGTATAGATTTGTGTTTTTAGATGGCAGAACCAAGATACACTTTACTCCTGTGGTCATGAAAAATACACTCACATGAGGAGATACAGGGCATATGAGTTTAGAAAAAGCTACTCAAGTTACTTAGCAAACTGACTTCAAAATTCACTTTTGAGCTTTGACTGTGTTTAATTGATGTTGTTTCACAAAATGTGAAAGTTTCTTCAAGTAAACTTAACCACAGAGCTTGCTCGCTCATAAATCGTAACTGCTTTTCTAAAAACCCATAGTAAATTCATGAGGGAATCCCATGGCGAGTTAGCCTTCGGGCTGGCCTACAAATTGCCATCATGACTGAACTGCTCTATAGAGCGGGGAAAACGTTTAGCTGCAGGGAGTTTAAGAAGGGTAAAAAAGAGAGACAAAGACTAATGATAAAGAGAGAGAGAGACAAGAGAGAGAGATGCATGTAAAGGACATAAAAATGATATATTACAGAGCTACAAAACATTTCACCTTGACAGGATCAGGCAAGGTAATTGCTGAAGTCAGCAGCACAGAAGAATTCTGGGTAATGGGAGGAGGCAAGACATGCTGCATTCACCCAATTCGTATACTATCCGTCTTAAAGGACAACTCAGGCGCAAAATGAACCTTTGGTCTAATTACACATTGTTACCTAAGCCGCGTTTCCACCGCAGGAACTTTCCCCAGGAACTAGGAACTTTGGGGTGGTACTCGGTGTGTTTACACCGCAGGAACCAGGGTCTAAATAAAGTTCCGGGTAAAAATTTCCCCCCCAGAATGTCCCTGCTGGCGAGGTAGTACTTTTTCAGAGTTCGGGAACTTTGGGGGTGGGACTGTGCGCTGAACAATGCTGATTGGTTCTTACCACGCTATTCTTTCTGCCCGATGGCGCGCGTTCGTCCCATCCATCTCACGGTCAATGTCCGCGGATAAAAAACGTCTACTTTTATATCTAGCATTACAAGCTTTCTGAATACGCTTTGGGTGCTCTTCTCTTTTCTGCCGTTTTGTTAATTACCTCGTTAGTAAACCAATCGCACACAAAAAAGCAGCAAATAGCTTGAATCTCCTCCATACAAAACTCAAAACAAACGCGCTGGCTAGAAAGAGCAGTCGCACGCAGTTTAACCATGAGTTTAACGTCACTAATCTTCCCGCCTCGGACTGGTACTTTAGTACGCAGTGTAAATGCGGTAAAAAAGGGGAAAAAAAGGTTCCTGTGAAAAAAGTTCCTGGGACAAATAGTTCCTGGTAATTGCGGTGGAAACGCGGCTCTAGTCGACGTCTATCTGAGATTTGTTTTCATGATTGCCGAATGTAAATAGTTTTATCTCTAAAAACAGTTTAGCCTATAACGCTCAGTATAACGCTAGTATATTGGGCATAGAGTAATGACAAATAAAAATCGCTTGGTTATTACCACTAACAAGGCTCAAAATAGCCCCACACTAACACGGTAGCATAATAAGGGTCCCTACATACAAACCGAAGCATTGAGAACTTTGCCAGTGTCCATACAGTTTAATAAGAAGATAGTTTATACTTACAACTCAACTTCGCGAATACAGGAAGAAACCATCTTTGAAAAATAGTCTCTAACTGTCGATCTGCCAATCCAAGTGCGGTGGTGAGAATGTCAATAAGGTGATAAGGTGAGCGTGAACAGTAGGCTACGTGTACATATTGAAGAGAAGAAAATGGTTTGTGTTTCTTCCGGAAACAACGGACCATATGAGATTCTGCACAGTTCAACGCACTTGGATCAGCGTTCGTAGATCGACTGGTAGAGACTATTTTTTCAAAGATGGCTTCTTCCTGTATTCGCGAAGTTGACTGTGTGTATAAAATATCTTCTTATTAAACTGTATGGACACTGACAAAGCTCTCAATGCTTCGGTTTGAATATAGGGACCCTCATTATTTTACTGTGTTACTGTGGGGCTATTTTGAGCCTTTTTAGTGGTAATAACAAGCGATTTTATTTGTCATTACTCTATGCCCTATATACTAGCGTTATACTGAGCGTTATAGGCTAAACTGTTTTTAGAGATAAAACTATTTACATTCAGCAATCATGAAAACAAATCTCAGATAACGGTTGACTAGGTAACAATGTGTAATTAGACCAAAGGTTCATTTTGCGCCGGAGTTCTCCTTTAAAGAGTATTCAGAAAAGAATATTAAACCTAAATCGTAGTGTGTTGAAATGAGTAATCCAAGGATACCCAAATTTGAATCTGAAGTGCAGATCTTATGGCTAGCGTTGCCTACAACCCATGGCACATCGGATGAGGATTCGAATCAGAAGTACAAATAGAAAATGTTAAATACCACAAACATGGCAGATGTGCGAGTTAAGACCGACGGTTAAGACAAGAGGTTTAATAATAATCAGCATTTAACCTGATGAAAATGTTATTCACATTATATATTCAGTTTAATGTGGAGGATTTTAACTGTGACCAGATGATTGACAGGCCAGTTTAACGGTAACCGAATGAACCAAACTTGCCTATACTATTCAACTACACACTTCATACACACTACATAATATTAGGGCACAGTATAAGTAGATCTTGTCACATACACTTACACACCAAGAGAGACTCTCACATTTATATCTGTCTATTTAACTTCCTGACAAGACACTGTTGACTCAACAATGAGACACCATGGTGGACATGTGACTGTACTGTTGTTGCACTCTCTCATGATCTCTCACTCTCTTTCTTTTCCAGCTCATACAGAAGCTGTACCCAAAACGACAGTAAATGTCCCTTTCCAGGACTCGTCCATCACCCAGAACAACCCTTCATCAAATGCGTCTCTTTCCACAGCGAGCTTCATCATCATCATCCTCGCTCTGGGGCTGCAGTGGCCCTTCATCTGAAAGGCCAACACCACATACACACACAAAGATCATATGCACACATGGGTGAACATCATAAAGAAATGTCAAGCTCTTATTCCCCCCAAAAATCAAAAGAAAGTATACATTGCATAACTAAAATGAGGCGTTTTGCACATTTAGCATTGTATTTATTTCATTCAAAACAGTTTAAGCAAAAAGTGAGAGTTTTATTAAGTCTCGCAACTGTCATACGACAGTTGATATCATGTGTATATATATAATCGTGTGTATATATATATATACAGTCATGATCAGAATTATTGGTACCCTCAGTATATATGATCAAAGAAAGCTGTAAAAATAATCTTTTTATTTTTTAATCAAAAAATTCGCAAAAATACAACCTTTCATTGAAGTAGAAATGATGTTATGAAATCAATCTTTTTGCCAATAATTCTGACCTTGACTAATAAAAATATATATCATATATGTACATTGTATATATTAGCATTTTTGCACCACACTAGGCTTCTAGGAGGATATTGTTTAAATGTGGCTAATATATACATATATAAATTAATTTTTTGTTGCAATTTTAGCATGCTACTACTGTAAGTTTATTTTAATTAATTAAAGTAGGCTACTAAGAATAGTTGAATTGGAGTTTATTGTCATGGTCATGTTAATTGCCAATACTGTCATAATGCAAAAAGAAAGAAAGAGTAATATTAATAAGCATTATGGTCTTAATCCAAAATTCCCTATGTCCTTCTTTTGATTTTGGGGTGACACAGGCATTTCCTGACAGTTCATATGACGTTCCCTACACTGTATCCCTAAAAAATCACATTTCAACGTTGTTTTATGATGTTCCCAGCCTTCTGAGACAGCCCCATTTTTGTGGAAGACTCGGACAGGGAGACTAGCAGTACTCTCTGGGGTTTAAGTGTTAACACTCTCCACAGACGTATTGTATCAAAACTGTTACAATCACCGACTGGGACTGTGGAATGCATGACAAAATATGTGCATCTGTGGAAACATCGCTCATGACCACACAACAAAAAAAGAAAACAGAAATTGTCTGCACTCTGCACAATAAGCAAGGGATATTACCACCACACACACAGAGCATTATTGAATGACACTATGAATATGCACATTTAGTATGTATATAGTTTGAACTGGCGCTGAATTTATAGGACAACGAATGTTTATCTAAAGTATCACACATTTTTAAAAAAAAAAATATTTCATGAGCTCTAACTGAAGCCCATACAATTATATTTACACAAATCTTACAGCGCATTGGAAATGTTCTGGGGCTTTGCCGTTACTCGTTTGCACGACTTCTGTGGCTTTAAAGGGCTCGAAACATCCTTTAAATTTACCTCCTCAGTACTTCGCCTTTCCAAAAAAACACACTCTTTAACTTAATGCTGTACATTTATTAAACATATTTGATATATACTCTGTCATTTGGAGTATACTCGGTTAGTTTTATGAAATTGCACTAAACTTACTTTAAAAATGTTTTGTTTTTCGCCCAACGGTTTTATGCAGGTATGCGTGAATGTCATGTTTAATGAAAAAAAAGAGAAAAATAACCCCACAGATATGCAGAATGCCTTTCTTTTATAAATAATGAACTTAAAGCAAAGCAATGCAAGAGGTTTAGAGATGCCAAATGTTTTCTATAATAGCTTCTTTTAGCAATGTGTTCATAGCAACATAAAAAAAAATATTTCCTATTGTATGTTAACTTTTTAAGAGTCAGTATTAAAACATTGCTTTAGTTCTTACACAGAAGCAAAGAGGGTCTAATGAGTCTCTGAATATTTTTTATGTTAAGCTTTTGTTGTTTCTGATTGCACATGAATTGCTACTTTTGATTTCTCTCATATCTCTCAGATGTTGGTTCTATAATGTTTTTATATGAACGTTCACAAATCTTCATACATTCTTAAACATTTGCAAACCAACCATTCAGCCTCAAGTAACACAGATAGCTACACCCAGGGTGCGAATTATGCAGGGTCTGGATCCCTAGGCTTGATGATGACCCCACAAATTTGAGAAAATAAGGGACAAAAATCCAGGGCTCTACCTGAGGAGATAACTCTAGCAACTTAATAAGCGATTTCCATTGCCGCCGACTTGAGCGTCAAAGAAGCTCTGGCCGCTCTATCAAGGATGCTTGTCAAAAAGTACGGGGAAGCTTGTTGACGCTTTGGACGCTTTGAACGCTCTGACGTTGCAGGGAGAATAGAAGTGTCACAATGTGAAATGTAATAACAGGAAAAACAGGAACAGGAAACAAAAAACAAGCAATACATTGAAGAAACCTTTTGAAATGACAGCATTTTTATAACCGTTTTGGTCGCATTGGGTCGGGAAAAATTGTTAGCTATTATTATTATTATTTGCAGTCAAATCGGTGTCACCGTGAGCAAATTAATTGCATTCCCGCTTTAAAACGAGCATTCGTAAATATTTCAAATAAAAGTTGCGCTCATGCGGTCCGAAAAGCAAACAACGTCATGTCATAAATGATACGAAACCAGTAGGAAACACAGCAACGGCGATGATTAGCTTCTCTTCCATTTTCTCGGAACTAATGTTTTGGTAGGAACGAAAGTTTACGTTGATTTTTCTCCGGAATCAGAGAAACGTGGGCGCCGTCATCTTTAGAATGGGATTTGTAAATTTTGGGGCATCTCGTCCGGGGGGCGGGGTTACGTCCTGCATCACATCTTTAATGCGGGTTCTCGTCGACCAGGGTGAGCGCGCACCATAACGCTCACAGGCAGTCACAGAACTAGGTACTGAATTTAGGTCTTAAATCTAATAAGTTATGTTTTTTACAACACGTTTATGATGGGAAAGTGATGTTTAATTTCCATAGTCTTTGTTTAGTGAACGAAAGCGAAATCAGGAATTCAGCTACCATGGGTTTAAGTTGTACAGTAACAAGATGTGCCGTAACCTTGATTACAATGGCCAAGTCGCGTTTCATATTACCAGATGAATAGTTTTCGCTCAGTTTATTAAATACATCCAACCTGAAATGTCTCTGACTCTTACAAACTATGAATGGACAATGAATCAATCAATACACTGACATGGCAATGCTAGATAGATAGCCTACTTTGTTTTCACAGCCCTACCGTGATTTTGTCACTCTTCTCTCCACTCCTAGACCTAACGTTACGTCTGGTGACAGCGGGGAAACTTTTACCTCGATAAAGTTAGACCTACTTATTGTATTGCAGAAAAGTAAACTTCCAGTAAACTCCAGTTAACCAGTTCATGTTTCTTCTTTAGGTGATTCAAGCAGTAACGACTAATTTGACTCAATACTGCTATTACAGGTTGAAATACGAAATAGAAACAGGCCTTAATGCAAGATTTTAGTCATGTCAATACACAATACATTTTGTACAAATACTTGTATGAATCCCAGGAAGAGTACAAATACATGGGTGAAGTAATCATACAAAATAAACACACACACACACAAAAAGAAAGAAACAAAAAAGAAACACCTATGTATGTCTACGCCGTTAAATCTATGTAGAGCTACATCTGAGGAGCGATATTTTTTTACAAGGATAGTAGCAGTAACGTTAGAGGAGGACTCATAAATGGTAACGTTAACGTTATTAACCCCAGTGACGGGTAGGTTTAGGGACTGGTTGGGGTAGGTCATATATTTATATAAACAGTTAAGTCAACGGCATTCATAAACACTATGCGTGGCACGCCAAAAATGGAAATATCATGAGATCTAACAGTCGAAATCTTAACTAAACAGGAAAACAATCTTGCATGATTAAAAACGTACCCTCCATCGTGCAAAAATATGTATAAAGGCCGGTAAATTTAACTTCCCACTCAACAGAAGAGTTCAGAGCAGAGACGGTTGGAAAAACTTTGACTGGAGTTTTTATCGTCAATATACGACTTTTAGGGCCACCTTAAATATCGGTAGATGACGTTATGGGATCCTAACTCTACCCCAGACCTAAACCTAACCCTAAACCTAACTCGTCACCTAACTGACGTTAAAGGTAAAGTTTCAGTTGTATGACGACCCGGGATCGTCATCTGCCGACGTTTAAGGGGGCCCTAAAAAGTTGTATATTGACTTTAGTTTTTTGATTTATGAGTCACTCTTTAGAATATTGTCTTTGAACTTCCGGTTTCGCGGTGGCTCTGTATATTTCTATGACATCGCTGTCGAGGAATAATTAGCTGGTGAAGAGGATTTACTTATTGTAGAGTTAACAAAAGTTATCATGAGCATTGTAATGTTTATCATAAGCATTGTAAAGCAGATGTCTTAACAAATGTCGACCGGGAATTTTTTTACGAGCAGTTCATTCATACCTATGCAAGATCGCTGTGAAAATACGGCCCGGGAGGCAAAAGACAACAAGCGCAGCGCTGAAAGGGGCGAGGCTACATAAGGTCTATATTCTGATTGGTTGCTGTCGTTTTGCCGCTGCTTGCAGCTGAATCGCGTCATAGCTCATTACCAAGAAGTTGAGCTTCTTTCAACTTTCTGATTGACACTCAAAACCCCTAAAACGCGACACCGATGGATTCGACGCTCCTTGCAGCTGAGAAAAGCCTGCTTACATTGAAGGTGAATGACTTACGGCTGCTTTGGAAGCTCAAGTCGGCGGCGGTGTCAACGTACGGTTAGGTCCAATATTGGGTTGTACTTAGACAAATCACAAGTCATGTTATTATTTATCTTTTGATCATAACATCACATATCACAACAGTATGTTAAAAACCTATAACTGAACCTAAAATTCTGCCATTTATTTAATCACATTCACCCTCAGGATATTGATCAAAAAATGTATCTTTTGTTTTTAGCAAAAGAAAAGAAAGTCATTCTGTCAGGTTTTGGGTTGGTGAAAAGAGCGAGGACTCAAGTGCAGGACAATGGGTATTTAATGATGATAAAATAAAACAAAACAGACAACAAAAACTACTGTAAAACAAGACAGACTTGACCATGATGGAATGACTTGAGGGTGAGTAAATAATGACAGAATTACATTTTTATGGGTAAATTGTTCCTGTAATATTGCTCTCTAAATATCTATAACAATTATTTTTCATTAAAAGTTTAAGGTCATTGTATAATTCGCACCATGAATAGAGTTAACGCGAATACAAAACCGATGTTTTACGCCGCTGCAGTACAACTGTCGTTTCTGTGTATGGCTGTCGAATGGATTGATTAAATCAGTTTGTTTGATGTGTTTTGTTTGTTCATGTTTTGGTTGGTACAGTTGAACACGTACAGTACGGCTCCGGTGAATGAAGCTACTGAAAAACTCAGATATACACAGCGCATATAAAAAGTTGGTTAAACAGCTAATAAACTGATCATTTCAGAAAATTTCATGTTGAAAAAAGTGTCAGTTTCTCGAAACTTTTACACTATGTTTACACCATCCATTAATCTCAGTGATGCTGAGCTGTCTATATGACGCGACTCAACAAATTCCTGACTAAACGTCCGGTTTAGACATGGAGTAAGTCTTTAAAACTAAACTTTCAGTCAAAGAAACAGCTTTTTGAAAGCATCTAAATGGGGGCTTTAAAAAGTCATTCAATTATTCAATAGCAAAATAAATGGTAAATGGTAACGTACCTGTCTCTGGCCTTCTGAAAGGGCATTGTTGTTTCTAAGACTTTTTCCTTTCTTTCTTTTTTTATCTCAGTGGATCTGTATCATTTGTGAAGATATAGTCATGGTTAAGTTATGTTGACCTCATATTGTTCCAAACCCCCACAATCCTAGAAGAAAATGTTCTATATAGAACCTTAAAGGGTTCTATAAAACCTTTTGCCAGGTGCTAAATACAGAACCTTTTATGGGTTCCAATCATAATTTTATTGATTTAATTGTAATTCATTTAGTTTTCATTCATTTTTAATTATGAATCAAAGCACTTCTTATTACAAAAAAAAACAAAACAAAACAGAATAACTCTTTTTGACAAAAAATTGCAGCGCAGTCTCATAAGACGTCTTGGGACGTCTTTTGACCATACGTCAAAAACTGCCGTTTTAGGGTACCCTTTAACATCGGTTCAGATGACGTTATCGAATCCTAACCCTACCCCAGACCTAAACCTACCCCGTCACCTGAACTGACGTTAAAGGTAAAGCGTCAGTTGTATGACGTCCCAGGATCGTCATGTAACTGAGATTATAGGGTACCCTAAAACGGCGGATGTTGACGTATAGTCAAGAGACGTCCCAAGATGTCAGTTATATGACGTCTTGGGATGAGACTGTGTTAAAAATTGTGTCAAGAACCCCATTGAACCTTTTTTTTTCTAAAAGTCTATTATGGCCACTCGATTCGAGTCAGCAAGTATGGTAACATACTGTATTATATAGACTGCTTTAATTATATTTTTTATTTTTCGTTTAAACATTTGGAACATTATGGTAAGTAAATAATGACAGAATGTTCACATCTGGGTGAACTTTTCCTTAAAGCCACACTGTTTATCACAAGGGTTATTTCTTTAATGAATCCATCACACAGATAAACACATTCTATTCAAGACATGCTTCTGATAAAATGGGTCAAAATCCATTGACAAGCTGATTTGAACTAGCCAATAGAATATTTTTCGAAATGGGGAAAACCAAATGTTTTTTTAACCAATGCTTTCCTAAAAAGACCATCCTTGATAAACAGTCTGTACTGTTTTGAATACTGTAATGTCTATTTTTAGATAAAATATTGCAGATGGATAGCACTGTTTATATCTTTCTTTCAATGGACCTCATCATAGTAAATGTACAAAGTCATGAATTGCTGCAGAGCTTTTACTTGTCATCTATCTGGAGAACCAGATGCTTTTATGGAACCTAGGACCTATTTTTTTTCTGTTAAATGTGGAAAATATGGAAAAAAATGTACTTTCCTTCCATCCATTTTCGGAGTAGCTTTGAGAAGCGATTGAAACATTTTTCTGCTCTTGAGGTCTGCACAGAAGTTGATGAGTCATAAATGTGAGCCTACACAGTGTGGACACGTGATTATTTTTAGACTTTCATTGGCACGGTATTTCAAATGCATCTTCAAGTTAAACTTTGGACAGTATTCTCAACCAAATTCATAAAGTTTCCTCATATGCTGAATCATCGATGATTTATAAATAAATCTAGCCTTTTAGCCTTTAGATGAAAAGGTTTAAAATAATTAGCAACATAAATGTATGTCGTCTTCAGCTGTGTCCCAATTCAGAGGCTGCATCCTTTGAAGACTGCATTCAAAGGCCCTACACCAAGAAGTGTTTTGGTCAGTCCTATCACAAGTGGACAACTCTAAATAAATGTGTAAATGAGGTCTACATTTTGACCATGTCCACTTTCGACCAATTCCAGAGGTAGTCGAGAAATCATTAAACCACATTGCTCATGTGTGGTCGAACAGCCACAAAAGACCATCTACTGACCTAACGTGTAAACATTATGGGAAGTGCTTTTTACTTATGTAGAGTGGTTTAAAGCTCCTTGAGCTTTTGACATCCAAGAGGTCATCATATTATAAAAATATCCTGTAAGTTTCAGAACTGAAAACTTCCTTGTTAGTCCAATAAAAGCTTTTATTGACACCAGCCTCAGCAAACGACTCGTTTTTCAAAGTGGGGACCTATGACGTCAAAGAGGATAAAACCCCACCCCCGTAGAAGATCAATGCCTACTTCAACATGCCCGGATTAGCCCCGCCCACGATTCGTGCATTACACGCATAGCTAAATAACATACCAGTAGGCCTACCTCGTGATGACAAACCGAATCGAGTTACCAAGCAATAAACATGCTGTTTACAAAATATTGTGCAGTGCCTGATTGTGGAAGAAGACAGTTGCTGCATTTTTAATGACGTTTCAGCTAATGAGGGTAAAACATTGTCCCGTCTGTTCACTTAATTTCACTGAGGATTGTTTTGTAAACAAGACTGGATTTACAGACCGATTAAGAGTAAAGAACGGTGCTGTGCCGTCTATATTGGATCTGACATGAATGGTGCAACACACGGACTCTGGGTTGATAACACAGTCTCATCCCAATTCGTCATATAACTGACGTTTTGGGCCGTCTTTTGACCATTCGTCAATATACGACTTTTGGGCCCCCAAACGTCGGTAGATGACGATCCCGGGTCGTCATACAACTGACACTTTACCTTTAACGTCAGTTAGGTGACGAGTTGGGTTTAGGGGTAGGTTTAGGTCTGGGGTAGAGTTAGGATCCCATAACGTCATCTACTGACATTTAAGGGGGCCCTAAAAAGTCGTATATTGACAAATGGTCAAAAGACTTCCCAAAACGTCAGTTATATGACGAATTGGGATGAGACTGCGCTGGGGTTGAACATGTATGGGCGAATCATTCCGGTTGCCATTTAACAACATTGGACGTTTTCAAAACAATTTCCCCCGCATGCACCGAACCGGCACCGATGAGTGAGTTGAAACTCATTATAATATGCAAAACTGTCATCCACTCACAGCAGTGGGCATTTACTTTCAAGTTTTCAATGCAAGACGCCCATAAAAACCGAGCGGTTTTGAGCTAGGCTCAAAACTAGGGTAGAAATTCTATTAAATAGTCTATTACTTATTAATTTTGATGTTTTTCATCAGTGAATGTCATAAGTTGACCTCAGATAACAATATAATACAATTTAAAAAGCCAGTTCATGACCACTTTAAACTTTGTCAGCTGAAGAATGTTTGGTTTAAAGAAGAAAAACATACCAAGCACAATGTTCTTTCATCATTCCTGATTTCTAACATGCACTCACAGTGTTGGTCTTGCAGCTTTCAGAGGAGAAACGAAAACCGTATGGTCGTCTTTTCGCACATGTGTAAATTGTGTGTGCTTATTTTGTCCATTAGATCGAAAGATCTGAAAAAGCCCTTACATTTACCTGCCCATAGACCCTCCCTCGAATAAATCAGGACAGAAGTGGTTGAAAGTACTGACATACAGATTAAAACACCATGTGTAAATGGGAATGTGTCACCCTCGTCTACTTGCGATTAGCTCATGTTAATAAAATACATATTAATGCCAGGTGCAAACAGGGCCTTTGGCTGTCATAATTCGAAGGCTTCTTCAAATGCGGCCAACAAATGCATCAATGTAAAGAAAAAAACGGTTCAAATGTTGTCATATTTTACTAAGATATGATTTTATAGATGGTTTATACTCTTTATTATGTACATAAATGGACCAAGGTGAACATATTTAGACAGGTTGTGAACCCTGTTTTGTTTTCAGTCAATTGAATGTAACTTTCAAAAAAGTACAGTACAACTGACACTCTACGGCAGCTGTCACAAAAACAATCCTCTGTAGACTAGACCGTCCCATTTAACAATGTTCGGTTCAACCTTTGTGGTTTTTGAAAGCATGGCCTATGGTCTGCGTCCTTCGAAGGATGCCTCCTCTGAATTGGTACGGCCCGTCTCATCCCAAGGCGTCATCTGAACTGACGCTTTTGACCATACGTCAACATCCGACGCTTTAGGCACCCTTTAGCGTCAGTTAGATGACGCTATCCTAGTGGTCTAACCCTAACCCTACCCCAGACCTAAGCCCACCCGCGTCATCCAACTGACGCTAAAGGTGAAGCATCAGTTAGATGACGCCCTAGGGTGCCTAAAGCGTTGGATGTTGAAGCATGGTCAAAAGTGTCAAGTTAGTTGGACGCCTTGGGATGTAGAATGCGTTGATTGGTACATAGCTAATGTGTAAACTTTTGGTAGTATGTCCTTATAGGGACTTTTTTCCTTGTACTCCATTTTATCTTAATTTGGTTAAAAAAAGACATTTATGCTTTTAGGCTAGATGTTTATTTAAATGAAACATTCCCTAAATTACGCCTTTAGATGTTTTTAGAATTCTAGAATTTAGGATTAGTTCCAAAACCTAGTGAGCTGCCAACCATGAACATTTCTAAGAATTGCATTAATAGTAATAGTAGAAATAGGTTAGGAATAATCATTATGAGAAACATTATGAGAAATGTAATCCCCACAAGGGCAACAAAGCGATTTGCCTTATGTGTCTTATTTTTTTTAATTCACATCATTTGAATCTCACTTCTAGGGTCTTTCTCCGTCTCTCTGTCTCTTTCGGGCTGTGGAGGAATGCAGTTATTTGTGTCTCGTGTTCTCTCTTGAGTCGGTAGCGCTGACGGGTCAGTCTGGCGCACACACACGCGGCTAACGCTAATATAGCAGCTACTGGAGCCAACACAACTGCCTAGCCAGCATTCAGCCTTTAAATAGAACCAAATGAGAGACAGTAATGTAATCGAATGTGTTGGAAGATCTTACTCTTTCTATATAGCTCTCCCTGGATACCAGTAACTGTACCTGCACCCTTTTCTTTCTCTTCTACAGGTGCTAAATTTAGCGCAATAAGTGTTAGCATACTATGAATGAGATGAGATGTCAAATGTAAAAGTGTGATACAAAAAAACTCACTATCCCTGAAAGCCATATAGGAAATGTAAAAGTGGGTGGTAATTACAAGAAACAAGAAAGTTGTTCATCATATAGATGTATTAATAATTTATAAATCATTTAAAAAAAGTAATAAATGTCACTTGTTTTTTTAATCATTTTTTTGTGATTGACAATAGTATAAGTCAAATCACATGCAGTTCAAGGATAAAACCCACATAGTGGATGAAATATGTTTGGAAATTTCATACCAATCACCAGAATGTGCTTCAAGTTATTCATTGAATGCAGTTTTCACTATGATAGAAGCCTACATTTAAAAGGTTTGTGGTGGGTATACATTATGTAATGTTTTTTTTTTTTTAAAAAGAAGCTATGTGAAATATTATTGCAATTTAAAATATGTCTCCTGTTCTTCCCTCAGACTCATCCCCTAGAAACAGTCCCACTGGCCCAGCCCCAAACCCCATCTCTGCCATAATAATTAATAAAGGCTGGTTTCTGAAGTACTTCTTCCTGCATTAATGTTCATGGGTAGCCTAAATGGGTTCCATTCAGATCTTAATATTAAATAGTTTACTGTTATATGTCAACAAAATTCATCTAGACATTTTCACCTGTTAGACCCAATATTTAGATCTGTTTGGGTATTTATGCTAATTAGCACATATGTAATTAGATTATGCACCATTTGTCCATGTTATCAAACAATTGCAAAAAAAACACTAACTTGTAATAATTTTTTTGTTTGTCTTGATGTAAGTAATCAACTCGTGATTTTCATGATGATATCTAAAGGGTTCAATTTTTACCCTTTTCATGTGAGAAAAATAATGAATATGAGTATGAATGGGATATATTTGGGTCTAAACTTTCCCCTAATGGGATTCTTCTGGGCTTTTTTTCCTTACTCAGGACCTATTGAGGATACAAAATCAGTTGGGTTTGCTTCTGTTGCCATTTGTTCAAGGTTGACCAGCATTTTAGCTTAAAATGACTGGACTATTTATAATCCTGTACAGTAAAATAAATAGGAGGGATTTGGGTGGAATTTAAGACTGGGCATGACGTCATGCGCGTTCCTGCTCAGCTGGCTACGTCTGGCAGGTTTGTGTATTCACTGCCATTCTCCGTATCAGAGAACACAACTCGAGCAACAAAACTTTTGTCAACTTTTAACAAAAGTAGAAGATGGATTCAAAGAGACTGGTTCAAGTTAGTTCCGAAATCCCACGGAAGACAAAAGAGAAAAAAACTTTTGTCGGGAAGGCTTTCAACAAATGGAGAGAGATTACTCGGGTATGCTCTCGGGCTCAAACGGGATCCTATACAAAATAATACCTTATATATTTTTCATGAACGTGTTTCCATAATAATACAATCATAAGTGGATACAGTAAGCACATAAAAGAGTTAAACATGAAGATAGATGGAAACAAAAGCCGAAGTTTTCTACTACCACCTGTTTTCCCCTTACTCATAAGTGTTACTCAAATGCCTTTCCTTTCATATAGCCTATTTAAAATGTCTTGCAGATTTATAACTTTATTACCTCTGAAGACATTATGAGTGTAACAAAAGATGTGTGCGGCTGATGCTCCTTTGGTTATGAACAGCTCGTGCAAGCGCATGTGTGCGTGGTCCATGAGCATGTGCACCTCTAGTTGCAGTTTCGCTTGTCGCCAGAGGGGGCATAGTTCTGCAAATACTCAGATACTTGCGCAATGCACCTTTAATAATATTTGAAAAACCCTTCCTGTCTATACTGCTTTTGATAATAATAAATAAAAACAAACATGTGTATCTTTTACAGATATAAATAAATATTTAAGTTTAAAATCACAAAAATATTTAAGACTTAATTTATGAAACACTAATGAACGATATAGAGTAAAATTAGTTTCAAAATTTAAAGGCATCATGAAATGACAGTTGCTTCCCTATTGTGATATATCCCAGTAAACGGCTTCCTGGAAAAAAAAAACTAAAAAAAAAAAAGAAAAGAAAAGTAAGGGACTTGATTTGGTTTCACTTTATTTTCATAGTCCCTTTAACACATTCTGTTGACTATAAGTAACATTGCACCTGTATGTCTACTTACTCTCATTATATTAGTAGAGTATAAGTTGACATGTAGTTGCAAAGTTACTTGTTGTCAACACCATAATGTTCAAAAGGGACCATTAAAATAAAGTGTTACCCTTGATTTTGTCCATCGGGAATAGATTGTGTGGTCTCCAGTAAACACATCATCAGATAAGAGAACCGATGTCGCTGCAAAAGGAAGGGGAAGTTATTTTGATTTAAAGATTTATGAGGGTACAGATACATCATATAAGTTCACTGAAAACCCTATAAGATGATTGAACTCAATTGATTTGAGTAAACTTGTTCCCTCAATTTAATTGAGTAATTGGGTCTCCCAAAACGTGCATATTTAAGTGTACTTAACTTGGTGCTTATGTAGACTGTATCACTGAAGCAGTGTTAAAGTTTGTGATATAATTATGTGATCAATTGAGTGATGATTGACCATTATTGAAGACACCTGATGATAACAAGCAGAATCACTGAAGGAGAATAATATTTAAGTCACCATTATGGGGATCAGTGTTTGTTTAGTTGTGCTCTCGACACTTAACTCATTAACTTTATATTTTGTTTGACTGCTGCATTTGACTTAAAGCTTTCAAGTGGTACAGTATCTCATATCAGTGTCTTTGGCAACAGGTTGCGATGAGAGATTTATAATAGTGCTCCACTTTTCAGATCTCTTCTACTGTATGTCCACACAAAAAGATGAGTAAGACAATTTCAGTGAATATAAACATGAACTTAAACTCTCCTGGAGCTTCACCAAAACGTTGTCTCACTTCTCTGTCTCTACTCTGTTTGGTCAACATTGCCTTAATTCCAGTCAGATCCAGTAAGCTGAACTCTCTTGAGTCCAGAACCGCATTGAGACAGCTGGGCTGGGGATCATGACATGATCAAGAGCTAAACTGTTTGGACCCAACTAACTAAAGAGTATTTATGACTTTATGAATCCATCCGGGGCTTTGGGTCCTCCTCGATGGAGAAAGTAATGGAGGGAGAGAGAGAGACAGTAGGAATTACTCAGAGGAAAGTCACATGCTTTATTTTTACATTCCAAATATTTGTGTGCAGTTTCACTTTGATTTATAATTTAGATGCCCACTGTCCTGTGTGCATATTGTGAGAAAATATCAACTGTTTATTTGTAAAAAGACTGAGAAGCAGTGGAGAGCATTTTTGCTTAAGTTTCTTGCTTTTTTACAATTTCTATGAGAAAAAGACCCCAGTAATCATTTTTCAGGAGATATTAATGTCTCAAACTTTGTTTAGTTTGCTATGGTTTCACTGTAAAATACAAACAATACTACAGTAAAGTCATCACATTATATGTATTTGGAAGAAAAATTATATTCCTAGATGTCCCTGCCTGATTACATAGTCATTGTTGGGAGTAACGCATTACAAGTAACGCTACTTATGTAATCAATCAGATTACTTTTTTCAAGTAACTAAAAATGAAATGCATTACTTTTAATGAAATTGGAATATACTGCATCCACCCTGTTGTAGCTGTCACATGACCTACAAGCGTCAGCTTCATTGCTTCACTTCCATTTATAAAATCCCTCCCATGGCCTCATGGGGATAGTAAAGTGTCGAATCGAATGCGAACTTCGGCAGAATTAGGTTATCCGGTGACTTTTTGCCTATATATATATATATATATATATATATATATATATATATATATATATATATATATATATATATATATATATATTAGGGGTGTAACGGTTCACAAAATTCACGGTTTCGATACAATACACTTTTGTCTCGGTTCGGTTCGATAAACGGTTCGGTACGTTTCAAATACAGCAAAAACAAAGAAATGGCAGAAATTTCCTTGATTTAATTTTTTTAATTATATTTATTAAAACTAACATCATAAAGTATGATATTTTTTAACTTTGAGCAATTATGGAGCTATACTTGAAGTTTCTTAGGAGCATATAAAACAAAACAGCTCCTTGGACAAAATGAAATGTAATATTGTAGTAGTTATAAACAAAGGTTTTATTTTAGATTAACATTTGAGGGCAGCAATTGTATTGATAATGTCAAAACACAACCGACGTGATGTTACTTGAAAGCATTTTAGCCTACTATTTGTCTATTCCTGCCAAACGTACAGATAGTAGTGTTATACAGTAAACCCATGGTGAATGTTGCTGATCTGTGGACACTGGATAGTTCATTCATGGCACAACGTTTCTTCCTGGTTTCCACGTCAGCGCTGTTTGATCCGTTAATAACGGAGAACTGTGAACGTTTCTCACTAGATCTCGCAGCGATGTTATTACTTCAGTGGCGAATTCAAATGTTTTCTTGAGTAGATTTGGCTGTGTAGTAACAGTGCTGATCAAGATCGGCTCGCGCTACATTGGTCCAAACTGATAAACGGTCCGTCATCCAGACAACCACACAATATCGAGTAGCTCAGGTTCATTCCGCTTACATTACATTTGCCATTTGATGTAGGGCAATGTTGTGGTCATGCCAGCGTCTCTTACATTATGAACGCGCTTGCCACGCGTGACGCGCCTACATTTGAAGTAACGAAAATGTTGGTCGGCAGGACAAATGAACTCGAACGAAACCGTTCGAATTCAAAAATGCGTACTGAAAACTGAACCCAAAGCCTCATACCAAACGGTTCAATACGAATACGTGTATTGTTACACCCCTTAATATGTATATATATATTTTTTTTGTTCGCATACTAAATAGAGATCGTTTGAGCTGCGCCCTTTACTGTACAGATATGCATTTGCATTTCCTTCAGCCTGAAGCTTATTAATTTCACTTCTCTTTATATTTGCCAAAAATATAACTTTAGTAGTTTTTTATTTTATTTTATTCAACAAGCAAGCCAGCCCAGGTGAGAAAAAGTAACGCAAAAGTAGGCACTTCCTGTTATCCGGACCACACCATATACCATTTAGGAACTATAGTCATCCCTGATTGGTCTTAACCCCAGTGACGGGTAGGTTTAGGGGCGGGGTTAGGGGTAGGCCATCGTCCCTGATTGGTCTTAACCCCAGTGACGGGTAGGTTTAGGGGCGGGGTTAGGAGTAGGCCATCGTGGGGTCTGGATAACAGGACAGTACCCAAAAGTATTTCAGTTACACAATTAGTTACTGTACCGGGGTTCCTTGATGTGGGAAGAAGGAGGCGGGAACCAGCGAACAGTGGGAACTGGTGAATGTTTTTTCAGACTTTTAGAAGAAACATTGGTGACAAAGTTGATATAGTTGATAAGTAAGTACATAATTTCTGCACTTCATTTTAATATGAATCACAACTTAGAACTGCAGTGTGGCTCTTAAATCACATTCAGGCTTATTTGGTCTCTCAAAACATGTACAGTATAGCACATGGTTTAAAATTCTCTCTCGTCTTGTGGCCAATGGTTTGAAGCATGAATGACATTTGTGAAACGGATGGAAATTTCCATCATAGCTTTCAAGACTTTTGTATGGACAGTGTCACTTTATGATTACACATTATTTTGTGCACTTTAGACATTCTATTAACTATAAGTTACTTTGCAATGTTGTATGTTTGCAATTACATGCAATGTCTGTTGGTGGAGCATCACAATAAAGTGCTAGCCAGTGGTGGAAAGTAACTAATTACAAATACTTTCGTTACAGTACTTGAGTAGATTTTTTTTTTCATTTTTTCTACTTTCTTGAGTATAATTAAATTATGGTACTTTTACTCTTACTTGAGTAAAATAAAAATAAAATATTCAACTTCTCTATATTTATATCTCATAAAAAGTACAAAGTACTTTGACAAAGGTGCCGACGGAGCAACAGGGCAAGCTGACGTTTGACAGACAATTCAAACTCCTGCGGTGGAGCACTGCGTTTCAGCCAATAACAGACAGATCTGAAGCCCTTCAGCCAATGACAGACAGGTCTGACTCGGGTGCAAAACCAATCAAAATCTCTAGTTCGGCTGGGGGCGGGGCGTTCAAACCGCGTTTGACATTCAATCATTATCACTGACGCTCGTGTTTTGAATCAGTAGCGCTAACGTTTTAATATTTCAGTGAATGTAAGTGAGTATTCTGCTCATATTTAATTATGGCAACTACTGAAATTGGTCATACCATTGATAATACCAGAGCACTGAGCAGTTGCAGTACATAAAAAAGCTCGGCTCATATATGGACGTGGTTTGCATGATGGACGGAGCAAGAACAATGTAAGTGTCTAAAATACATGCACACAGTTCAAATTAATTGTAAAGCTCGCCCTGTTTAACAATACAGTTAAACTATATACTGTTAAAGACTCTGGGGCGAGTCTGATCAGGGGAATTTGCATATCATAATTAATAATTCATAATTAATAATTATTCATACAGATTTGGATCAGCCCGGTCTTACATGTTAATAAATCCCTCGATGAGGGCTTTCTGTTAACTTTACTTATATGTATACATGTGTATCTCCGCAATTAACCACAAATTAATTGTAACAGATTGCACAGACCACGTCTTACAAGACAAGTAAAATTAATTAGCTCAATTAATTTATAGAGCAGGGAAAACTTAATTCTCTGGCCAGAAGAATTCAGCATTCCAACTCCACAAAACATAACCTTTTTGGTATGTGTAGTTATATAAAGCATGCAGCGTTCGATCTTTCACTTCAGGGACTTGTCATGA
Source organism: Hybognathus amarus (assembly GCA_030378365.1). Lineage (NCBI taxonomy): Eukaryota > Metazoa > Chordata > Actinopteri > Cypriniformes > Leuciscidae > Hybognathus > Hybognathus amarus. The sequence continues at coordinate 7,111 of JAQIUQ010000725.1, read as the reverse complement.
GCAGGACCGTAATTCAATCACAAATGGTCATATTGAATTTATTAAAGTCAATAAGGCAACTAAGTAAGCATTTACTACGTTACAATGATACATGTATATACAAACATTAAACACAAACTAAGACGACGCAGGGCGTTAGACGATAAGTGAGTTGGAGAGAGAGAGAGAGAGAGAGAGAGAGAGAGAGAGTGAGGGTGAGAGAGAGAGGGAGTTACAGTCACCAAACAGTCAATTAATCTTTCTGAACACCATGAAAACACTTTCTTTATGCTTCTGAGAAGCTCTAAAAGAAGGTAACGTTATACTTGCACAACATGTTTGGTCTGTGTGTGTCACGGACTCGTGGCCAGGCCCGGTTGGGCCGCACCGATGAATGGAGAGGCTGTCTGTGTGCGCGCGTTCCGTGGAGCGCGTGAGCGCGTTCCGTGGAGCGCGGCGCTTTTGCACTGCCTGTCCTGGCGCGTGCATGGGTTGGTTGCGTGCGCGTGGCTTCTTTGTTCCGTGGGGAGTCACGTGGCGTTTCGTTGGCATTCGGCGCGAATGTTTGAAAGGCTTAAAAGTCTTTGAGGTGACGTTACCCGAGGAAATAGATCGGCAAAGTCCACTTCCTTTCCTGGGAAACGAACTTGGTAGTTCATTTGAGAGAGGACGAAACTTTGGACGATCAAAGAAAGGATCCCGGTTGGGGGTCGGATCTCCGTGAGGAGATCCTTTACGTGCTTCTTGGCATGAGACGTTTTCGGAAGAGAAAGGGCGGAGCTGGCGCACTGCCTTTATCCTCTTGGGGACATCCATCCCTTTCCTGTTGGCTTGAGCCAATCAGGGAGATGGAGGCTGCACGCGGGAAACATTCTTTTATGGTGCTTTGTTCTCAGACCACGCGCTCCCTCGTGGGAGGGTGTGTTCACATAAGGGCTACTATTGAAACAGTTCGAATCATCCTTGGCAGTAAGACATATTAAAAACACACTTTACTTTACATCTCTGTACATATTCGGGTCGTTCATCTGATACGTATTCTAGAGACACCAAGGAGCATTATGTTACATTAAATGAACATATACTTCTGTTTACAATGCCTAAGGAAGTTATTTCTAATTCCTTTTTTATGCTGCAACCAACAAAGATATTTCACGGTGACCTGGGGAAAAACACACATACATAGAACACATGGAATATATCTGGTTAAATGTCTTTTAACACAGAAAAGTCCATCTCTTGGGTCAGAGACATAAAGCACATTCCACAGTCTTGTAACATGATCTCACTCCAGTGAGTGGAAGAATGTGTGTGGCGGTGTATGGTGTGTCTGTGGGGGGGGGGGGGGGTCCGAGTCCTTGGAGGACGGTTGATTCAGTCTGGCCAGAATCACTACATCTCCCCTTTTCGTTAGATGAAGTCCTTACGTGGACTTCCATCGAACGACACCCATCGCAATGGATGGAGGGCAGGTGAATCATGAAAGTCAGGTAGCAGGTGGTCGGCTAGGCTGAGGTTCGGGTCTCAGCTTGATGAGGTTGGACGCAGTCTCCAGTGTGGTACCCTCTTCCTGAGGGTCCAGTGGTGGCTGTGGAGGTTTGCGTTTGTTGAGTCTCTTGTGGAGTGTGAAAGTCCAGTGTCAAGACGTGGTTGATTACCGTAGAGGTACCCAGCGCAGAATCAGCTGCGGTCCAGGATTGGACAACAGGTGATGCAGTGGTGCAGTGGTGCAGGTGTTCAGTTGAAACACAGCTAGGAGAGCTATGTTGCTGAGAACAAGTTCAGTTCGGCTGGGCACCCCCGTTTTTCACAGTTCATAATTCCAGTTCTGGAATCAGGGTGAAATCATGGGTTTCGTAAAGGATGGGACTTGACTCAGGCTCAGTCGCAGCAGGGTAGCTCGAGTCTCGGAGCAAAGGCTGCTTGATGCTGAGTTTTGAGCAAAGTCATTCTGGCAGACAGTAAACCGTTGTCCCGCTGGAGTTCACTTGTCTGGTTCAGCAGAATGCCGTGAGCGTTGTGGATCCGTCACAGCTCCTTTCAATTTCTTGATGGTCTGTGAGGAGGCACTCTGTTGTGAGTTACCTTTTGGCTGAAGGATTTCAGTTCGTTTTGTTGCTGGACATGCCGGTGTTTGACTGCGTTCTGACAGCAGCGGCGTGGGTGTCCATTTAGCTCTGCTTGCGTGGTAGTCGACCCTATGCCGTGTGATGTCGGACCTGGTGATGACTGCAGTTGTCCTCTGGTTGGCTGGAGGCACAGGGAGACGACCACAACAGCAGCATCCTGTAACAGAGACAGGGGAGAGAGAGAGAAAAGGGGAAAAGGTTTCAGCGGCTGTCGGCTGGGACAGCCTGATGCCTTTGAGGATGCCGAGATGTCCTGGTGCTGCGGTGTGCAGCCCACATGGTGCGTGACAGGCATACACTGGCTGGTATATCCCCCTTTTTGTACTGTGGCAGCACAAGCTGTGGCGAAGTGATGTCACGAGGTACATAAATTTCAAGTGTTGGGCCGTTTAGCAGCATGTGCTTGGTGAGCTGCCGTTGTCGTGGTTGACGGCCGGTTTGGGCGGTTGGAGGGGTTGAGAGGTGGTTGTCTCAAAGTTCATTTGGTTAGTCTCAGTTTTTGGTAAGCTGAAAGGTGCAGGGTAGCAAGTTCACGTTTACATTTGGTGCTGAGGCTGTGCCTTTATGGCTGGTTGCAGGAGTTCTTGTGACCTCTGTGACCTGCCAGTTAGGTTCTTTTGACCTGTGTGACTGGAGGGGGAGGGGTACTTGAACTTGAGCTCAGACATTCAGTTGTTTAAAGTCTATTAAAGGCTCATAACGATCTAACAGATCTTGGCCAATCAGACGTGCGCACGTGATCGTTCGTGATCGGTACACTGGGTAAATCCGGCACATAGGGACCAATTGTTGGGTGAATGAGAGCTACCTGTGTTGAGCCAGATGTCGTTTTGGCTGTAGGATTGCACCTTCAGCTTACCTGTTTGGGATTTGAGAGTTCGCTCTGATTGTTTGAGTCTTTTAAAGAGTTGGGCTGGCAGTAGCGTGATGTTTGAGCTAGTGTCTAGCATGGCTTCAAGGCTCAAATCATTGTCTCTAGGTGGCTAGGCAGAGTTTGTGCCACCCCCTTTTTGATTAGGTTTCCCAGAAGTCCTGGCGTCTGGGCTGATGTTGTGTGGGACACGGTGTTGTCATGCTCAGGCTGTGCAGCTGTCAGTTGTGGTGGCTGCTTGGTGCTGTCACTTTGTGAAGTGGCAGTGAGCTCTGTGGTGTGATGCTGACGAGCAGTGTTCTGGGTGTCTGTTTGGGTCTTGCGCTGAGACATAGCATGTCTGGCTTGTCCTTCTTGTGAGATCTTGTGCAGAAACTCTTTCAGCACCTTCAGGATTTTTGCTGTCAGTGACATGGCTGCACTGTTGTTATCTGATGTGTGTTCAGATTTGTGCTTACCAGTGGCGTGTGGAGAGGGGTACCGCTCTGGGCTGGTTGGGCTTGAGTCTCTTGGTGATGAGGTGCGGCTCAGAGCTCTTGCTCTGGTGCGGTCGATGAGCACCAGGACTGTTGTGTTGCCCTCTGTTGGCTTGGAACGGTTTACTCTCAGTGAAAGTGTGGGGTGTATCCTAGAGGCAGCTCTGAGTCGTGCTCAGAGACAGGTTAGTTTGAGGGTGTTTACCCAGTCTTTTCGGACAAAGTCTTTGCGTAATGTGAGCTTGTGGTCTCGTAGCTATGGTAGATATGCTACAGGGACAGGCCAGGGTGCTTACGGAATAACTCACTGTGGGATGCAAGCTTCAAAGAAACAAAGTTCTGAGATTGGCATCCTTTCCATACCTGGTGGTTTGTCGGAGTCGGTGGAGTTTCAAGTCGGTCTTGCTTGATGTCCACGGCGGTGAGAACCTTTGGTATGATTCTGGATCAGGGAGTTAAGCGATCGAAGCTTATTGCAACAGCTAATAGTCCATTTTGGCAGTCTCTGTTTGACGAGCTAGGAAGCTGTGCACCTCACGACTGGACGTAATCCATATCGAGCAGAATCTGTTTCATGCAGTCAGGTTGGTTAGACAGTTTGCAAGTGACAGTCTGGTCTGCATGTCGTGGCTTTTCTGGTTAGCTTGGTCAAATCCTTTTGGAGCCATGCCGTGGTTTGTGGCAGTGGTTCCTTGGGAGGTTGAGGTCAGGTTACGCAGGGGCTCTGTGGCATTCTGGCACACTGGTTGTGAGTGATTAATGCGTGGCCCTAAAAGTTCAGAACTACTGCTTAATAGGTTCGTTAGGTATTTAAGCATAAAGCTAAGTGTCTCTTTTGTCCTAATCTTAGCTGTGAATGTTAGGGGGCTAAGTTTTGTGTGGTTCCGAGGGTATTTCCTGGGAAGGACATAGCCGAGATGAAATAAATGACGTAAGGTGGTTCTTATGACTAAATTATTTCTCTGGACTTAGCTGGTGGTTCACTATAGCTCGATGGTGTGAACGATAATAGGGGAAAGGACAGCTTTCTTATTTAAATTCTGCTTATTGTCGATCCTCAGGACTCTAGTAGTGCCTTTAGTAAATTGTTGAGATTACTTGTGTTAGAGGGTCACAAAACGAGTGCACTGGCTGGAACTAAGCCAAAATAACAAATAAGGGTGTCTGCTTCCTTTCTGGGCCCTATGGGAAATGGAACCACACTCGGACAAGAGAGGCAAAGGAATTAAATCATATAGAGGACCTAATGGACAAGGGAATAGCTGCTTGCTATTATTATCAAGGTCAAAGGAATGAAATAATTAACGAGGAAAAATAAAATCAAAATTAAAGCAAAAGGAAATAAAATGATCAAAACATGGGAATGATCTGAAGTCGAGAATAATCAGTGGCATTAGTGGCTAAACTTTGGATTTGCTTTGATCAACACTCTATAGTGGGTTGTAGCGGTTGCGTGTTCAAGACCACATTGGGTGTGTTCCTCCAAAGGTTTAGTCAACATGCCGACAAGAAAATTCCTGATGGTTATACAAATTCTTCTGTAGTTAGTTACGCAGTTTACCTGCAGTTAAACTTGAGTTTAATTAACAGGGCATCTGTGAAGTTAGTCTTCAATGGTTAGCAAGGAGTATTCCTAACCCTGTGAAGGTAAACCTTGGCTAATAAGAATTGCAAACACGGAAGTGAATAATTAGAAACCCTAAGTGGTGTTGAGGAAAGTATTCAAGAATACTTTGCACTGTGGAACACAGCGGTGATTAGGGTGTTTCCAGAAAATAATGCTAACTGCTAACTGTTGAGGTCATCCAGCTTAGCCTGCATTGGATTGGAGCCAGGTTAGGTCTAGCTTAGCCCAAGTTAGCTCATGCTAAGCTAGGTTAGGTTAGCCTAAGTTAGCTTAGTGATTGGTCAGTTTAGCTTAGCCTAAGTTAGCTTAGCTGATGCTAGGCTAGGTTGAGCTTAGCCACCCAGGCTGGTTTGTTTACAAAAGTGACATTAAGGGTTAGCACTTCCTGTGACAAGTTGTCATGGGAGCCAGAGGGTGTCAGAGCAATTCAACAGTACCTGAAGAATGTCTGTGTATTTTACATGAATAATGCATGTTTTAACGGGTTAAAATGGGAGGCACCTATACTTTATGATTTTCAAGAACTTGGTTGCATTAAGAAAACGCAAATGTGTTTTGGCATTTGCTAATTTTCTCATGGAACTCTACTCTTTACTTCAGTCTTCTATTTTGTTTACAGAGTAAGGAAATAGATTTGCTGCAGTCGGAGCTTGTCTTGTTCTATTTGCTTACGGAGTAAGGAAATATATCAGCTTTCCTAAGCATCTATAGTTTACGTCTCTCTTCTCTATGCATGGTGATGCTGACTTTTCCACAAGAGTTACTTCTTTTGATCGTTTAGTAGCTTTCTGCTTGTAGAAGCAGCTAAAATTTAGGTGAATTGCATCAATCTAACAATAAAATTAAGGCCTTTACTTTGTAGTAAGGGGAAGCGTCGCCCAGGTCTACATACATATAACTCTGTCCTGAGCTGTCTTCGTCAGAAACAGGTTTCCTTACTACCGCGCTACTTTCGGAATTCTCTTTTTTTGTTTATTTCCAAAGCGGAAAGATATCGGTACAATTACAAGCTGCTTATAGTATCATTCTTCTAATGTTAATACACTCTTACGCTTTAATGCTGAAGTTCCTATACCAGTTGCAAGTCTTAAGGCCTAAAAAATATATATTTTTTTTTTAAGAGAGATGTCACTCCTGCTATTTGTTTTATCTGCATTTAGGCAAGCCAGCTATCAAGATGCGTATTGATCTAGCGTTTATCAGGATCACGTGTGGTCAAGTGCACGCCTGTTGATTAACAGTAATTTAAACTCGGGTGATTTTACTACACTCTGTCGTCAAGGCAAGGTATGGAGTGGGTGTTTTCGTGACTTTCACTGTCGTGAATGTTTAACGTGCCGTTCTAGACAACATCTAAAAACTGTTTGTTTCAAAGAGTCACGCACATAGTCTGTTCGGCGCTTGAGGCGTACATGTCTATGTAAGATTCCTCCAACTTAGTAAAATTCTAACTTCACAAACGCCGCAGAGTCTTGCAACTCTTCTAACACCCATTTTCATCTGACTTTTCAAAAATTGTTCTCACGTCCGATGTCTGAATCAAGGCAACCTTCCAGCAGAGCTCTGCACTGCGTTCGTGCAGTGTCTTCTGTGGCTGCAGTATTCAGAGCACTCTGGGGTTTTAGGAACTCTAATGGAGTGGGCCTTCGCGCATCGCCGAGTGGGGCCGTGTGCAGGAGAACTCACTGGTGACTGACGGGGATAGGAGGAGAGGTTTCTTGAAACTGGTGTCCTCCTCAGTTATAGGTTCGCTGCAAGTTCCAGCAGCAAACTCGCCTCGGAGCCGGTGGTGGTAGCACAGGCCCTCCTGGGTCTGTTCTGCTGGTCTCGGTTGTGTCGACACCGGTTGGAGACAGCAGGTGGAAAGTCGATGTCTTGTAGATTGTCAGAGATGTGGTGGAAGGCCGGCTTTCCCACCTCCCCTCTTTTCAGCTCTTGTGTTCTTGGCTGAAATGTGTCCCAGACTGGTTAGGGGAGACTTGTGGTGTGTGTTTCCCCTTTTCCGGTCATGCTGAAGTCTATAAGAGTA